>CM062812.1:317019882-317619882 GCA_031772625.1 Pinus tabuliformis
AAGGCAATAGGAAGAGGTGTCATGATCGCAGGGGGAGTACTTGTGTTGCCATCAATGCTAAAGGGGGATATTGTTGATCAGTGGTTGTCATTGACGTCAACCCAAGCAGCACCAGGGGCTACCCTGATATTGCATGGGAATTTTGAATTGACAACTTAATCTATTCTGAGTCAAGATATTCTAGATGAATTTTACTTGTCGAGATGTTTCCATTGATATATGGCACGCAACACAATTCTTCATGGTTTGAGAGATATTCATGTTTGAAGTTAGTAAGCCTAGTCAGTGGGCTAAAACCTTATGGGGTTGTGGCATGACACTCATAATTGATTGTGGTCATTGAATAGTCAATAATTAGTAATGTTTTCTTTTTTCTCCTAAAATCCCTCCAATGTTCACTTGTTGAGGACCCTCTCAACTTAAGACATTCATATAAATAATGACCCTTATATCCTCCTCTTGTAGGGATTTTGTGGCTTCAAATAGGTCATCGTGGCATTTTCACTATAAATTTTTTCTGCGAAGATTTAGTGTTATGCTCTTGACCTATGAGAAGATACTAGAATACCAAATATGTGAAGAAATATACCCAGAACATAGAACAATAAGAAATAATAGCATGTATTTTATTATTTAGAAAGGAAAGCAATGTTCACTTGCCTCTTCGAGGGGGCAACCTCCAATAGAGCTAGGCTCAATTACAAAATAAGACACGACGCTCCTCAAGGCAAGACTCTATCCCTTATATAGGATTCATACATGCAATACCATGGGTCAGTACCATGGTTCTTATTAATACCATCTATCTAATGCCATGGCCCATTTGCAACTAACTGTGGTCCATGCTTTAAATGTGGGTCAACCACTTAGAATTATTAATATGGGATTTGTTGACTCTTTAACTAACTATAACTATGACTCGACCCTATTACATAAATAAGGGGGTTAGGGTTGGACCCTAACATGCCCCCCCATAAAAATAACCTTGTCCTTAAGGCTGAAGCTGCGGAAACTGCTGAAGAACAATGGCTGGTTCCTAGGTCGCATCTTCTGGAGAAGTGTCTTTCGACTTGACAAGGTCTTCCTTGATCATGCGGCTGCGTAGGTGCCATTCTTGCATGTCAAGAACCTGTTCAGGTTGGAGCTAGATTGAACCTTCTTCATCCAATTCCGGTAGATTGGTTTGAATTTTGTAATGGTTCCCAACCACTTTCTTGAGGCATGAGACATGGAAGATGGGATGGATTTTTGCAGTGGGTGGAAAGGCTAGCTTGTAGGCTACTTCTCCAATGCGTTGAAGTATTTGATACGGTTCGTAGAATTTTGGAGATAATTTCTGACAACCCTTGTCTTTGAGTGATGTTTGCTTATATGGTTGAAATTGGTGCGTTGAATGATGTTGGTCTGCTTGTTGCTTCATGCGATTTTGAGCTTGATGGAGATTCTCTTTGAGCTGGGCAAGTAGGGTTGCACAGTTTTGTAGGAGTTGATCCACTACTTGTACCTTCGAGCATCCTTGGATATAAGAAGTAGGTGAAGGAGGGAGTTGACCATAAACTGCTTCATATGGAGTCATCTTGGTGGTGGCATGACAGTTAGTATTATACCACCATTCGGCTAGAGGTAACCACTGTACCCATAGATGTTGCTTTTTTGAAGTGAAACACCTGAGGTAGGTCTCCAGACATTTGTTGACTGCTTCAATTTGACCATCAGTTTAAGGATGATAGGAAGTATTGAGTTGTAGTTGGGTACCTTGTAGCCTGAAGAGTTCTTGCCAAAAGTTATTGGTGAAGATCGGGTCACAATCAGACATAATGGAAGTGGGCATGCCATGTAATTTGAAGATCTGGGCCATGAAGGATTGAGCCACCAAAGCGGTGTAGAATTTTCTCTACAAATCATCTAACTCACTGATATCATGTAGAAATTTCACCTACAAATCAAACTGATATATGCAATGTACTAAAGCATAATACTAGATCTACATCTACCATAAACTTTGTGGAAGCTTAATCAAACATGAGCAACATCAAGCATGAACAGATATAACTAAGAATGAAAAGTAATCAACCATAACATAGAAGATATAACCTGGGGAAAGCACCAGCCTAAAACCCCATCTTTGTATTATCAATCAAGTGGAAATCCTTAACAACATACAAAAAGAATCAGCTCAAAAGCTATCCTGCTCTCTCTGTACTCCGATGATGTAGCTCATGGACTATCCGGGCCTATATATATAGGCTCTACAAGTCCTCCAAGCTCCTATTTCCTTGTGCAATTTTGATTGGGGTCCAATGTCATAACATGTGTGAATTGGCCACATCATACCTACTGTAACCTCAGGTCCAACTACACAATCCATAAGGAATAATATTCCTTCTGCATGCAAGGAATATTCACAAGGAATATCCTAGCAACTGATAGTGCACTATCCCTCCATCTGATCTCAACTGGGTCTCTGTCTGAACTAACATGCATGCCATGAGTGAATCTTTAGTTATCTAAAAATACCAGTTGTTACATGCATGCAAGCATTAACAAACTGAATCTCATTAATTTAACAACTTGTTAAATTAATCTAAGTAGACATGACTCAGTTAACTGAGCCAAATAATTACAACTCATAATTACAACTCATCCTCATCCTTTAACTGATGGTTAAATCCCTCAATCAAAGGAGAAATTGTTGCATGTCCTCACAAAGACTTCAAGTTCATAATTCCTTAACTAATTAACTCAAACTGAATTAATTAATTAATTTACAAACTGCTGTTAATATCAAAATCAAATTTTGCTTCCTACTTCTATTCCAAAGACTGACTAAAAATAGGAATCCATATGAACTGCTAAAAATAGAATGTTATTTTTAGCACTTCCATTTTTCATTCCCTGTTGCTCAATCCAGCACTGGTACCCAAATTGCTATTTATAGCAGTTCTATTTTTAGCACTTCTATTTGTAGCATTTCTTGTTGCCATTTTTCAAAACTCCCTGTCAACAAGAAAGGCTTCCTCTTGAACCCGATCGTGTACCTTTGGAATGTTATGCATGCAACACTTCTACCAAGTGTGGTTGCTTCAACAACTCTTGAAACAAAAAAACTCCCAACTGACCTCTTTGTTGGGCTAGAAACATATTCTGATGCTGAAGCTCTACCTGCTGCTAACAAGTGCTCCCTCTCTAACCTCTGAGTTGCTGCAACACTCCATGCATCTCGCACAGTTGCACACCTCTTTGTGCCATCCTGCACTGGTGCAACACAACTATGCCTCTCACATTGTTGCAGCCTACTAGCTCTACATAGTCCTAGGACTCCTGCACTATAGCTCTCTCTGCCGCTCCATCCGCATCTGTCTCTATCTAATTAGTTAGTCCTGCTACTCCTCATTGGGGCTCCTGTAGTAAAGTCGAATAAAAGAGGTTGGGTACCTCAAGGATCCTGCCCCTCCTCCTTGGGATGATCACTCCACATCACCCCACCTCCTACCTAGAGGTATGGCTAAATGTGATCCCTCTACCCACCTGGCTCGAATTTTTCCCCTACTGGAGGTCTCTGCATGAGTAGATGTCTCTACTTGATCTCCTCTTAGCTTCTCTAGTTGTGGCTGCTCCACAACCTCTCGAAGCTGCTTCACCAATTGTGGCTCCTCCACAATTGTCTGAGACTTCTTTTGGCGCTGCATGTTGAGAGGTAATTTACTCTCCCTCTCAACCACCAAGTATCTAACCTTTGCCTTGCTCCTCAAGGATTTTCATGCATCTTGTACCTCAAGTGCATATAGGTTCTTGCCTAGCACACCAATTTGTTTCCACTTCTATTTCCCGCCATCACGAAATTTTCTGGAAAAAGAGCTGATTTTAAATCAGTGATATCTCCCTCATTTGAACTCCGATTCAGCCGATTTTTATTTTTTTTTGAATTTGGGTATTTTTCTGCAAGGAATCCAAATCTGCTACTTGTTTCTAATTTTTTTTTACAGAAATTTTCATATCTTCTCTGCAAACTCTCGGCCCAAGACTCAAAACTTGAAATCTCCTCTCAGTATACTGTTCTCCACTTTGATCACCTTTGCTCCGATACCATATAGAATTTTCTCTACAAATCAGCTAGCTCACTGATATATGTAGAAATTTCACCTGCAGATCAAATTGATATATGCAATATACTAAAGCATAATACTAGATCTACATCTACCATAAACTTTGCGGAAGCTTAATCAAACATGAGCAACATCAAGCATGAACAGATATAACTGAGAATGAGAAGCAATCAACCATAAAACAGAAGATATAACCTAGGGAAAGCACCAGCTTAAAACCCCATCTTTGTATTATCAATCAAGTGGAAATCCTCAACAACATACAAAAAGAATCAGCTCAAAAGCTATCCTGCTCTCTCTGTACTCTGATGATGTAGCTCATGGACTATCTATGCCTATATATATAGGCTCCACAAGTCCTCCAAGCTCCTATTTCCTTACGCAGTTTTGATTGGGGTCCAGTGTCAAAACATGTGCGAATTGGCTACATCATACCTGTTGTAACCTCAGGTCCAACTACACAATCCATAAGGAGTAATATTCCTTCTGCATGCAAGGAATATTCACAAGGAATATCCTAGAAACTGATAGTACACTGTCCCTCCAGCTGATCTCAACTGGGTCTCTTTGTGAACTGACATGCATGAGTTATCCATGAGTGAATCTTCAGTTATCTGAAAATACTAGTTGTTACATGCATGGAAGCATTAACAAAATGAATCTCATTAATTTAACAACTTGTTAAATTAATCTAACTAGACTTGACTCAGTTAACTGAGCCAAATAATTACAACTCATCCTCATCCTTTAATTGATGGTTAAATCCCTCAATCAAAGGAGAAACTGTTGCATGTCCTCACATAGACTTCAAGTTCATAATTCCTTAACTAATTAACTCAAACTGAATTAATAATTAATTTACAAACTACTGTTAATATCAAATTTGAATTTTACTTCCTATTTCTAGTCCAGGGACTGACTAAAAATAGGAATTCATCTGAATTGCTAAAAATAGAATGCTATTTTTAGCACTTTCATTTTTCACTCCCTGTTGCTCAATCCAGCATTAGTACTCGAACTGGTATTTATAGTAGTGCTATTTTTAGCACTTCTATTTTTAGAATTTCTTGTTTCCATTTTTCAACAAGTGGGTGTAAAAGCATGGGGTATGGCGCAAAAATGAGCATACTTAGAAAGTCTATCCACAACCACCATGATGACTGACTTGTTGCCTGACTTCGGAAGACCAGTAATAAAATCCATAGAAACCTCCATCCAGATTGAGGCAGAGATGAGCAATGGCGATAAGGTGCTTGGGGATTTCACTATTTCTCCTTTGTGGCGCTGACACACATCACACTCAACTACAAAAGTAAGAATTCCCTTTTTCATGCCTGTCCAAAAGAATGAACGTCGAGTGCGAGCAGAAGTCTTCTGAAAGCTTGAATGGCCTGCAGTGGGAGATGAGTGCAACTCTACCAAAATGCAACTTTTGAGGGTAGATGTTGGTGATATCATTACTTCGTCCTTGTAGCGAAGAATCTCATCCTGCCAAGAGTAGCCTGCTGTGGAATTTGGATCTTCCTGAAATTTATTAATGAGTTGGGAGAGCGAAGGATGTGAAAACCATTCTTGGTGAGCCTCTTCAATCCACTCTGGAATGGGAAGAGAGATTGCTAGCAGGGTGCTTTCCTCCTCAAATTGGTGTGATAAAGCATCCACTATGACATTTTCGCGCCATTTCTTGTAAATTATCTAATAATCATATCCCAACATTTTGGCTAGCTATTTATTTTGTTATGGTGAGGATAGGCGTTGCTCCAAAAAATATTTAAGGCTTTGATGGTTTGTGCGGATTTGGAAACGCCGCCCCAATAAGTATGGTCACCAAGTATCCATTGCATGTAAGATGACCATCATCTCCTTCTCATATGTAGATTGTCCCAGATTTGTCCCACTTAGTTGTTGGATAGTGAAGGCCAAGGGTCGACCTTCCTGCATTAAGATAGCCCCAATACCCGTACCTGAAGCATAACATTCAATCAAAAAAGATTTGGTGAAGTCGGGTAGTGCCAATACAGGAGTGAATACATGGCATGTTTGAGAGCTATAAATTACTTTTGCTTCATCATTCCAGAGGAAGGATTTTTTCTTGAGAGGGTGAGTGAGGGGTCTAGTAATGCAACCATAATTGCTTACAAATTTGTGATAGTAGCTGATGAGACCCAAAAATCCTCTCAAACTCTTCAAGGTCTTTGGTTGAGGCCAATCCTACATTGCCTGGATCTTTTTGGGATCCACCCTGACACCTTCACGCCCCACAATGTGGCCCAAATACTCAACTTCTTCCATGCCAAAAGAGCACTTGGACAATTTGACAAATAATTTATGCTTCCGGAGAAGTTGCAAGAGTAGATCTACATGCTGAAGATGTTTTTCCCAGGTGAGGCTGTAGATGAGGATGTCATCAAAGAAAACAAGGACAAATTTTTTGAGATATGGTTTGAGCAGGTGATTCATGAGGCTTTGAAAAGTGGATGGGGCATTACAGAGACCAAATGGCATGACCAGGAATTCATAATGGCCTTCATGAGTTTGGAAAGCAATCTTTGGAATGTCTACTTCTTTCATGCGAATTTGGTGATAGCCCAAGCGAAGGTTGAGCTTAGTAAAGAATTGAGCCCCATTTAGTTCATCCAGAAAATCATCAACAATTGGGATGGGAAATTTATCTTTGACCGTCAGCTTGTTGAGGGCCCTAAAGTCTGGACACATACACCATTCCCCATCTTTCTTGAGCACCATGACCACAGGCGATGAATAAGGACTAATGCTAGGACGAATGACATTGGCTTCCAGGATTTCCTTGTTAATTTTTTCAATTTCATTCTTTTGGGCGAAAGAATATCTATATGGGTGCACATTTGGTGGTTGTGCCCTTGGGACAAAAGCAATGCTATTATCATGTTCCCCTCTCGAGGGTGGGAGCTCATGAGGCTTGTCAAAGACCTACAGATGGTTGTTTAAGGCCTGTTGCATCTCAGGATGAATATGAAGAGAAGTGGGTTCAAAGGCTTGGATGGCATTAAATTGGGCTATAACTCCATGGTGGCCCTTTTTTAACAATTTTTCCATCCTATGCGAGCTGATGATAGAAGGAGCACCTGCTTGGAGTCCACGGAGGGTATGCGTGTGGTCATTCTACTTAAAGCTCATATATAACTCCTGGAAATCCATTGTGATTGGGCCGAGTGTGTGAAGCCATTCAGCACCCAAGACAATGTCACACCCACCCATGTTGATGGAAAACATGTGGGTCTTTAGGTGATAAGCCCCATTTGAAGTTTGACATTTTCACAGCGGCATTCACATTTCATTTTCCCCCCATCAACAATCTGGACCTAGAAATTAGAGACTGCTCTGACAAAACAAAGCATTGCTTCGACCACTCTTTGATGGATAAAGTTATGCGTATTGCCACTATCAATCAAGACTACTATAGGGCGATGCTTAATAAAACCTTTGATTTTGAGAGTTTGGGGAGAATAAATTCTTACCAAAGCATGAAGTGAGATAACTGGTTCTTCAGATGTAGATGGGAGCTCATTGTTCGGCTGGTTATCCTCATCTTCCTCCTCTAGTCCCTCAAATGGTGGGGCTTCCTCAGATGAACTGTGATTAGTAGCATCAATTTGAAAGAATTTGGGTTCCTTGCATTTATGTCCTAGGGAGTATTTCTCATCACAATAGTAACACAATCCTTTCTTTCTTCTTTCCGCCATTTCCGCTTGTGACACCTTTTGAACCTTAAGTGTTTGGGTAGTGCTCGGAGCCTAGGTGGGGCATCCCTTGGCTATGAAATTTGGACGAGTTGGCTAGGCCGCTAACGCACATTCTATTTCCCGAGCTATCTTGCAAGCTGCCAGCCATGAGACTGGGTGGTGCATTCAGACGTGGGCTTGTATGGCGTCTTTGAGACCACTGATAAAACATTCCAAGTAGAATTCATCTGCTAGACCTCCTATGTGGAAGGCTAATGTTTCAAAGGCTTTAATATATTCTTGCACTGTGCCTGTTTGTCGAGCTCAGTAAGATGACCCAAAAAGTTAGATTCGTGGTCAAAGTGACAGAAAGGGATTTTGAGAATATCTGCCAAGTCATTGGCCTTGCATAGTAGCGTTGATGCCATTGCCACCATTGCCATCTTTCTTGGTCCAAGTACAGGCTTCCCACAGACAGCTTAGTTGCATCATCTTTGATGTGATTTGATGTGAAATATTGCTCCATTTGTGCTAGCCATATGGTCGGATGAGAGCCATCAAATTTATACATGTCTAGCCTAGGTGGTCGAGGCTGGGACTGTTGGCGGTTTTGATAGAAGTGAAGAGAATGGCTAGATTTGCCCTCAAGGTTTTCATTAAAATCATATACCTCCAATTGTTCCCTCGACTTGCCCTTGGATCTTCTTTGTTAATGCCTCCAACTTTTGTTCAAGGGTGTCTATCTTCTCATTGGCCATAGCTTGAGCTTTGGTTTGTACCATGCACAAATCTGTTGCACTTGTCGTTACTGTGAAAAAAATTTGGGACCACTCAAAATTTTGACGTTGACAAGTGAATGGTACCACCTTGCTTAGTTGGTCGACCTGATTCTTATGGGTTGAATCACCTATAAGCGTCCTGGGAGTGTCTATTTTTATTTTCTTTTTTAATCCGAAAGGAGTTTTACTCCTCGCTTAGGAATACTGCAGTAGCTGATTCCCAGAAAAGTTAATTCTACCCAATGTCCTACGAGAATCACGCCCAGGTATAGGAGCCACACAAATAGTCAGATCTATCGGCGAAATCCTCAACTGCAGAGTATGAGTAGGAATGTGGCAGTGATCGAACCCCTGCTACTAGATTTGAATGGCGGAGCTGATTGTTGTGACTGCTACTGAACCCAACCTGCTAGATATGAATGGAAGATCTGATAGATCTGAATGGCGAATTTAATTGTTGCGGACGTGACAGAACCCAACCTGCTAAATCTGATCTGGCAACGATGATGCGTGATCTAGAGAGAGACAAAGGAACTACGGTCTCAAGGAGTGTTAGGTGCTACAGATCGTAATATACATAAGGGTCCAACAGTAGTACTCAACCCAATCTTTCAGGGCACTAACCAAGGAGGATCAACCATACCCTTAGCCGTTCAACCCAACTACCCTATCGTATGCACAAGTAATCTCCCCGAGTGTTGTTCTCGGTTTACTGTAGCAGCAAGACAACTGCCAATTTATCTATGGTGAGGTTTCAAGAGAGCCTAAGGGGCTTCCGATATACCCAGAGGGTACTTGGAAGATAGTCCGTGCGCGGTTTTGTCTAATGCGCTACTACTCGAAGGGGTACCCACAGGGGTTATAAGGGAGTCCAACAAGCATGACCACTCTTGTATTTCTTGCGTGCATTCCTCCCCAAATCCGTAGGTTTATGCGCTCAATGAAAGATCCCATGGTTTAAAGACACCAGAACACATCTCTAGCCAAAAAAAATTCTGCTAAAAATGGAGATCCCATCAGCCCTGGAAAGTGCTCTCATACCACTTGTTATGCTCTTGACCTGCGAGAAGATACCAGAATACCAAATATGCGAAGAAATATACCCAGAACACAGAACAATAAGAAATAACAGCATGTATTTTATTATTCAGAAAGGAAAGCAATGTTCACTTGCCTCTTCGAGGGGGCAACCTCCAATAGAGTTGGGCTCAATTACAAAATAAGCCACAAAACTCCTCAAGGGGAGTCTCTATCCTTTATATAGGATTTATACATGCAATACCATGGGTCAGTACCATGGTTCTTATTAATACCATCTATCTAATACCATGGCCCATTTGCAACTAACTGTGGTCCCTTCTTTAAATGCGGGTCAACCACTTACAATTATTGATATGGGATTTATTGACTCTTTAACTAACTATAACTATTACTCGACCTTATTACATAAATAAGGGGGTTAGTGTTGGACCCTAACATTCAGATCCTAAAATTAAAACCCATTTGAGCCAAAATCTTGATGAACCTCATGAACGAATTTTAGATCTTGGTTCGCTATATTTTCAAAGATATGATCTGAAGAAAATATGGTTTTTGTAGGATCTCGAATTTCATTCAAATATGTGACGTTGTGAAAATCGTCATAAATTTTTCTCTGAGCATTGGATTCAAATATCATAAATAGTGACAGAAATAGGACAAAATTTAGTTTGCTGGGTATTGTTTTCAAGGCTGAAGGTCACAACAATGACACGTGGAACTTCATACAAGTTCGCTCTACTGAACCAGTCTATAATCAGGTCATTGTGGGAAATTGGGCATAACTCTTTATTGAAGAATCCAATACTAATCAAACCTTTGGGGTTGGAAAGAGGGCTCAGATGGCTAAAACAAGACGAAATTTCAAATCCTAAGGATCTGAAATTACATAGATACAACACAAAACCAAATCTAAAAGGAAAATTGTAACTAGATTGTTTATATGAATTTCTTAACAAAAGAAACAAGAAGATAATCATGCAAAAATTCCTTCTTATGTTTGAAATTTAGATAAATTTTAACTTGTAAAGTTATAAGCATTTAGTAATAATAAAATTCAGTTCAAATGAGGAAATTTCTATTTTCTATGTATTTTATTTTTCAAAATCAAAACTTGCAAAAAGTATCTTAACCATTTTCTAATCAAAGTAATGCTTTAAAGAAAAAGATTAAGGTTTTGAAATCCCCCATTTTGGCTGATTTGATGAGAATCATTACTGTGTCCTTTAGAAAATTAAATCAAATCAGGAAAATGAGCTCAAAGTTCGATCTCATTGAGGTGTGAAAATGCTTGTGAAGAGATGCAAAAGAGAGTTACATGTCAGCAAAAACTAGAGAACAAAGCTGAATCTATAAAGTAAATAAATGAAAGAAAGTGAGTATATGGGACTTAACATTGAAGAATTTCATTTAATCTTACTGGAAAGATATGAATTTCTTCAATACAAGGTAACTAACCCAAAATCATTATTTATTAAATATAATCTAAAGTGAGCAGTAAACTTAAGAAAATAATCTCATGTTCAAGGGAATTAGATTAGACTGAATATATCAAAAATGAAAATTAAGATATGCTTCTTTATCAATTGCAGTGATGAATGTTATCTTTCAATTCTGAATTTATATCAGCTCCAGAATATAGAAATTGATTCAAAATCAAATAATATATTAATTAAGTATATGATGAAGTTTTGAATCTCTGAGTATGGAGTGATATATTAAAGATTTAAATAAAAGAGAATTCAAAATAAATTAATCATAATATATTAGCTTTACCTATTCCCTTTCCATATTTACGAAGAAAATTGTAAGAATTGGAACAAGCATAGACAAAATCATGAATAAGATCATTTGCTGCAAGATTCAAAAGAAAGCATTCGACTAAACTTTGATTTAAGGTAAAAACCCCTTTCATAATATAATTAACTATCGGGAGTCTCGGTTGGAGAAAGATGTTATCAGAACTTTCTTATGAGGAAAGTTACAAAATATAATGATCCGATATGAATTTCCCTATAATGTATTAAAGGATTATTAGGATTTTAATGAATGGGAGCAAAATTTAGAGAATTCTCAAATTTTGATGAAACAATAAATATTTCCCTGAACATGTGGCAAAATTATAAAAAGTTGGCTACTTGCTTATTTTGAGTTTCCAAAATCAAGCAAGGAAGATCAAAAGAAACAAAAAAATAAGAAATGATGATGAAACAGAAAAACTAAGAATAGATGAAAATGAACTTGTGAAATGCATACCTCATAGATCTTCAAGTTCTTCCATGTATTTCTCAAAATTCCCCTATGTTCAATATCATCTAATTATTTAGTGTAAGTAATCAATTTTAGGATTTCATTCACCTCAAATTTTCATAGGATGATAATAGTGGTGACTATAAGCATTGCAAAAGTACTTGTGAACCAAAGATTGCCAAGTCATAGCATGTTAGTTTCAGTGTGATAGTATTTCTTACTAAATCAATACAATTAAGCAATTTATAGGCCTATGATATGTTTTGAACCACTAATTGTCATAAAATGAAAAATATATGTTGAAAATATTAAATTCATTACTTTCTTATTGAAATCTGCAATGAAAACAGAAAAGAATCTAATCTAAATTAATCTACTCCTCATCACTGATTGAATGGAGGGAAAATGACTAGGTATAGTCATACTTCTAATGTAGCCATTCTCTCGTTTTATTACCTACCTGTATGTACAAATTAAACATTAGTAACAATAGGATAAGAATAATAAAAAATAAAACAAAATTTATTATTTACATCTAATTTGAAATTACGTACAAAAATAAATTTATTTAAAACTAACCTGTTAGTAAACCATCTCTTTTGGAAAGCATTCTCTAAGCAAATAGCTATAGGATCTTCAAATAATAGATGAATATTTGTTAAAGAGTGAAAACTTACCAAATGAGATGACGGCAAGGCATGTTGTGAAGGAAGATTCTCAAAATTTATATTTGACTGATGATGAAATGATTGGGATGAATTTCTGAATACCGAATTAAATTTGAAACGAAATGATTGTTGATATTCAAGATTATGAGAAACAAATTCATAATCTTCACTTAGTATATCTTGAATATGTTTAATATTTCAAGATTGAACATGCTTTCAAAAGGAAAAGAAAACAAAAGGAAAGAATGTAAAAACAAACACATCATTATGAAAACTAAAATTACAAAATAATTTTACAAGGCAATTCTGGAACTCATGATGGATAGTCGATGAATTGCCATTAGAAGGATATTCCCTAAAAAACTTATAAATGCAAGTTTCTAAAAGAGAATCAGAATGAAATACATCAAAAACTTGCAAAATTAACTCATCAAAATTCTCAAAATTAAGTTTGTGTTCAGAAAA
The DNA here is from genome assembly GCA_031772625.1 of Pinus tabuliformis. Lineage (NCBI taxonomy): Eukaryota > Viridiplantae > Streptophyta > Pinopsida > Pinales > Pinaceae > Pinus > Pinus tabuliformis. The sequence continues at coordinate 317,032,890 of CM062812.1, forward strand.
AGGAAACAAAATTAAAGCGTGTGAATCTTCACAAGATAGATTAGTTTTCAAAATTGGCACACTTTGTACAAGATGTGATTTTTTATCCTCATTGTCATGATAATTGTCATAAATTACCTTCTTCTTATGAAAATTAAATGGTTGATATGAACTAACAGAAGCAGAAAATACAGAAGAAGAGGGTTTTGCAATTAAAGAATTATCATCCAATTGAGTACTAGATGCAACATTTTCAGAACAAGGATTAGGAAAATTATCACTTGAAATATTAAGATGATCATCATTGACTATATTCTGATTTGAAAACACATCAGGATAAAGAAAATGATGCATGCCAAAATATAATGATGGCTGAAATGAGTCATCTGTACAATTTGCCGTATTATATTCCCGGTTTAAAGAAGTTCTTTTAAATGTAATTACATGTTCTAAATTTTCCTTTAAAGAGGATAAACCAATATGTTCATTATCCAAGTATTGTTGTAAATTAGATTTTATTGGAACTATTGATTGATCACATGTATCGTTAAAAATTGTTGCAATAACATTTTCAGATTTTGTATTTATAATGGAAACATTTGTTTCAGAACTGAGAAAATAAAAATTACAATTTTCTAATAGTAAAGGTTGTGATTTAATTACAGGTTTGGGTTCCATAAAATCATTTAATGATTCAAGGCTAGTTAATGAGTTAGATGTGTCTTGTTCTTCATTAATTGATTTATTATTTTCAAGATTAGAAGAAACAAGAGCAATAAAATATTCAATTAAATCTTCATTTTAAGGAAAATCATCTAAGTGAAATCTATAACAAAGCGACCAAAATATATTATAAAAATCATCTAAAGATTCATTATCATACATGTAAATATTGTCTAACTCTAAACAAAAACTATCGTAACTATAATTATGATGTGCTTTTAGAAATACCTGGCAGAAATGCTTCCATGAAAGAATCGACTTTGGAGGAAGCACCAGGAACCATTTGTGGATTTTTCCTCTAAACGTAAGAGTGAAAAGCCTGAAAATCTCATTATCAATGGTTATATTAAAAGACTTACATCTATTAACAAAATCAGAAATATGATTTAACGTAGAAATATTACTCTCACCGTCGTACTTTAACTTTGATAAGGACTCAATCTGCTTCCTTGGCATGCCTCGTGTAGGCTTGGGTGAACTGAATGCATGACCAAGTGTAGGAATACATATGGGAGCCATTATTAGTTAAAAATTGATATAACAAAATTTAAACAAATTAGTAATTCAAGGCCCTCCTTCTAGCGACAAAAATGTTGATGCCTTGAAAATCACTGCACAACATTGGGGGAAAACCACCCGGTCCAGATCTTAAAGCGGCTCCTTTTCCGTTTGGATTAGTCGCTCCGATTGGTTAAATTAGGTCCAGTTACATTTTCCCAATAACTATCAGCTTTAAATATGCCTTTAGTTGCTAATAGCTAGGGACATCGGATTGATTCTTCTAGCCGATCAGGCAAGAAGAATGACCCTTAAGTTGTTTATGTGGAACAACCAAACCAATCTAAAGCATTACCTTGAAAACAAGACTTCTTGGATAACATATGCATGATTTAACTAGTATGCAATTATTCTACCCTATCTTGATTGAAAGAAAGAAGAATCCTTCTCCCAATCAAGAGTTGATTTATTAAAAGAAAACATTAAGGAATTGAAGTAAAAATGAAGGAATTAGATCAAGGAGATAGCTCTCAAGATATGACTCCTTGTTAATCTAAATACTAACAATCAAGCACTTAGTAAATAGTTACATAAGTGTTTTATGGAAGTATATCCAATCCCTAAGGTATATGCATATAAAAACTATTCATTACCCGGGTTTTACTTATTTATTTTGAGTGTGATCTAAAATGATTGTCTTTTGGTAGATGATAATGAAGATTAATCATTTACAAAAAGAAATGAAAACATTAAAGATCAATTCTTTTAATTAAATAGTTAACTAAAAGAATAATTTCAAGCTCATATCACAATAAAAAATAAATAAACAATTCGATTGATACATGTACTAATGATTTACAACAATAGCATATTCAAAAGTGATATGATGTTAAACTATACTTAGAGTATACATATAACAAACAAACTTAAAGAAACATTGACTGAAAATTATACAAAAAGTACATAAAAATATCGATAAAAGTACTAAACTTTAGTAAAATACGCAGTCTCGATCCTTTTTCTTCATCCCAAATGCTCTCCAAAAGTACAGAAATGCAACTAGTTGAAGCCTCTTTAAGCAAAAGAAACAAGAACCTAGATCCTATCATTCTATTAAAAAAGACTACGAGATACAAAAGTGCAAGCCTCAAAGGCTTTATTTTTTGAATTCTGGACCCCCTTTATTCAATACAATCAGCAGGTTTAAATAGCGAATGAAAAATTTAAAAATAAAGTGTTTGTGCACAACGCTGAGGGAGTTAAACAAATGCCTACAATCTGAAAAGATAACGCATAAATAATTTTTTTTTTTTAATCATAATATCTTAGAATGTTTTTTTGTCTCATCGGCCTTGCTATTCGATCAAAATATCTTTATGCTTGCTGATTTAATGGGATTGATCTGTCTCTTATCTGCACAATTATCTCTTCTATCGTGTACCTGAAAACATGAAACAATTCTTCAATAAGTCATAATATAAATATGAGATTTATTACAAACTATAAATTAAATCCATTAGTCGTGTTTTAAAAGTAGAAATTGCATTCGGGACAGGGCCAATTTATTAAAACAAATCAGAATCACAGGTAATCGGGGGCGTTTCAATTGTAATCGCGGAAAAGAAAGGATGGGTTGATCGCATCGCAATTATGGAGTGGTGGTTAACGAGCGGTGCCGTTAAAATTTGTGATTGTGATGTACATAAATGACGTGGAGGATGATGCAATGATGACATCAGATCCCAATCACATTTTTCTAAGGCCTTTGGAACGAGCGCATGGGTTTTATAATTTACGATAACCGTGGACTCGGGGATTTTATTAATTGGAGTTAAGTCTCCTGTCCTTTTTGGAATTACATATCGCAATCACATTTCGCTAAGGTCGTGGGTATACCATGATATATTATGTTTATTTGTGATTTGGGATATGTCAAAGTTTTTTTCTTTCTTTTAAAAAGATTTAAACTTTGGCAAAGAATTTAAAACTCTGATTGTTATATATTTTTATATTAAATAACCCATGTTTAATACTTAAGGCTTTAAAAGCCTAAGTATGAGTTTTGGTCTCGGGGGCTATTTAGATATTTTATATTTTTATGAAAATAAATCAAATGGTTTTAAAACTAAAAATGTTTTATTATTATTTTTTCATTTTTTTGTATTTTAAAATTTATAAAGGGTCCCCATTTTTATATAATAAAATTTCATAGGAAAATTATAAAATATTAAAATGGGGGTCGTTGGACAGCACAACACAACCCTAACATTTAATAGGTAGAAGCTGAAGTTTCCTACCTAAAGGATCACCCCCTTTTTGCCCATCATGAGTTGGTGTTGTCTGTTGGCCTACTTGAGAATCATTCTTATATTGTGAGGGTTTAAACCCAATATTTATTTACTACATAAAATTCTTCCTTTTACTACCCGAAGTTCTACAAAAATTAGATCTATTTTTACTCTATTCATACAAGTATTTTTCCTTCCTCGTGGTTGCCTCCAAGGTTTTAGGTTCGTCATATTTCAGCTTATTAGCATAAAATGATGGAATTCCACTAATGTATCTTTGTATTTTAACATTTTCATCTTTAATAAAGTAGACATACCTCAATATCTCAAGACATTTCCAACCATACTCTTCCATGTCCATGTTTCCTTGTAGAAGATCAAAGAATTTATTCATTTTCTACCCATAATATCATTATGATAAATACTTGCTTTGGAAATATTATTTAAATTTCCTCCAAGTTATCCGTGTCTCCTCCAAGTGCTTAAATACCTTGAGTTTCTCGCACCAGAGATTAGCCTTTCCCTTTAGATGATATATGGCAACTATGGCCTCAAATTTTGACGAGTAATTATATAGTTGAAGCTATATTCTCATCTTCAACAAGAAGATTTCAGCCTCCTCTCTTTTCTTGTTCTCTCCATTAAAAGTGGGAGGTTTGATTTTCCTTAGCTCTCCTTGCAAATTTTCCCTATCTGAGTTTCTACTTGACTTCACAACTGGTGATAGACTAAGGTTGTTATTGGTCTCAGATGTAAAATAAGCCCTTTTATTAGTCCTCCTTGCTAAGTAATGGTGTTGATGAGCATCATTCCTAGAATACCCCAAACTTTCAGTGCCTCTCTTCCTAACTCTAGCATTGCACTCATATGCTAGTCTAGACTTAGTTTTCTAGTCCAATTCTCTTTGAATTTTGTTCAATCTCTACAAAAATTGGTTGTTAATATGCTCATGCTCCTTCATCAGCTTCTCATCATTAGCTTTATAGTTGGGCACTTCTAATTTTAAACTCTCGACAATTTCTTCTAAATATACACCCTCCTATTAGTCCATTCCATGACCATTAGATTTAGTGTCAGCATTACGATATCAATATCTTGAACCCTAACTTCTTTTTCTTCACTATAAGGAACCTGGGAAATTTTTGGATTTCTATCTTCCATTATGAAAATTTTCCCTATAAATTACCTGTAGATTTTCTTGTGAATTTCTCCCAAAATTCTTACTGAATACAAAAATATTAGTTTAACAAATGGTTCTCCTCATAAATAGATTTATATTGACTATCTACTTGTGTTATTTTGATACCCGAGTTGAAAGTTATGACCCCAAAAAATTTGCAGCTTGTTAAATTGTTTTGCCCCTTAAAAACTCTTGTAGATTTCTTTTAAGTTTTCCCAAAAGTTTTGGGTAGATGGTTGTAATTTGACCAAAATTAATTTTCCAACGACTAGTCATATGCCAAATTTTGATTTACAGGCTAAGAATTATGGCCTAGTGAAAGTTTGTATGTTTTTCCAAATTTATTTTCTAGTTGGAAATTCAAATTCTGCCTATTGTCATCAACCTGTAACTGTTCTCCCACTGCTTATAACTCTATGTACTTTAATGTACTTGCTCCTATTCCTATATCTATATGATTATCTACTTTCCTAAAGCTTCATCTAGTTCCTCACTAGAGGCAAACTAGCTTTATGGCCTCTTCCTCCATGTGGCCAACATGCCATCCTCTTTCTTACCAAAAGCATAAGCATATATGTATATATAAGTTTTACTTTTATTTTATAGTTAACTATATTATATATATATAATTAAATAAAATGTAAATTAATATATATTGGTTAATTGTACATTTATTTTATTTACTACTTATATGTATGGATTATATATATATATATATATATATATATATATATATATATATATATAATTTACATTAAATATAAAAACATAACCCCATTATATAAAAAAAACACACATATATAACAAAATAATCCAAGGAACTCGACTCCCAGTTCCAGGCATGTTCCACATCATACTTTGTATTATAAAAAATAAAAAAATAAATAAAAGACTATTGGGGACCTACATTTATTACAACACAAATGTATAAATGTAAGGTCATGACGGGCCCCAAGACACCCAAAGACGTGAAGGCCCACATTTCAAATAGTTAGTTTCACCATGGTCTTGGCATTGTTGATCCTCCTGGATCAACTTTCCAACAATGCAGCACAACACTAGAAGATTTCAAAAATATTTCACGATCGTAATAATAATATACCTTCCCCCATAACCCCCACACTCCGTGGGGTCTATATATATATATATATATATATATATCTAAATTTTATAGAACATTCAATTCATAAAATATATAACTTCATAAAACATAGGTATAGAATTACCATATATAAAACAATTTATATAGGGACATTGTAACTTGATCTAATCACTCTACCCGTTAGATAGATAGATTATGGTTTATTGTTGGATGGTCTCGGCATGGAAATGGAATCTCTCTCTGAAACTTGAATGTTTCTCTTGGCTTGCTTCTCATAATCACATTTTCACTTGGGAAATATTATGTACGAAGGGTTTTTAAGGCCCAGGTCGATGTAGTCACTGCCTAACCTCTAGAGATGACACTTTTCACCTAGTTTTCCTCTTCTCCTTTGCCTCTTCAGTGTGGAATGGGGTGCTCCATATGATAAACTATCCTATGGCTTGGGAAGTTCGGGGCATTAACTCTTTCCTTGGTTGGTGGACATTGGATCATAAACCTAATCATACTTTGGCCTTCTTTATTATTTGGGGTATCTGGAAGTCTAGAAATGCTTGTTGTGGTGTTTTTGTAGAAATGGTGTACCAAAAGACACCTTCTTAGTAGTAGGTTGTTCCTTGCAAAGAAAAACAAGTAGTTTGGTTGTTGTTAGTGGACAAACATGAAGAAACAAAGTATTGAAAATGGTGAAAACAATACATTTACAAACATAAACTAAACCAAAGAGATAAACACACAAATAATGCTTAATGAAGCAAACAAGTCAACATGATTATAGAATATGGCTCCCTTTATTGACTGTTGGTGGTCGAAGATGAATAAAAATAGTAGAATACTAAACACTTGAAGATAATTCTTTGAGCTATGGTGCTCAAAAATCCCCAACAAGGAGGTTCCTTTCTTCACTCTCTTTGCAAGCTTCTCCTCTCTATCCAAGAAGTATCAAGGCTCTCTCAATGGTGAAATCCTATCCACACTAGATTGATGGATTGCTAAGAAAAAATTATACCAACGCAATAGTGCTCCACTTCTTCTGCTTCAATAATGAAATTAAGGGTTGCTTTGATAGCAATTTGGCCAACATATCATTTTCTTCCTTTTGGGTCTTCCATGGCATGTTTATATAGAACTTTTTTTTTTGAATCCCTCTTCCCTCTCTTGGTTCATGAATTAAAATGACTTATGAGTAAGACAAGAGGATTCTTTGAGGGATACATATCTTTAGGGGGACTCAAATTTAGTTGTCCTTGACTAAAATCCTATCAGGGAATCATCTTCCAAGTGTGGGAAGTGGTCCCGAAATGTTGGGTCGGCCATTTCTTCAACCATATGTCTTTCAAAGGAAATATCGGGCATTGCGCAGATATCGAAGGGAACATTGTGCAATCGTGAATTTTTAGTTCAATATACATTGGACCTTAAGAGAAATTAAATTTTTTGAGCTTCATAATGTATTTAGGTGGAAAATATTCACTTGTGCATTCTTCTGGATGAGTTTGGGCGTCCTATGTATTGTACAAATATGTGTATGATTTTCTAGTGTTAACAGTTGTCCCCTGATGTATGAGCTTAGGAGTAAGTGTATAGCCTAAATACATCATGTTTTCTTTCCTGACTAAGGGTTTGATGAACTTCTGGATAGAGAGCATAACTTGTGGCATAGATTAGTAAAGAAATAACCTTAACTGAGGATAAAATATAACCATGCTCTGAAAAAAGTTCTTATACAAGGCGGGCATATCCCATGCTTGTTACGATGGATAGTGACTATTTATTACAATCAGATAGGAAATATTCCTGTCAAGTTAGTGTTGCAACGGTTCACATTTTTATAGTTGATGTTGATAACTGTTGATGCCCTCTAAGGCGCTTATGACACATAGACAGAGTCAGGTGCCCCCATGCATCAAGAAAAAGTAAAGCACTTCTGGAGTGAGGTGCTTGTGGATGCATGGGTCTTTCATTGTGGGTACCTCCCATGCATCGAGATGTAAGCACTATTGAGTGAGGTGCTAAGTGATGCGTGGGTCTTCGACTAAATGAGAGAACTACAATAGTCATGAAGTATGATACCACCCTGACATGAGAGCTTATGTTGGTGTCGAATGTCAGGGGGACCAATGACATCAATGGGAAATCATGATTCCCATTGTGCCACCCGAGGATGTCCTTTGTGGGGGGGGGGGGAGCACCCAATATACTACCTCGATCCTGGAAGAGGGGTGTTGAATTCAATGGGAAAGAGGCATCAACCACCCAAAATATTGATTTGGGAAATCAAGATGTGTAGTGAAACAAATTATAATAAGGTGGGTCGATAAGGCATGATAATGAAAGTTGACAATATGAATAGATATGGACAACTTGCCCAAGGTCGGAGCTATAATGCAAGTGGCTGTAGTCAAAACATTTCTTTTGAGGGTAGTGGCCTTGGAGCTGGTAGGACATCTAGGGTAGGTGTGAGTATGTTCTTACTAACATGAATAGGGTGAATTAATTTGGATTATGTGTGAGATCTGAACAAGAGCGACTAGGGATGCTCGTTGGGTAGAAGGCATGAAAATATGGGTGGGAACCATTTTCCTAAAAAGACATTGTACACTTTCCAAAAGAATGTAAAGGTGGTTTGAGACAGGTTCCCCATGAAAATAGTTACCTGCATGATAATGGAGGTAAACTATATTTTGCGGAGGGCGGGGGCCCCAATGGATGGTCTCGATGCTGGCTTGGTGAGGCAAATGAAGTGGTGTAAATGAGCTTATGTTGTATGGGGGGGTGATAGGCCCAATGTAGAACATGAAAGAGCGATTGTCTTTATCCATCGTAAATGAATAAGGTGGCTCGGGAGTAGGGTTGGTTAGAAATAAGTGAAGAAGAGACGAATGAGGTTGATCTTCAAGGCATGCAAGTGATATGGCTTCTGGGCTAGAGTAGATGGTCATGGATTCCAAATAAGAAATGGGGGTCTATAACATGAGGTAATTCATGAGTGGGGGGGCTCTATCAACTAGCATGGATGTTTACCATGTGTAAGGGGAGGTGGTGGTGAATGAGGTTGAGATGGTGGACCCTATGGTGCATTTCAGAGGAATGATGTCAAGATATGCAAGTTTTGTAGGAAGCCTATCATGCTGAGTGATGAAAGATACCTACCCTGTCGACAACCACCAGGGTGCTAACTTAGGTGGGAAGTCATTGATGTACCTGCAACTTCAACGACCAATACCCCAAGTGAAAACATCTTGATAAAAAAATATGTAAGCTGAAAATGGGCTAAACAAGATGAATAAAAAAACAAGAGAAGGTGCACCTAAAGTGGTACTCTAAGAGTGTGGTGGGCCCAAAAAATGAGTTTGGCATTGAAATGGAATGGAGGGTATCATGATGAAGATGATGTGGTCCTGATCCTTGTGTCTCTCATGGTTTTGAAAATGGAGGTCATGAGCTCTTGTACTGGGCTTCGGAAGATGACAAAGAGGGCGATATATAAGGAAAAGTGGGCCATATGCCACCTCATTTGTACTTGCTATTTTTGGAGGTCAGAGTTGTTCCAGGAGTTGTTTCCTGCTCTTGTGGTTAGCTTGTGCACTCGGGTAGTGCACGAGGAGAGACAGGTTAGAACAGACCACCCTAACTTTGTCATTTTGGTAGACTAGGCTAGGTAGGTCATAGAGGGGTGCCCTGTACGACCTTTTCTGGGGAAATTTTTTTTTACCACTCGAGCAACTGAGTTTTAGTCAAGTGGTCTCCACGGGTTTCCCAGGGGAACCCACGGACCCACCATGGGTGTAGTAGGGTCACGCTGTTATAGTGGCTCAGGGGACAAAATCCACAAGGTCACTAGTTGGAAAACCCTACAGTTAAGTTGTCGAAGGATGCACCATCAATGCGCCTGTAATGAGAACATACATTCGGACACGGCATCTACTCAATGAGCAGACACGCTGGCATTGTCGTGGCTAGTGGCTTGACATATGCATGGTGCATGTGTCTGTTCAAAAAATAGATGCGCATCCTGTGTGTCTGTTATTGGTATAAACATAGAGATGTGTGAAAGTGGTTTTTTGGAAGCCTTGGAGGCTAGCTTTTTACTTTTGACATCCTTGATGGCAGGATGGGCATGTTGTGGAGAGAGTGTGATTGACATCCTCTACACACAATTATTGCAGGGGATGTTGCATCGAGTAGGATGCTAACAAGTTTGGGGTTGTTGAAGTTTCTTCAAAACCCTATTATGAGGTCATAGGAAGTATTCCTGCAGTTCCTGATGCAGTGCTCGGATGAGGAGTGACAGATATTCATCATCAAATGAGCTGATCTACCTATTTCTCCTGAGGTACATGTATAGTTTATGGCTAGTTTGGTGCCTCATGGGGAGGTATTACAGGTGCCCCTTCTGAGTTGGTAGGCAGAAATTCATGAGTGGGAAGATGACCACTATGGTCCCAACCTTATTGATTAGGGGTGTGTCTTTGTTGCTTCCATCCTATATCTCGTTGATCAAGTTGCACTGGCGATGATTGTACAATTTTATAGGTTAGCGTCCCCTCACTGGGTGTTAGAGCCTCATATTGGAGTGTTGCAGAGACTGCAGGTTGGCCACTTCTTTGATTGAGCCAGTTTTATGTATATAGGTATGGTGTCCCAACTAACATAGGTGTGGTAGGGACACACGCAAAGCTTATGCTATGCGACATTTTTGTGCATCATATTGTACGAGAGGGTAGTGGTGCATCAACCTTTTCTGGAAGTGCCACTAAGACCTGCTAGAGATCCATGGATTAGGAAGTGGGTTCTAATGATGCCACGGGCTAGTGGTGGTGTGGTAGGTTGTTATTGGAATGCCACTATGGAGGGTTGGTTTAGGTCCAACCCTCAGATGATTCTAGGGTATGCTTATCATGGTGTGGATTTTAGGGGTGATCCAGATATGGGGCTTCCTCTTGGTGATGCTTGGGGACCAATAAGTATGTGATTTGTGATTTCTACATTTGTTCTTTTTTACATGTATAGATATGATGCATTTTTTGATGATGTTGATACCATGTATATTTTCTTGCAGATGTAGGACCTGAAAGATGACCATTCTCCTACTTGGTAGGAAATGATCCTCATCGCATGGGTGTGGCTGGTGTGGATGTTGTGCCGCAACGACAGATAGGTGGTAGGGCTTAGGAGGAGCCTGAGGGACTGGCGCAGAGCTGCAAGCTAGAGATTGGTGGTCCCTCTGGAGAGGGAGGTAACTCCTTTGCCTCAATGGAGATGATCCAGATGTGGGAGTGTGCCGAGGTGGCAGAGGTTGCAAAGGCTCAGTTGAGGGACTTAGAGGATGTGTGCGGTTGAGTAGTCACCCTAGTGTGGGGAATTTCTAAGGAGGGGTGGGTTGGTTTGGGGGAGGAAGTTGTGGAGATGGTTTTGGCATATGAAAGAGCACGACATCTGACTCTTCGTCACTTCATGATAGTGGTAGAAAATACATGTCCCCTCCTAATACCAAATGTGGCAGTGGGACCTCCGATGGGAGGTGCAGGGGCATAACCCTAGATAGAGTTTATGTATTTACCCAGGAAAGCACCCATTTTGAGGATGCTCACCTATTTTGATGACCGTTTTTGCTTGGCATTGAGCCAGTGGATGTATATATAATTTTTGTGCTCTTATATATATATATATATATATATATATATATATATATATATATATATATATATATATATATATATATATATATATATATATATATATATATGTATATGTATATATAGATACATATACATATACATATACATATACATATACATATACATATACATATACATATATATGCGAGATGTGATTTTTTGCGGCTCTTATGATGTGTCTTGATGTGCATGCTTCTATACATGTGATGTATGTCTGCATTTATGCGATGGATATTATATTGATGCTTCATGTTTCTTGATGGCGATATATATGTGATACATGCTAGTCTAGGATTTGATTAGCTATGTGGTCAGCTATATGATTTTGATTTCTTGGTATATGTGTAAATGTGATATGATCAAAACTACGAGCTAACCTTTGTGCATGCAGATATTTTCGAAAGAGGCATGGATCGTGAACCTTGAAGGTTCTATTCAACTGTGATACAACAAGCTGGGAATCAAGGAATACATGCAGGTGACTGATACCTAGATGGGAGGCATCAACCAAGAGGCCTATGACGACATCGTACTCAGGTTTATTGTTGATCGCCAAACCTATACATAGTCCATTGGTGAGACATGGTGTGTGGTCGGGAGAGTATATGGCCCATGCTGCTATAGCGAGGTTTTGCGACCATCGAGAAGCACCATCAATGAACCTGTGGTGATAGGCTGGTAGATGATCCATCTGTGACACATGATGAGAGAAAGGTTTCAAAGTGTATCCATGATGAATTGGTCATCATAAAAATAAGTCATGGTGCATACATTTTCATTCTAGGGCTACTTGCAATGTTATGGATGAAACTTTTTAAGATAGAGCCCATTGATGGGATATTTGAGGCAAGTCCCATTCGGCTCTAATAATTTGTATGCCCCCTTGAGGAGGAAATGTTTGATAATACAAAGGCCCTTCCATAATGTCTTGAATTTCTCTGGTACTAATGCTTCTTTGGGAACATCGTAACAAAGGACTAACTCCCCCTCAGTAAAGGACTGGGGGGTGACATTTTTGTCAAAAGTGGCTTTCGTCCACTTTTTTTGTGCTTCATTATGTTGGAGAGATTATCGTTGACTTTTGTCAACATGTTCCATCTAGACCAACCTTTGTTCTAAAGGTGAAGCGTTGGTGAGAATTTTGATGGCTAGGTGCAAGGTAGGGATCTTGTGCTCAATGGGGAGGACAACCTCGACCCCATAAACTGATTGGAAGGGCGTGAAACCTGTAGATGCTTTAACCACTGTGTGGTATGCCCACGGGGTTGAAAAAACCATATTGTGCCAATTAATTTTGTGGTTGTTCACTATACGTTGCAACATTGTTTTGAGGACTTCGTTGACAGCTTCTACCTAGTCATTAGACTCAATGCAGTATGGGGAAGAAAAATCGTGGGAAAAATGAAGGTGTTGGGATAGCTCTTGAAATATTTTGTTTCTAAAATGTTTGTCATGATTGGATACCAACTCCTTGGGAACACTGAACAATGTTATGACATGGTTAAAGAAAAACCATGTAGCGATTTCTGTAGTGTTATTGTAGGTGGGCATGGCTTCTGCCCATTTGGTGAAACAGTAAAAAATAACCACAATGTACTTATGGTTCCCTGATGATGGGTGGTTTCAGGTCATGAAATATATACCCCATTTGCTGCAGGGGTCGGGGATGATGACTGGGTGTAGGGAAGTTGGTGGGGCTCACGCCTTATGATCATATCTTTGGCACCACTCACATCTATTGACTACTTGAATACAGTAATGGAAATGGCTGGGCTAGAATTAACCAACACGGAGGACTTTCTGAGGGGTGGCTATTCTTAAGAGGTGGCCACCACAAGCCCCACTATGGCAATCATTTAAGACATTCTCGGCTTGTTCCTGAGTAAGGTATCAATAGAGGATTGTTTTGATGCCTCATCGATAGAGGACATCCCCAAGAAGGAGGTACCAGGGGTCCTAGTGGTGTATGCACCTCCGGTCATCACGAGTAATATGAGGTTTGAACTTATGAGTTTGTAAAAAGAGTAGGCTATCATCGTAGCAGGGGTCTTCCATTGATACTAAGAAAAAATGTTCATTAGGGAATGTATCATTAACGAGGGATCCTTAGGTCTTTGTTTGGAGATCAGTGATGAACAAGGCAAGGATAAGGTCATTCTTTCTCTTGGGGGAGGCAAACTGAAGATCGAATTCTTGAAGAATAATGACCCATTGAGCATATTTGTGGTTCATGATATGACAAGTGAGAAAGTATCATATAGGGTTGTTATTTGCTACTATGGTGGTGGTTTGTAAGATTATTTAATGCCAAAGATTCTGTTAGTGTCAGTCTTTCCAGCCTTCCTCCAGTGATCAAATATGCTCTTACAAAGTGGTCTCAGAGTGTCTAGGTCAAATTTTGTCATTGCAAAGAGTTTTCAAGCAAAATTTGGTCACTAGGCAATAGGTCTAGGGTTTGCTTTCACTCCTTCTAAAGTTGTCCAAATGTCGGTCCATGTCATCATTCTGCTGAGTCTATCATCATTCATAGGGTTGTCATTATCATGTCAGTGTCTAATGAGTCATTTTACACCTTGTTCATGCTTCAGTTGCGCCTAGGCAAGGTCATTTCCCTCTCCTAGGGTTTTGAAAGCTAATTTCTCTTGGATGGTCAAATCATTAGCAAAACTTGTATCCAGATGTTCATACACCTTCCCCTATCTTTCATGTACCTTATCAAACACTTCCCATCACTGAGATCCCCCAAATTCCTCATTTTTGCACAAACCCTAGTTTCTTGCCACAACTTGGCAATTTTCTAGGCTAGGCCTGTGTTTTGCTCTTTTGGACCCCTTCCCCTCACTCCATCTCTAATATTCCACTTTCCCTTGCTTCCTAACATCCCTCCCTACTTCCCAAAATTTCCCCAAGAATTTACAAGCCCCTCATCCCCTTCATTTCGCTTCATTTCCACAAAATTCCTTGTTTCACACATCGGGATAAGTTTCACTCAAAAGATGTTTCAGAGCAATCAAAGATGAATTTTGGAAAAATGAGAGAGGTTTTTGTCCACAACATGCCAAAGAAGAAAAACCTCCCTCACTTTTTACACAGGTGTCATGGTTTTAGAGAAATGTCAAAAATACAATCGCCTCGGGAGAATTGATGCACCTCTGAAGTGACCTTGGGAAAATCTGGTTTTCTCCTAGCTTGGTTGGCCAAATAAATTTCTTGGTGAGTCAAAGGATAACTAGACAAAAATATCTTTCCAATGAGCTATCATGAGCTCAATTTGGAGTTGAGAAAGGCATTCAAAAGTTGACTGCAACAGCACTCTGCCTTGAGGCAGCCTCATTTGGCACATTTTGACCAGTCTTGGGAGATTTGATTTTGGACAAGGCAAATGAACTCCAAATTGAAAAATTCCACTTGGGTTGGAAAGTAGACATCTAGGGATTTCAAACAAGACAACTTGAGCTCAATTTGGATGCCGGGAAGTGCCCCAAAAGCAGGTGGAAAGGCGTGCGACGCATAGGGCTCAGGCGCGCGACGCATCAGGGTTTTTTGGCGTAATTTTCATGTTCAGCTCAGGAAACGAAGCCAGTTTGACCAGTTTTGACTTGTGATGGGATTTTTCACCCTTCTTGATGTAATTAATGGAAATTTATGTTGACTTTACACTTATTTACCTATTCTAGATGATTCATTCATAAAATAGCAAAAATTTAATGAATGAATTGGTTTCCTAGCTTATAGAGGCAAGTTGTTTTGACTGCCTAGATTGTAGTGCTTTGTTTAGAATTGATTGAAATAGCTCCTAGGATGATGAGCTAGACCCCTAGAGGAAAGGGAATGTGTTAGCTTGCCTATATTATGTATTTTATTAGTCATTTTTAGGGTTGGACTCTTGGGAATAGCTTGATACACTATTTTACATATTTTATCTGCATTTTTGGCAAAGGATAAACCAGGGTTTTGCAGCACTATTTGGGATTCATGTGGCCTTATGTGTTGATGGTGTGTTTCTCTCAGTACTTGTAAGTTGTGTATGTGTACCACTTTCCTTATTTAATCTTCTGCAATTAAACAAATGAAGTGTTAAGGTAGAATCCATAATTTTGCTATGCTCTGCCTTTAAATTTGTTTAATTTTCCATGTTTTCTTCAGTTTAAGGAGAATCCTTGAGACTTCCTTGCTCTCCTTAGCTCCTCACCTGTCAGATCTATTCATTCAATCACTTTAAAGGCATCAAAACAATTGCCTATCTTGCCCCAAGTAGACCTCTGCAAAAGCTGTGCCTCATCCCCGCACCCAAAATTGCCTTTCCCTTGAATTCAACAAAAATTCAAAAAATAAATTCCATAGTCCTTGTACTTCATACCTAGCCTAAAATTAGTCATCAATTCAGTCATCTCAAGCCTCTTTGATTACCTTTTTCTGAGATTGACCGGAGAGAGCCCTCTCCTGTCCTCGTAGGGCTAGCTATGAGGTTGAGCTTGGTTTGATGTTGCCTCGAGTTTTGCCTTCCTCAGCCTGAGGCAAATTCGAATGCTAACAGATTCAATATAGAGTGAATGAAGGATAAGTCTTTTTTTTGTTGGCTCATACTTTAATGCAGGCCCTGAGAGGTTCTTACTAATGTAGTAGATTATGTGCTCTCTATTATCAGGTCCTTATTGGACTGGTACCCCAGCGATGGCTACTTCAGATGCTGAGAAATATATGGTATAGTGCTTGTTATGGTTAGGCGGGATAATTAGAGGTTGTTGAGACAATGCATCTTTTAGGGCTTCAAATGTGTTGTGACTCATGGACCCAGTGGAAAGAGATATCCTAATAAAGCAGGCATAAGAATTCATGCACACATGTGGCATAGTTAGGAACAAAGCGGTGTAAGAATTTGGCCTTACCTTGCAAAATTTGGAGTGGCTTTAATGTTTTTGGAGGTAAGATTTCCTTGATGGCCTAGAATTTCAGAGGGTTGACTCTAATACCTTGCTGGGAAATAATGAATCCTAGTAGTTATCTTGCATTAGCACAAAATACACACTTGAGGGGGTTCAAGCGTAGTTTATATTGTAAACATCATTGAAACACTAGGTGAAGGTCCATGGTTATCGCTCTTTTTGGATCGTATAGTAAGGCCATCAAAATAGGCGAGAATGAGATGAGACAGATCATGGAAGATGTAATTCATGGCTTGCTAGAAGGTTGCCCCAACATTTTTAAGGCCAAAGGGAATCACTCAATATGCAAATGTTCCCCATGGGGTTGCAAATGATGTTTTATACCGATCAATGTGGAAAATATGAATCTGATTATACCCAAAGAACCCATCCATGAAGGATAGGGCCTCATGACTTGCACAAGCATCGATAACTTGGTCAATGAATGGCATAGGGTAATTTTCCTTGGGACAAGCTCTATTTATATCTCGAAAATTAGTACAAACTCGTATGCTACCCTGTTTTTTCATGACGGTTGTAAGGTTATAACCCAAGACATGTAAGCGATAGGATAGATGAAACCAACTTTGTGGAGTTTCTTAATTTCCTTCTTGATCTCTTCTCCTTTAGAGGGGTGTAACTAATTTTGTTTCTTCCTAATAGGGTGGGGATAAGGACAGGTTTCAATGTGATGTTCCACAATGGTGGGAATGATGCTTGACATTTTAGAGTAATCCCATGCAAAGATATCCCTATATTATTGGAATAGGGCAGTGTATGAGGCCACCTCCTTCTGAGAGAAATCGCCCCTAGTGAGATCTCTTCAACTACGCAAGGTTTGTTTGGAATATTGACCTTAATGGTAGGTGAAACATTTTCCATGTTCCCTTCCTCGAATGCATCTGGTGCCAGGATTCGATTCTTAAACCAATCTACCTATCCTGGAGGAAGGAAATATTTTGATCCTACGACGCAAATATTAAGGCTAGGTGTGTCAATAGGAAAAAATGATTTTTCAGGTAGAAAGTATGAGTGATGGTGCCTGGCGTCCCATGGAAATTCGTGTTCCCTCATGGCTTCTGGAATACCTTTGTCTGAATTAAATAATATTATCTAGTGCTAAATTGGGTTGGGCAGGGGCTTGAGGTAGGAAGTTCGGCCTAATTATGCTGGTCGACATGCAAGAATATGTTTCGGTGGTTGATGCAGTAGAACCTAGCGAAGTTGACAATGTCAAGATAGGATGGATCTACACCATCAATTGGAGTACCATTCATGTGGTGGGTTTAGCAGTATCGACACCAAAAAACAATGAGTAGAAAATATGAATCATGGTTCCTACGGACCACAAAATGAATCATATGTGATGTTGTGTGTTGTCAGCATTAGTTAGTGGTAGAATTTCCGTAATGGTAGGTTGATAATGAGTGGGCGGAATTTATCGCAACCTAAGTGGTGTCTAAGGGGAAAATTTTTCTTTCTCATGACGAAGTTGATGCTGAATCCTAAGTTATTTGAATGTTTGTAACATATGACATGTCTCATAACTATGAGAGGTACTCGTGCAAATACTGCACACAGGAATAGTGCTAACACTATAAATGGTGTGGGTGTAAATATCGTCCATAGTGTGAGATGATGACGCTTGATTGGTGTCATGAGGTGGGGAGTCCTGAGTGTCAACAACCTCTGGATCTTAGTATTAGCATGAGGTGTATTCCCAATGTGAGGTTGTCTCAATGCTTCTCTTCCTGCTCGAAAACGTGGAAGGTACTAATAGTTTCATGTATGGTGTGCTTGAGAGTAGATGTGGCGCTAATGGTGCGAATGTCTAATGCGGTTAGGTCACAGAGTATGGAACAAAAAGCGAAATATGGCTATAATATTTCCCAATTCCCAGTATTAATTTACCAAGTGGTTGGGTCTATCACATAGGGTGCATGTGTGGGGTGATTTTGACGATGTGACCTAAGAGTGTTTTGTCTTCCTTCTAGATTTATACCGATGGTGGTGGTGGTTAACATGTTGATTGGTGCTTGACATTGGCTCAGGCAGGGTTTTGTCCTTGAATATGCACAAGATGGACCTAGATCTTTCATCCCCCACTGGTGTGTTGTTATATGGGGATTGGGTATCTAGTTTGACTAGATCAGAGTTGCCATTGATGAATTGCCACATGAATCCCAAAATTTCACAGAATTGGAAAAGGTGTGGGAAACATCAGGTATGATGGTTTCTTGAACAAATGTGGCAATTATGATGCCTACTTCTAGGTTTATTTCTCAGATTAGTGTTTAGGTTAAGGTAATACCTCCTCAATTCTCGTAACTCAGGACATTGGTTTATGAAATGGTCTAATTTGTCGAATAAAGTGCATGTGGAGGTATGTTGGGGTGTCACTAATTCTGGTTGCCTCTGAGTATGGTAGGAGGTTGAGGGACCAGAAGTGGGATAGGAGTAAGAATATTCTTCCCTCATGACATAAAAAAATGTTTTTAACCCATAATCTGTTGGTAGTGATGGTGTCACAATATTGGCTTGGACGAGTGCACTTAACACATCTCGATATCAAGGGATTCCAGGGGAATGATGAGTGTAATTCCCATATTCTGTGCATATGGCACATACATGGTTGTTGTGCAATGCCTTATAAGGCACAAGTGTGGTATTTTTTCCAGTAGGGAGAGGAGGATTCACTGGAAGTTTTGTGGCATGCAGAAGAGCTTTTAATTCATCTAACTTAGGGCACATATTGGTGGGGTTCAAAACTACTTCACACAAAGTATAGGGTGGAGGTACCTTACAAGAGGCAGTTTTTTAAGTTTCCACCTTCTTGCCCTTTTGCTTATCCATTTTCCTGGTACCAACCAGTGTCCATGTAGGAATTTCTTATTGTGGGGTGTTATCCAAAGGAGCTATAGGAATGATGCCCGTTTAGGTGATACCTGAGCTTGTTGACATGGCCTAAGGGGTCGTATACTAGACCAATATCTCCAAAGCCATATTGGGCTATGAGATCGTTGAAATGACTTGGTGCAAGACAAAAATAGGTGGGGGAATAAGAAGGGTGTTTGGGTGATAGCATATGGTAAGAAAGTAGGATCAGGAACAACATTGTTGTTGGTATCTGAAACTAGTTCTTAATCTTGATGGGTGTTTTATGGACTCATCATGCACACATGGTATCCTGTGACCAAAGGGATATCCTCTATCACAGGTGGGTCTTCTAGGAATGTCCCGAGGAGTGTTAATGGCTTAAATTGGCTGGGGCCAAATTCAGTATAAGTTGTGACCAATTTAGGAGAAGATCTGATGAAAGGTGGCACACCATTAGGTGTAGTTCATGCCTTCTTCTCATAGTATGTGAGTTGGTCAATTGCAATAATTTTCCCATCATAGGGGACCATCATTACCATGAATACGAAATATGCTAATGTTAACATTTTGTACATGTAACTTCGGCCTAGAAGGATATTATAATCCAACTTTGTGTCCAATACTTCGATTCCTATGAGCATGGTTTTACTAGTCAGTTGTACTAGTACACCTTGGTATAGGCATATGGGAACAGAATGATGTCTGTCATATGCTCTTAGAGTGATGTTAGATGGTTTGAGTTTAGGGGATCCAATTTTTTTCCAAACTGATTTGGAAATAATACATGTGGATGCCCCTTTGTCGACTATGCAATGATGGATGGTGATATTCTAGACTGAGACCAAGATTTGAAAAGCGACGACTAATGGTAGACATGGGGTGGCTTTATCCAAGTGAAATACCATTAAACAAGAATCAGAAAGATCAATTGCTCCTAATGCATAAAATAAGGCTTTGCATTGGGTTGGGCATGATTGCAAAACTTCCAATGCTGACATTGCTGAAGGTATTTGGGCTAAGTTATCGACTCTGCTATAGCTGTGAGCAACCTTTGAGCTATGTCCATCTCGCTGTAAAGGAACATTAACCATATTTTGGATGGGCTCCATGGCATATCAAGGGATCGTCAAACATGCTATAGGTGCTACATTATTCGAGGTGGGAGGATTGGTTTCAAGTGTAGCTTCGTACTCTCAGTTGCATGCCTGCAAGAGAACATCTTCCCCTGCCATGTAAATGTCATGGTTTTAGGAACATTGGGAACTTCTTTTATAAGGGTTATGGTGTTTTTGGTAGTGTTCTTACTGGGTATTTACTACTCCTTGATGGGGGAAGGGATGATGCATCACTACAGGTTGTTGGTTATGCTACCCTTTCCCCCCATTGTCTTTCATCCTTTTAAGCTCAGGGAGTTAAGGAAAATGATGGGTGTAATGACCATACTCACCACAAATGGAACAATCGTGATTAGTTCATATAATCATATTCTTTTTTTTTCCTTTGTGGGTTGTTATTGGTCGGCCCCTAGTTTTGGTTCTGGTTGAGGTTGCCCCAAGCCGATGCCCGCGAAGGTTTCAGCTAATTGTTGCCCCCTTGGCCAGGCTCTCCCTTTGGATTCCTCTTTGGTTTTTTCTTAGGTTAGTTGTGTTTAGCTATTCATATAATTGCTACTGTTGACTGAGAGATGGTTGCACTAGATTAACCCCTAGATTAGCTTTTGTTGGTGGGTTATTTTGTTGAGGTGGAATGAAAGAGAAATACTAGTTCCCTTGTCCCTGACTGCATATGAGTTCTCAGAAGGAGGAATTGGTTCCACAGTCCTAGGGGGGTATGGGCCACCTTACATGGGAGGGTGTTGGCCACCCTTCATGGGCTGATATTGGTTGACATGCATAGCAATATTATGCATAGGCATAGGTTGTCCTGGATAATATGTTATGTGGTGTCATGGTGCTATGGCACCAAATGGTTGGCCATTGTAATTGTATCCAGGGTGATGGAAAGTGTTACTAGGGTGATTTTGGGCTATGGTCCTAATCAATCCATCAACAACATTGGATGCACCTAGTGTCTCTTTAAAAGTATGCAGACATGGGGCATATGGAAGAACATGGTAGAGGTATCCAGGCTAGGTGTATATAAGCTCTAGTTGTTGAGTTTTGATAATGGCCTCTTCCTCATTTTTTGGGGATGAATTCGCCACATCTTTTGAGATTTCTAACGTGAGAGATCTCAAAAATAGGTTGAGGAGGACTTTGTCTTCAAACTATGCTTTACAAAATCTAAGATGTTTCTACTTCTCACGGATGTGACCCAATATTTGTGTAGCAGGTGTTTATAGAAGTGGGTGAGGAGTTACAGGCCCAAGTTGTGACAGACTGGGAGTTGGAAGAATGTTAGGAATGTTGTGGCTAGGGAACTAAATCTCCCATGTGACATAGAAGGTTGGTTAATAAACCATTTTACTACGGGCCCAACAAGGGTGTGTTGAAATAGTCATAATCAAAAATCACAGGTGAAAATTCATGACATGATTTCTTGGGTCTTCTCCTTGCTTCCCTTTGAATTTTGGAATGTACGAAGGGAGCTTGGTGGGCATGGTTGGCTGATTTTTGTCATGTGAAATTGGGTCATTGTTTAGCTTCCTTAAATTAGGAAGGTTTAAAGAAGCTAAAAATAGGACTTGGAAGTTTTCTACCATCGCTAAATGATATTGGACAACTATATGTATGGGCGTTCCCTGATGAGGATGGTTACCTTGGTGAGCACCATGTGGACTCCTGGGAGGGGAGTTATGGGGGATCCATTGAGGGGTAGTGAATGGGGTACTTTAACGAGGATGAGTTCAAAGCAAAGTTGCAGTGATAAAGGAAGATCCTATAATTGTAGTTGTATGGTGTCTTCTTCGCCTAAATGGCGAGAGACCTGGCACTATTCGTAGTATTGAAGGGAGATTTTGAAAACCTCTAGATCGATGGTGAGCCATGGGGTCACCTATGGTGCTGAGTAAAGTGTGTGTTACTTTGTGTGATTGAGGGAAGGAGATGATTCTCAAAGCAAATATATCACATACATAAAACAAAGTGAAAATAAAATGATTACTTTCCCTTTAACTTTAGACTATGTGATCAATCAAACAAAAAAAATGGTTTTCATTTGTTTTTGCGTATGATAAAAGATCCTATGAAGAATTATTTTTCCTTGCCACTCTCAAAGTAACTGGGCCTTGCAATATATCTTCTGATGGATATTGGGGAAACCTTCTGAAAGAATTGGCAATGCCTTCCAACAACTAAAGAATCAACCAAGGTAACGGGTGAGGCTTTGGTGCGGCCCTTACCTCCACCTATAGGGATGGATGTCCTAGATTTTGGCCGTTAAAGTAATTCCGTCCCACGTTAGAATTCAATTATTTATCTTCTTGGTAGTCATTTACTAGTACCAAGCACTCGACGGGTTGGGTAGCCCCAAATAGTACCACATGCACTGGACCTAAGCCGAACCCCCTCTGAATTAGGTTTTTTACATTCTCAAGTATTCTTTTTCGTGGGATGATTGAAGGATTTTAAGTTCCCTAAAAGTCAACTGCTATGTCTCAAAGATGTAACATGACCATGGCAGCTTATGGGATGCCTACCCCCAATGGTCCTAACCTGAACTATAAATTCTTTGGTTGCCCCTGTTCACCTAAAAGATGTGTCATGTCCCTTCTCAAATGAATTAGTCACAAGATGCAGGAACACAATTTTGGCAGCACTTTTGGTTTAGGAGGAGGACCCCACACGCAAAAACTTAGGAACTATAGGTAGTTCAAATTATTTTTGGTAGCTAGTGGAATGTGGGGGCCACCACATGCATAATTCGAATTTGGCCAAGGAGGACGTTGGAGGGGATTCGAGTTGGTGGAAGGGGGGCCCATAAGAGGCTAAGGGAGCCCAAGGTGATAAAAGAGGATGGAGCTCTCATTTCTGGGCATTCTGAATATTTGACAAACAAACTCACTCTTGTACGCTCTACTGTTTAGAGAGTCTACCGACTGTTTAGCAATGAGTCTTCCATCGGGAAGATTCGACATTTACTTCGGGGGAATATCCATGCCCACCCTGGGGTGCCCATTCCACAGAGATTGCAAGAGTTCCAGGAGTGATTCGCATCTTAGCCAACCATGCAGAAGAAGTGATTGCTTGTTTTCTGGGTAGCCAAAAATACGCAGAGGTTGAATCAGCCTGCCAAGGAGCCACTAACTTGCTGGGAGTTTTTGGGAGAGAGGAATATGGAGAACTGAGGGTATTTTATCAGTGTTTGCAGCCAGCCAGCCAGTATCACGCAACAACATACGTTTCTGGGCAGAGAGACTGTGCAATGGCCTCTAACAACAAATTTGTGGGGCTTGATTGAGCAGCCATCAGGGCCAAAGACCATCTGGGAAGCAAGCGATCAGATAGAATAGGGGAAAACAACATTTTGGAAGTGTTTCTAGGGGATTTTCAGGCTGTTTCCTACAAATCGAATTTGGCAGTAGTAGCTGGAGAGCAGCTCCCAAGAGGCAAAAAATCCAAAGTCCAAAGCAGAGAAATTACCTTCTGGCTTTTGTCCAAGGAGTCTAAGGCTAAAAGGGCAGAATTTTCTGGGCACTTTCCAGCAGGACGAAGTCAACAGATCAACAGTTTACTAGGACAAAAGAGAGCATAGTAGAGCAACAACTGAGAAACCATCTTTCTAGCTATTCTACCACCTAGGTTTGCTCCAGCTTGTCCTTGAGACAAGCCCAGGTGCACTACTCCATTTATATATTATACTCATGCTCTCATATTTCATAATATATGGCTCAACAGTTCCAGTATTACAGTGTCTCATGGGTGTTTGCTAAATGTTTTTAATTTTCCACTGTTGCACTATTTGTTTAATTGGATTATCACTTAATTTCGTGTTTAGGAACATTACAGTGGTATCAAAGCCTAATTTTTTGCTCAGCTGTGGGGTTGGTTTCCTATGAGAGGAGAAGACCAGGAGAACATCACTTACCGGAGGCAGAGGTATAGGAGCAGAGAAAGGGAGATGGAAATTACACTAGACACAGAGGAAAGAGGGAAAACAGTGGTTGGAGAGGAGGAAATGATGAAGCCCAAGAGTAGAGAGTAGATGGCTTTCGATAGCCTCTTGAGGGCCCTGAGTGACTTTGCCAAAGGACAGAAAGACATGCTGGAGGAGATCAAATCACAGAGCCGAGACAGAGCCACACCTAGAGGGTTTTTGTGTGGAGATACCTCTGGGGTTTCTCAGCCCTTCGATCATCCCTCACCAACAGAGCAACACCCTTTAGTGAGTGTGCCCACTAGGACCACACTACCCTCCTTCATGCCAATGGCACAGATTGAACCATCATGGGAGGAAGAAACTCCCCAGATGGGGGATTACTTCAGAGAGTGGCACATGATGGACAAAGATTTCAAAGAAGCTCTCTCCTTCAGAGATTACTGCAAGCTCAAGCAGAGTGAGAGGAAAAAGGGGTACAGAGGACAGGGGACCCAAAACCATGAGTTGCAGAGAACCATAGGAGGATGTATTTCCATACATTTGATGGCACTGCCAAGTGCACAACCATGGTTTGGGTTGAAAATATGGACACATCCTTTCAGTTCAACCAGATGACAGAATAGGAGGCCATTAAGATGGCAGCACTGCACTTGGAGGGGGAAGCCCATGACTGGTGGTTTCACAACCTAACCACTTTGGGGCATGCCCAAATAGTTTCATATGAGGACTTCACTAGGAGCATGGTGGAGTGGTTTGATCATAGGGATCTAGAGGCATCCTTTAAGGAGTTGACACAACTACGCCAGACAGGAAACCCAGAGCATTATTTTTTTGATTTTCTGCATGTGTCAGTGATGGTCCCAGATCTATTTGAGGCCAGGAGGGTATACACCTTCATTAAGTGTTTTCTTGAGCCTCTACATGGACTGGTGAAGTCATGGAGACCCTCTACGCTATAGGAGGTGGTGGTGTGCGCCAGATATTTGCAGGGGGCCATCCCCAAGACTAGAGTGCCATTTCCTGCACGGACCCCTTTTCCATAGAAGGGGCATGAGACTAGATCGCCGCGACCGAGGACCACACAGGGGAGGGGGAAACTAAATGAGGAGACATGGAAGGACCTCAGGAGGAGGAAGCTATGCTTGACATGCAAGGAGCCTTGGGCACCAAGCCATAAGTGCACAACAGGTAGAGCACACTACATTGAGGTCCTTTCTGACAGTGACTAGGAGGAAGAGGTGGAGTAGGATTGCGATGGGATAGATGGAGAGAGTTCGGGGGACAAAGGGCCACCACCACCACCACCTCCATAGGGAGGGGAATATCTTGCCTCATCAGAGGGAGTCCTTGCTTCTCTATGTAGGATTCCTAAGTTTTTGACACTCCAGATCAGAGGTATGATATAGGGACAGAGGGTGTCAGTACCAGTGGACAGTGGGGCTACCCACAACTTCATAGATGCACAACTGGTCCAGAGGATGGGCCTCACCATGGCAGAGTTTGAGGAATTCTCCATCTTAGTGCCGAGTGACCGTACCATCCAATGTACCAAATACGTGCCCTCCTTGACAGTAGTTATGGGAAACTACTTGATGATGGACCACTTCTTCATGGTTGATGTGCCAGACACCAATGTGGTGATGGGTGTCTAGTGGCTGTATTCCCTTGGGAGAGTTACGACTGATTGGAGGAAACTTGAGATGGAGTTCATGGGGCCAGATAGCAAACTGGTGGTTTTTAGAGGCATGTCGTCTTATTTGCCTCAAACAGTTTCGTCCCACACGATGGAGGTAGATTTTCGACATGGGGACATCACAGGGGCAGTCGATTTGAGGATCTCAGAGGTAAGGGGACAGGCACAATCACCATCGGCAGACATACAAGCTCTTTTGGATAGGTACACAACAGTATTCGGGGACATTCCACTAGGGAAGCCATCAGATAGAGGGTTTGAGCACACCATTGAGATAGAGCCGGGCATACATGCAGTCATCACTACTCCTTACAAGCACCCCAAAGCTTATAAGGATGAGATCGAGAAAGCTATTCAAGAGCTGCTTACTTTGGGTCACATCAGGCCTAGTTCCAGTCCTTTCACTTCTTCCACAGTGCTGGTGAAGAAGAAGGATGGGACCCTTAGGATGTGTATATACTATAGAGCCCTTAACAGGAAGACCCTCAAGAACCTGTACCCCATTCCCCGCATTGATGAGCCAATGGATGAGCTTAGAGGAGCCAAGTACTTCTCTAAGATCGATCTATGTTCGGGGTACCATAAGATCACAATTTGGGATCAGGACATTCCGAAGACAACATTCCAGTGTCACTATGGGCACTTTGAGTTTCTGGTCATGCCGTTTGGGTTGACCAACGCTCCCACCCCATTTCAGTCTTACATGAACCACATCTTTGGGGGATAGTTGAGGAGGTTCGTGCCAGTTTTCACTGATGACATTCTGATATATAGCTGGACATGGGAGGATCACCTCCAACACTTGGAGGAGGTACTGCACCTTATGGAGGAGTAGCAGTTCTATGCCAAGCTCTCCAAATGCGAGTTTGATTTAACAGAGATGCTTTATCTCAGGCATATCATTGGAGCAGATGGGGTGAAGGTTCATGAGGAGAAGATTAGGGCCATCCGGGATTTCACTTACTACAGGGATTTTGCCAAAGGGTTCTCACAGTTGGCAACACCCTTGATTGACTTGACCAAGAAAGAAGCCTTTGCATGGACCGAGGGAGCACAAGATGCTTTCGATCGCCTCAAGGAGGTGATGAGTAGTTTCCCTGTCTTGGTACTCGCAGATTTTTCCAATCCATTCGTGGTGGAGTGTGATGCATCAGGGGTGGGAGTTGGAGATATTTTTTCATAGGAGGGGCACCCCATAACTTTGGAGAGTCGGAAGCTCCTACCACACGAGCTGTCATATTCGATATATGACAAGGAGATGCTGGCCATCATGCGTGCATTGGCCAAGTTTCGCAATAATTGGTGGGCAACCGATTTCGAGTGAAGACTGATCACAACAGTCTTCAGCATTTCATGGGGCAGCAGGGCCTCAATGATAGGCATTAGAGATGGGTCAACAAGGTGCAGGACTACGACTTTGATACTGAGTATGTGCGGGGCAAGCATAACATGGTGGCCGATGTTCTATCGAGGAGACCGACTGGGTTATCTCTGATGAGCATTTGCTAGGATTGGAAGGCTTAGCTGTTGGTTGAGTACTCCAAGGACAACAAGGCCTATGAGTGTTATAGGGAAAAGTGTCTATTTAGAACTGCTCTATCCCACTAAGGTGTGACAGCTGCCTTAGAAACAAACAGAGAAAACTACTTTTGTATTTCCTTTATGAACTATAGATAGAGAGGAATAGAAAGAACCAACCTGTGTCTTGCGTTAATCCTTTGATCCAATCCCTCTCTTCTTTGACAGTCTCCAGCTATCTGCTCCCTTACTTGCCCAGCTTCACAAAGTACCTGTAAGATCACAGAAGAAGAACACTATACAAAGACATGGATCTATATTCATAAACAACTTAGGATCAGATTTAAGTTAACCATACAAATGTAGCAAGCATCAATGATACAAAAGCATGGAGGAAAAACTCAAATAGTTTTTATTGATAAACAAGAAAAGATCCAAGAGGAGTTACAACCGGTGGTTCCTGACCCAGCATCAACCTCCCAGCAAAGAAGCCCCTCTTCACCTCAAACAAAGCATAGATCACCCAATACTCTGATGTTTGTCTCAAAAACCAACATCAATTCCTTACAATATGCAAAATTCCAGCCTCTGGATCTCTGAGATGAGGGATCCATATATAGATATGTGTAAGGAGGATGAGTCAGCTTGTGATTTGATTAGTGTCTTCTCTCTGTCAGTTCTTGCTTCCACTTGGAGACTGAAGGCCTCTTACTCATCCTTGGTCGAATTCAGTGAGGCAAGTGTCACAGGAGAAGATTTTGGAAGCTTCCATTGTCTCTCCACCTCGCGGAATGACACTGCCATTTGTCATTTCTCACCCATCGCACCCCACAGAAGGGACTTTTGAAATGCAACGCACCCTCACAGTGTATTTAGGTGCAATGCAACGCACCTAGCCAGTGAAGCAGCTGAAATGATCCTGTTTTGACTTATTCTGAGCAGTTTCTGGTGGAGAACTTCTGGGAGAAGCTGTAATCTGTTGACCTTGTTCCTTTAGGGGTTAGAACAACAATCTTAGGGACTTAGGAGCCCTTGGTTTATGGAAATTTCATGCTTGGAGTTGTAGGGCACAAAAATGTCTATAACAGTTGCCCCCTAAAGTATGAGGCCGTTAACCTTTTGGTGTCGGGTGAAATGCTTTATTATGAGGATCCGAAGTTCTTTCAATGCTTGGAGGAGACCTGTAATAAGATACAATACAATACATTATCTTCATACTGTTTTCATGATCTAGTTGAGGCGGGCATTCCCATGCTCAGCTTTATAAATTCATTTTCATGTACATAGGACAGACAATCGTCTGAGGGTAGACTGATGATTCTGATAGAGCCATCATCCTTTTGGTAGGATGATTATCTGTGCCGCAATGCTGTACATTTGATGTCTTTATTTCCCTGAATATATATCGCAGCCCGGATGGATGAAACTAGATCCGGGGTCTTCAATCTCGTCCGATCTTTACTCGAAGTACAAGTCGATCCATGTGAGAAATGTTTTGAAGTCGAACATGGAAAGACATCGCTTGATTACCAGTCAATGATGTAAACTGTTAACAAGCGCGAGAGGAATCACCGATAA
The DNA here is from genome assembly GCA_031772625.1 of Pinus tabuliformis. Lineage (NCBI taxonomy): Eukaryota > Viridiplantae > Streptophyta > Pinopsida > Pinales > Pinaceae > Pinus > Pinus tabuliformis. The sequence goes on from CM062812.1 coordinate 317,061,969, forward strand.
TGATAATGATCCTCAAGGTACTGTAGTACAATCCACATGATGTGAATAAAGGACTTGGCGTCGAACACCACGCAAATTCTTTCGGTCGAAGGTCATTGATGTAAACCTGTCGCCGAAAGTGAGAAACTTGCCATTGAGGCATGCAAGCTTCAAAGTACTGAATGGGGTGTTCCTAGATCAACTTCTTGGATAATGAGTTGATGTCGACAAGAAGTGATCCGTCACAGGAGGGCCTTAATGAATCCCACATCAATGACACGGAACAGAGCAAATTATTTTGATGGAGGTGAAAACGATCTGATGATATAATGTTCAGGGTGGCGGTCATGAAAGAATGGAGTATAATGTATGGTAGTGGGTGGGACACAGGTGACTTCTCTGGATGACTTCTCTTGAACATATCAGCGACACTGATGTGATGGATTGGTAGCATTAACCCCAAATGTGGATGGTATGGCGTGACCATGGCGATGTGACCGGTGAATGAAACAACCCAACCCGACTCGGACACGGAGTGGAAGTGTCATGTTCAAGAGCGACTTGCTACCAATAAAGATTCTTTGAGTTTTCTTCCCAATTTTCCCCAGTCATTGCTGACCAGTACCTCTTTATTTTTGTCAAGCTTGAGGAGGATAACATATGCTTGTTCTATAATTTTCCCTTCGGGAAAACCCATCGCTATGTTTTAACGAGCCTAGCGATAGTGAAACTCGTTCTCGTCTAAAGACAAGTTTGTCGCTATTAATCTTTTTAACGAGTTTAACGACAAAGATAACTCGGTCCTTTTCAATTTTAGAGAGTCTGAAAAGGAACGTAAAGGTAACTCCAAAATTCCTTTTTCGTCATCTAATCCCTTAAGTCCGAAAAAGTATAAAACAATACAGAAGGGATGAATTTTCGATAGTTTTAACGAGCCGAACAAAACAAGCGCTCGATCTTTTTGTGCAATAATCCCTCAGGTCCAAAAAGATTAAAATCTAGATGAGGGATAGCACTTCCTGTCCCTTTAACGAGCTGGAAGGCCAAGGACTCGGCAACCTTTTCATATTTTACGAGTCAGTTGAAAAGAGCTTAAAGGAGACTCGTCTTTTGAGGAACGAGTGATAAAACAGGTAGCAGCTGATTCCAAGTAAGGCTTGGAATTTTCCAATCACGGCAGTGTCACAAGGATGGCTAATGAAATCACTCTTCGCAGCTGTTCCTCAAAATGGGTAAACAATCAAATGGAGGTGAATGATCGGCCAATGAAAAAGTGGAGGTGACGGTGCAAACACGACCAAGGCTTTAATGGCTGAAGTACTACATTCACGGTGGTTATTTACCGGGGAATAGTTCAACTTTTAATGAGCTTAAACGCAGGTGGAAACATTTGCTCATGTCTTATGTTTATTTTTTAACGAGCTTGAACTATGTGCTAAAACTGCTCGATGCGGGTTTATTTTTTAACGAGCTTGAACCTTGCAGTAACACTGCTCGATCAATCCAGTCGTGTGATAAGAATGTCTCATATAAAACGGAAATTTTTAGAGTTTTGCCCCACATCCTTTCTTTATGCAAGTTAGGAAACGACCAATCCAAAAAACAGATAAATGATCACTCTTTGCTTGCACTCCAAAAGGTTTGCATGCCCCCAGGTATAAAATAGAGTTTCAAGGTTACCCCTAGTTCTTTCCGATAAAACATTTGTTTTACCGAGAGAGGCCTACCTCTTACAGGTTACCCAAAGATTGTTCTATTCACAGCGCAAACAAAACACTTCTTCGGCGATGTCTACCGAGATAAACAAAGGTGAGTGGCGGTGCTCGCCAACTCACATAACTTTGACAAGAGAATCTTGTTCGAATAACCCCCTCTTCCAATCAAGGACGGGGGTACAGAATAGTCATATTCTCCCGCGAAAACCTACCCTATACCCGAAGTTTTCCTGCCGAAGCAGACCAGGGTGCATGCCCCTGGGTTTCAGTCATATCCCTCCGAATCACTCGCTCTCATTGGGAGGACGGACTGGAGATTGAGACATTTCTTGCGTGAAAAGACCATTCAGGGATGGTATATGACTATTTGCTCTGTATGATCCGGGAAATGAAAGCTAGTCCACGAGCTTGACCACTCTTCCTTCATGCGGAAAACACATTACTCTAAAGAGTGAGGAGACAATTTCTCCCATGCAATAAATATAGTCTCGTCCAAGGAGTAGATTGTAATCCAGGGGTCCTTGAACTACCATTACATTCATGTGAACGGTTTTCCCTCTCAATGTTATGGGTACATCAGGAAGGATCCCTAACTGTCGACTGGTTCCTTTATCAAAGCCTGTCAGATTTCTCATCTCAGGCAAAAGCGGTGGCGAACCAAACGCTTTCCAAGCAGTTGAGGAAAGGATACTCACAGAATCCCCCTCATCTATGATGGTACCAGCCGTAACCATTCTATATATTTGAACAATAATTCAGAATGGTACACTAGCTGGTAAACGGGGTCTGCCTAGTTGATTCCAGTTGAAGGAGACAACTAGGTTGCTTGGAGGTGGGACCGAATAGACGGCCGGGTACGACTCTGACGAACTTCCTTCTTGCGGTAAAGGAACGGGTAAATTGCCCCCATGTTCGTTGGAGTCTGTGCTTATGAAAAGAATTTGGACGGTGTCATCCTTGTTCTCTTCAGTGATTGTATCATCTGAAGATGGAACCTCTGAAGGCAAGACCAGGTCAACTGCCGCCTCGACCTTTTGACTTTTGTCTGGTATGGATTCAGATGGTTCATCTTCAATGATAGATGCTTCGGTCGACCACCTGAGCGGGTCAGCCGGACTTTCGACTAGTGACGGACTTGGCAAGAGTTTTTTATATCCAGGAGGAAGTCGTAACGGTGAAACTGGACGATCATCCAAAACTCTTTTAGCTTCGTCTAAGAAGGGACAACGGTGAACGACATGATCGCCTTCACACAGTTTACAAGGAAATCTATATTTTCCTTTTTGTCCTGGGGCTTCACTTTCACTAGTCGACGGTGTGATTTCAACATGATCATCAGAGGTTGACGACACCGGGTTGTGCAAACGAGGAGACTAGTCCCTTAAGATCTGAGGGATGCAAGGACAATCTTTGTGAAAGTGGTCTCCTTTGCAAATGACACATGGCGATTTAGGCCTGGTCGGTGTAGTGTGTGGATTTTCGTTAGATGACACTCGTTTGCCCTCGTTTGCCTTTGGCTCCTTCTTCTTCTTCTCTTTCTTCTTCTTTTCCTTCTTCTCCTTAGGAACTTGACTTTTGGCTTTACCAGCCCCATCAAGTGAAGAGGAAGGAGGAGAGGAAGAATTAGAGGAAGTAGAAGGTTGGTGGGTAACTCTGGATTCGTCTAATTGCTGATTCGATTGTTTAGGAATAGTGGTGTTCTGAACAACAGAGGTCGAGAAGAGCCATACAGGCAAACCAATTGTCAGTCCTGGAAGTGACAATGTGGCCATATGGGGTGCACCAACATCTCCCCAAGAGGAATTCCTTGGTTGGTAGACTCCATTTTCTCAACCCAAGATCAACGTAGGAAAGGGTAGAATATTCCGTTTAAAATAAATTTTAGACGCTTTGACACAACTTGTTTTTTTAGTTTTTAAGAGTCGAGAAAAAACAAAAGATGACTGTAGTTTCCTTCGATTTTTAATGAGCCTGAAGTGACAAGTGCTCAAATGGACCTTTTCCGTTAAGGAGTCTGAAAAGGAACGAAAGGGACTGCTCTAGAGGTCTAGGTAGAGGGAGTACCAAACTAATCGCAAAACTGCAGAATACTTTTTACGGTACGGCAGTCAATCTTCCCGAATGCTGTGTTCAGTGCATTGCGATCGATAGGGCGGCAGACACGGCTTCCTATGGATAAAGGATTTAAGCCTATAGGGGTCTCCCAAAATATACTCAACGGTACGTGGGAGCACAAGTCCGTACTGGCACTTATCGTCTCAAAGTGGAGGAATCACCCAACCATCAGTGAAGACAACAGTTACCAGGCTTTACGACGCCGGAATACGTCTCTAGCCTAGATCTCTAAATGTTGTGTGTTAAGTTCCAAAGCATTGTTAGATTCATTGAATTTATTTTAAGTTGATCTTGCTTATGAAGTTTGCCTTTTGGGTTCACCACGAGATGTAGATGTAATTCCTAAAATGCAATCTAAAGATGATAAACAAATTTTTATCTCTTTTGAGCAATGAAAATCCTAGCTACTAGAGGAAAAGAAAGACACAATCTTTTCACAAAGAGCAAAGAGCACACTGTAAATGCACTTTCCTAAATCAAGACAAACAGACTGTCTATATGCAAATGCACATGCATGTATTTGTTTTCGAATTTCTTAGTATTGATGCTAAAAAGAAAGTTGATGTACAAATCTGATTTTTTTTTTTCAAGCGACAAATATAAACAAGTTCTTTTTCGAAATCAAAACAGAGATGATTACGACACCTTGTGATTTTGAAATGAACACTTGTTCTTGACACTAGAAAATCACAAATTCAGACCAAAGGCAATAGTAACAGTATAATCGACCATCAACAACAATCAAACTTTCTCCTATGATCGAAATCGACACTTGCGATAGATCCAAATCAAAGGATGACAGTACGACTATTCTACTTTTGCAATGGAAAACTGTAAACGACTCAACAAACACACAAAAACATCTACAGTTCTTTTGTACAAAGGAGGTGGAATAACAGCAAGGAAAAGGGGTTTTAAACAGACATATACTGATCACAGGCAGCAAAATTCAGAGACAGAACTGGAAAGAATGAAGCACAAGAACCACAGTTGCACAGGGCTAGTCTAATCAGCGCACCTGTAACACAGAGAATCTGAAATGCAGCACAAGTTGCCCTTTCGGTAAGTGCGCTGAAATTCAGGATCTCTTAACAGTACCTGCGCTGGGCCAGAAACGAGAATCTGTCCGGGTTCCGGGTCACAGTTTGTAGTTCAATCTTTGGTTTTTGGCCGAGTAAAAGCAATCAATAATGCACAATCAGGGGTAGATCTAAGGAGGGTCTAAGAGCTATCACAAGGGCAATCAGATAGTTTGTGAATGTTCAAATCATAAACAGATCTAGTGAATGGATTGAAGCAGCAGATGTCTACTTTGCATTTGTTATGGCAAATGCAGTTCGAATGCTACTTATAAGTTTATGAAACAAACAACAAAGAGATACACAAACAAACTAATTAGACATTCCCCAGCGGAGTCGCCATTTTGTTACAGGGAAAAGTGTCTATTTAGAACTGCTCTATCCCACTAAGGTGTGACAACTGCCTTAGAAACAAACAGAGAAAAACTACTTTTGTATTTCCTTTATGAACTATAGATAGAGAGGAATAGAAAGAACCAACCTGTGTCTTGCGTTAATCCTTTGATCCAATCCCTCTCTTCTTTGACAGTCTCCAGCTATCTGCTCCCTTACTTGCCCAGCTTCACAAAGTACCTGTAAGATCACAGAAGAAGAACACTATACAAAGACATGGATCTATATTCATAAACAACTTAGGATCAGATTTAAGTTAACCATACAAATGTAGCAAGCATCAATGATACAAAAGCATGGAGGAAAAACTCAAATAGTTTTTATTGATAAACAAGAAAAGATCCAGGAGGAGTTACAACTAGTGGTTCCTGACCCAGCATCAACCTCCCAGCAAAGAAGCCCCTATTCACCTCAAACAAAGCATAGATCACCCAATACTCTGATGTTTGTCTCAAAAACCAACATCAATTCCTTACAATATGCAAAATTCCAGCCTCTGGATCTCTGAGATGAGGGATCCATATATAGATATGTGTAAGGAGGATGAGTCAACTTGTGATTTGATTAGTGTCTTCTCTCTGTCAGTTCTTGCTTCCACTTGGAGACTGAAGGCCTCTTACTCATCCTTGGTCGAATTCAGTGAGGCAAGTGTCACAGGAGAAGATTCTGGAAGCTTCCATTGTCTCTCCACCTCGTGGAATGACACCGCCATTTGTCATTTCTCGCCCATCGCACCCCACAGAAGGGACTTTTGAAATGCAACGCACCCTCATAGTGTATTTAGGTGCAATGCAACGCACCTAGCCAGTGGAGCAGCTGAAATGATCCTATTTTGACTTATTCTGAGCAGTTTCTGGTGGAGAACTTCTGGGAGAAGCTGTAATCTGTTGACCTTGTTCCTTTAGGGGTTAGAACAACACTCTTAGGGACTTAGGAGCCCTTGGTTTATTGACATTTCATGCTTGGAGTTGTAGGGCACAAAAATGTCTATAACAATGAGGTGTTAGAGGGGACACATGAAGATGAGCGCTACCGTGTGATGGATGAGGTCACCTATTACAAGGGGTGCATTTACTTAGTACCCAACTTGCAGTTGAGGGAGAGGGTACTCCACACAGCTCATGATTCACCACTGTCTGGACACCATGGGTTCTAAAAGACTTACATGGCTGTTCAGGAGAGGTTCACGTGGAAAGTCCTCAAGGAGGATGGGTTGCAGCATGTAAGGGAGTGTGAGGCTTGCCAGTGGAACAAGGGGGAGCTGACTCACCCTATAAGGCTATTACAGGGACTTCCTATTCCATAGGGGAAATGGGAAAGTATCTCGATGGATTTCATTACTGGGCTCCCCAAAGTACAGGGGAAAGATTGCATATATGTGGTGGTCAACAGGCTGATAAAATTTGTCCATTTCTTTTCCATCCCCACTATATTCATGACTGCTCAGGTTGCTGAGTTGTTCTTCCTCAAGGTTTTCCAACTACATGGACTCCCCAAGAACATTGTTAGTGATAGAGATAATAGATTTATGGGTGGTTTTTGGCAGGATCTCTTCAGGTTGGTTGGGACAGAGCTTACTCCTAGCACGAGTTACCACCCTCAGACGGACATTTAGATAGAGAGGGTCAACTAGTGGTTGGAGGGGTACCTGAGGAACTATGTGACTAGTTAACAGAGGATGTGGATTTAGTGGTTTCACTTGGGTGAGTTCTGCTACAACACCACACACCACATGTCTATTGGTATGAGTCCATTCCATGCCATTTATGGTTATGATGCTCTAACTTTTGCTGATATTATTTTCGGAGATAGCCGGGCCCCAAAGGCCAAAGACTAGGTCCAAGAGAGCAAATATATCCTCAAATATCTCAAGGATAATCTAGCGACACACCAGAATTAACAAAAATTGTATGTAGATTGGCACAGGACAGAGAGGCAGTTTTAGGAGGGGGAACTAGTGTACCTCCGGTTGCAACCTTACAGACAGTCCATGCTGAAATAGAAGGGGGCAGGAGAAGCTACAACTACGCTGCTATGGGCCCTACCAGGTAACCAGGTGGGTTGGGGAAGTGGCCTATGAGATAGCACTACCTCCGGGGAGCAAGATCCACAACGTGTTTCATGTATCATGCCTGAAGAATGTGCTGGGACAACAGGTGACCGCAACAGCTGATCTATCCCCATTGGATGATGAGGGACATTTGGTGCTAGAACCAGAGGCCATATTGGAGGGAAGGGAGAGAAAACTGAGGAGCAGAACCATCAATGAGTTCTTGGTATGCTGGAAGAAATTATCGGATGAGGATGCCACTTAGGAGGGTGAGCACATACTAGAGCACCCGGCTTTGAGGTTGCTTAAGGGAAAGAAACAATTGGGAGGGGAGGACTCTGTAATGTCCCTTCTCAAATGAATTAGTCACGGGATGCAGCAACACAATTTTTACAACAATTTTGGTTTAGGAGGAGGACCCCACACTTAGAAACCTAGGAACTATAGGCAGTTCAAATTATTTTTGGTAGTTAGTGGAATGTGGGGGCCACCACATGCATAATTCGAATTTGGACAAGGAGGACGTTACAGGGAATTCGAGTTAGTGGAAGGAGGGGCCCACAAGAGGCTAAGGGAGACCAAGGTGATAAAATAGGATGGAGCTCTCATTTTCGAGCATTCTGAATATTTGACAAACAAAATCACTCTTGTACGCTCTGTTGTTTAGCGAGTCTACTGGATGTTTAGCCACAAGTATTCTGCAGGAAAGATTCAACCTCTACTTCAGGGGACTATCCGTGCCCTCCTGTTATCGGGAAATCTAGTGTCCACTCGGAGCTGCTGGTCCCACTAAGACTGGTAGCTATCTTAGAAACAAACAAACTAAAACCACTTTCGTTTTCCTTTATGAGAAGTAGATAAGAGTGGAATGAAGAACACCAACCTCAGTCTTGCGCTTGGTTCCTCTCCCTTCTGATAGATCCTTGCCGCTTCTTCTTCGTCTACCCAACTTCAAAGAGCACCCGTGGAACCAAAGCAGCATAATACTATCGAAGAACAGAGATCTACAATCATAAACAATATAGGAACAGATGTATATTGACCACACAAATGCATATATAATCAAACATACAAGAATGTGGAGGAAAACTTGAATAGCTTTATTAATATCAAGAATGAGCAAAGAGGATTACAACCAATTGTTCTGACCCACCGTCACCCTTGAGCATGAAAGCTCTTCTTTCACCTCATGAAAAGCTTAGATCACCCAACACTATGATATTCCAACAAGAAACCAACAACACTTCCTTACAAGATACAAAATTCCAGCCTCTGGATCTCTAGGATGAGGGATCCATATATAGATGATTGCAGGGGGGTCAGTCAGCTTCTGAGATTTTAATTAGTGTCCTCTCTCTGATAGTTCTTGATTCCACTTGGAGATTGATGATCTCTTACTCATCCCTGGGCGAATTCAGAGAGGCAAGTGTCACAAGAGAAGTTTCTGGAAGATTCCATGATCATCCACCTCGCAAACTGTCTCTGCCATTTGTCCACTCTCACCCATCGCACCCCATAGAAGGTCTTTTCAGTATGCATCGCACCTCCCATGTGCATTAGGTGGGATGCATCGCACTTTGACCATGGAGCAGGTGAGATGGTCCAATTTTGACCAGTTCTGAGCAATTTTTCATGGAGAACTTCTGGGAGATGATGTAATCAGATGCCCTTGTTCTTTTAGGGTATGGAACAACACTTTTAGGGACTTAGGAGCCCTTGGTTTATGGACATGTTTGATTGGGGTCGCAGTGCCCAAAAATGTCTATAACAGTTGCCCCCTAAAGCATGAGGTTGTTAATCTTTTGATGTCGGGTGAAATGCTTTATCATGAGGATCCAAAGTTTTTTCGAGTTGGAAGGCGACCTGTAATAAGATACAGTACAATACATTATCTTCATAATATTTTTCATGATCTAGCTGAGTCGGGAATTCCCATGCTCAGCTTTATAAATTCATTTTCATGTACATAAGACAGACAACCGTCTGTACGGGAGACTGATGAATCTAATAGAATCATCATCCTTTGATTCGGATGATCGTCTGTGCAGCAAAAATGTACATTTGATGTCTTTATTTTCCTGAATATATCACAGCCCAGATGGATGAAACTAGATCCAGGGTCTTCAAACTCATTCGATCTTCACTCAGAGTACAAGTCGATCCATGTGAAAGATGTTCTGGAGTCGAACATGGAAAGACATCGCCTGATTACCAGCCAGTGATGTAAGCTGTTAACAAGCGCGAGAGGAATCATCGATAATGATGATGACCCTCAAGGTACTACAGTACAATTCGCATGGTGTGAATAAGGTACTTAGCGTTGAACACCGTGCAAAATCTTTCGGTCGAAGGCCATTGATGTAAACCTGTTGCTAGAAGTGAGAAACTTGCCATTGAGGCATGCAAGCTTCAAAGTATTGAAAGGGTTGTTCCTAAGTCGACTTGTTGGATAATGAGCTGATGTCAACAAGAAGCGACCTATCGTAGGAGGGCCTTAATGAATTCCACATCTACGACATGGAATAGAGTAAATGGTTTTGGAGGTGAAAACGATTTGATGATACAAGGTTCAGGGTGGCGGTCATGAAAGAATGGAGCGTGAATATATTGCAGCGGATGAGACACAGGTGAATTCTCTGAGCGACTTCTCTTGAACATACCGGCGAAACTGACATGGATTGGTAGCGTTAACCCCAAATATGGATGGTGTGATGGACCAATGGTGATATGACTAGTGAATGGAACAACCCAACCCGACTCAGTTGTGGACTGAAAGTGTCATGTTCAAGAGTGACTTGCTACCAATAAAGTTTCTTCAAGTTTTCTTCCCAATTTTCCCCAGTCATTGCTGACCAGTACCTCTTTATTTTTGTCAACCTTGAGGAGGATAACATATGCTTGTTCTATAATTTTCCCTTCGAGCAAACCCGTTGCTATATTTTAATGAGCCTAGCAATAGTGAAACTCATTCTTGTCTGTATGGACAAGTTTGTTGCTATTCGGTTTTGACGAGTTTAACGACAAAGATAACTCGGTCCTTTTCAGTTTTAGAGAGTTTGAAAGGTACGTAAAGGAAACTCCAATAATAATTTTTCATCATATAATCCCTTAAGTTCGAAAAAGTATAAAATAATACGAAAGGGATGAATTTTCGGTAATTTTAACGAGCCGAACAAGACAAGCGCTCGATCTTTTTGTGTAATAATCCCTCAGGTTCAAAAAGATAAAAATCTAGAGGAGGGATAGCACTTCCGGTCACTTTAACGAGTTGGAAAGGCCAATCGCTCGGCAATCTTTTCATGTTTTATGAGTTAGGTGAAAAGAGCTTAAAGGAGACTCGTTTTTGAGGAACGAGTGATAATTTTGGGTAGCAGTTGATTCCAGGTACGGTTTGGAATTTTCCAGTCACGGCAGTGTCATAAGGATGGTTAACAGGATCACTCTTCGCAGCTGTTCCTAAAAAGGGGTAAACAATCAAATGGAGGTGAATGATCAGCTAAAACAGAGTGGAGGTGATGATGAGAACACGACCAGGGCTCAAAAGCTGCTGATAATGCATTCACAATGGTTATTTACCGGAAATTGGTTCATTTTTTAATGAGCTTAAACTTTGGGGGAACGTTTGCTCATTGCTTATGTTTAATTTTTAACGAGCTTGAGCTCCACATAAAAACTGCTCGTTCCAGTCATATAATAAGGATATCTCATCTAAGATGCCATTTTTTATGGAGCTTGCACCTTTCAAAGCTTTGCCCCAGATCCTTTCTTTATGCAAGTTAGGAATGACCAATCCTACGAGTTTAAAGGGTTTGAGAATCTACAAACTAAGAAAACAAATGGTTGCTCTTCACTTGTATGCAAAAAGGTTTGCATGCCCCCAGGTATAGTGAAAAATTTCCAGGTTACCATATAGAAGTTCCTACTTTCGCAAGATAATTTCCATCCACACCGTAGATAGAAACACTTCCTGGCTTAGTCCATCTGGACCAGGGTGGTTCTAAATCCCAACCTCCTAACCTTGACGAAGGAATCTTATTCCAGTCTAATCCCATTTTCCTAAATGGACGGGTGTGTCAGACTAGTCATATATCCTCCACGGAAACCTACCCTATACCCAAGGTTTTCCTGCCGAAACAGACCAGGGTGCATGCCCCCTGGGATTCAGTCATGTCCTCCTGAATCACTCACGCTCATCAGGTGGATGGACTGGAGATTGATGAGACATTCCTTGTGTGAAAAGACCATTTAGGGATGGTATTTGACTATTAGCTATGTGTGAGCCGGGAAATGACAACTGGTCTATGAGCTTGACCACTCTGCCTTCATGCAAAAAAAACATTACTCTAAAGAGTGAGGAGACAATGGCTCCCATGCTATAAATATAGTTGCGTCCAAGGAGTAGATTATAATCTAGAGGTCCTCGGACTACCATTACGTTCATGTAAACGGTTTTCCTTCTCAACATTATGGGCACATTGGCAAGGATCCCTAACAGTCGACTGGTTCCTTTATTGAAGCCTGTCATATTTCTCATCTCAGGCAGAAGTGATGGCAAACCAAGTGCTTCCAAAGCAATTGAGGAAAGGATACTCACATAAACCCCTTCATCTATGATGGTACCGACCATGACCATTTTGTAAGCTTGTGCAATGATTCAGAATGGTACATTGGCCGGTACTCGGGGTCTGCCTAGTAGATTCCAATCGAAAGAAACGACTAGGTTGCTTGGAGGTGGGACCAAATAGACGGCCGGATATGACTCTGACGAACTTCCTTCCTGCGGTAAAGGAACAGGTAGACTTCCGCCATGTTCATCGGTGTCTGTGTTTACAAAAAGAATTTGGATGGTGTCATTCTCATTCTCTTTGGTGATTGTGTCATCTGAAGATGGACCTTCCGAAGAGACCGGGTCGACTGCCGCCTCACCCTTTTGACTTTCGTTTGGTATGGGTTCAGCGGGTTTATCTTCAATGGCAGATACTTTGACCAACCACAATGGCGTGTCGGTCGGATTTTCAACTAGTGATGGACTTGGCAAGAGTTTCTTATATCTGGGAGGAATCCGTAGCGGTGAAGCCGGACGGTCATCCAAAACTCTTTTAGCTTCGTCTAGGAAGGGACAATAGTGGACGGCGTGATCGCCTTCACACAGTTTACAAGGAAATTTACATTTTCCTTTTTGTCCAGGGACTTCATTTTCACTAGTTGATGGTGTGCTCTCAACATGATTGTCAGAGGCCGATGACACCGGATTGTGCAAATGGGGGGACCAGTCCCTTAAGATCTGAGGGATGCAGGGACAATCTCGGTGGTAGTGGTCTCCTTTGCAAATGACACATGGATATTTAGGCCTGGACCGTGCAGTGTGTGGATTTTCACTAGACGATGCATGGTTGCCCCTTTTCACCTTTGGCTCCTTCTTATTTTTCTCTTTCTTCTTCTTCTTCTTCTCCTTCTTAGTTACTTGGTTTTGGGCCTTACTGGCTTTATCAAGCGAAGAGGAAGGAGGAGAGGGAGAATCGGATGAAGTAGAAGGTTGGGGGGTAACTTTAGTATCATCTAGTTGCTAACTTGATTGTTCAAGAATCACGGTGTTCTGAACGACGAAGGTCGAGAAGAGCCATATTGGCAAGCCAATCGTCAATCCTGGAAGTGACAATGTGGCCATATGAGGTGCACCAACATCTCCCAAAGAGGAGAAAGGACTAGGATTTCCTCCAAGGGGAACTCCTTGGTTGGTGGATTCCATTTTCCTCAACCTAAGACCAACACGGGAATGGTGATATTATTCCGATTAAAATAAATTTTAGACGTTTTGACACAACTTGTTTTTTCAATTTTTAAGAGTCGAGAAAAAACAAAAGATGACTCTAGTCGCCTTTGATTTTTAATGAGCCTAAAGTTCCAAGTGCTCAGATGGACCTTTTCCTTTAAGGAGTCTGAAAAGGAACGAAAGAGACTACTCTGGAAATCTAGACAGAGGGATTACCAAACCAATCGCAAAACTGCAGAATGATTTTTACGGTACGACAATCAATCTTCTCGAATGCTGTGTTCAGTGCATTGCGATCGATAGGGTGGTAGACACGACTTCCTATGGATAAAGGATATAGCCTATTGTGGTCTCCCAATATATACTCGACGGTACGTGGAAGCACAAGTCCGTACTGGCACGTTTTGTCTCAAATAGGAGGAATCACCCAACCAAAAGTGAAAGCGACAGTTACCAGGCTTTACGACGCCCGAATACGTCTCTAGCCTAGACTTCTAGAGGTTGTGCGTTAGGTTCCAAAGCGTTTTTAGGTTCATTAAATTTATTTTACAGTTGATCTTTCTTAAGAAATTTTCCTTTTAGTTCACCGCATGATGTAGATGTACAATTCCTAAAATTCAATCTAAGATGATAAACAATCATTTAATATTCTTTTTGCAATGAAAATCCTAGCTACTAAAGAAAGAGAGACAGTATTCTTTCAACATAGAGTAAAGAGCACAAACTAGATGCACTGTCCTAAATCAAACCAACAAGCAGTCTAAATGAAAATGCACATGCATGTATTTTTTTCAGCTTTCTTAATGTGTGAATGACAATAAGAATGCTAAGTACAAATCTGAATTATCTTTTCAAAGCGACAATACTAACAAATTTCTCTTCAAAAACGAAAGGAAGATAATGATGACACTTTACTATTTTGAATTGAAAACTGCTTTCGCCACTTGAAAAACTACTAATTCAAATCAAATACAAGAGTAACCGTATAATCGACCATCAAGAAAAATGGAATTCTTTTCTTTGATTGAAAACGACACTTGCGACACTTTCAAATCAAAAGACGACAGTTCGACTATGCTACTACTTTGTAAAAGAGAACTGAAAATGGCGGAAAATACATAAAAAAATTCACAGTTCTTTGCACAATGGAGGTAGAATGATGGAAAGGAAGGGGGTTTCCATAGTGGTATACTGATCACAGACAGCAAAACTCTAGAATAGAGCTGAAAAGAGTGAAGAAAAACCAAGACCTGGAGGCAAAATTAGCCTTTTCTGATCATCGCACCTGTAACACAGGGAAACAGGGATGCATCCCACCTACTGCACACAGGAGGTGCGATGCATACTAGTTTCCTTGAAGAGAGGGTGCGATGGTACCAGGACGAGACTTTACTTGGCTCTTGGTCACAGTTTGCAGCTCAGTTTAGGGATTTAGGCCGAGAAAATGATGTACAGTAAATAGAAATCACAGGGGCTGATCTAATGAGGTTACTAGAGCCACCACTAGGGCAATTAGAAGGTTTGCAAATCAATTGTTCAGTTTATAAACAAAACCCGGAGATAGACTGAAGTAGCATTGATCTACTTTGCACTTGCATAGCAAATGCAGTTCGAAGGCTAGTTGGCTTGACTTCAGGCTCAGTCTGTAAGTTTATAAAACAAACAAATATGGACAAAAAAACAACCTATTCGCTCCCCAGTGGAGTCGCCATTTTGTTATGGGGAAATCTAGTGTCCACTCGGAGCTGCTAGTCCCACTAAGACTGGTAGCTATCTTAGAAACAAACAAACTAAAACCACTTTCGTTTTCCTTTATGAGAAGTAGATAAGAGTGGAATGAAGGACACCAACCTCAGTCTTGCGCTTGGTTCCTTGCTCGGTTCCTCTCCCTTCTGACAGATCCTTGCCGCTTCTTCTTTGTCTACCCAGCTTCAAGGAGCACCTGTGGAATCAAGGCAGCATAATACTATCGAAGAACAGAGATCTACAATCATAAACAATATAGGACCAGATGTATATTTACCACACAAATGGATATATCATCAAACATACAAGAATGTGGAGGAAAACTTGAATAGATTTATTAATATCAAGAATGAGCAAAGCGGATTACAACCAATTGTTTTGACCCAGCGTCACCCTCTAGCATGAAAGCCCTTCTTTCACCTCATGAAAATCTTAGATCACCCAACACTATGATATTCCAACAAGAAACCAACAACACTTCCTTACAAGATACAAAATTCCAGCCTCTGGATCTCTGGATCTCAGGGGGTTGAGTCAGCTTTTGGGATTTTGATTAGTGTCCTCTCTCTGATAGTTCTTGATTCCACTTGGAGATTGATGATCTATGACTCATCCTTGGGCGAATTCAGAGAGGTAAGTGTCACAGGAGAAGTTTTTGGAAGATTCCATGATCATCCACCTCGCAAACTGTCTCTGCCATTTGTCCACTCTCACCCATCGCACCCCATAGAAGGGATTTTCATTATGCATTGCGCCTCCCGTGTGCATTAGGTGGGATGCATCGCACTTTGACCATGGAGCAGGTGAGATGGTCTAGTTTTGACCAGTTCTGAGCAGTTTTTCATGGAGAACTTCTGGGAGATGATGTAATCAGCTGACCTTGTTCTTTTAGGGTATGGAACAACACTTTTAAGGACTTCGGAGCCCTTGGTTTATGGACATGTTTGATTGGGGTCGCAGTGCCCAAAATTGTCTATAACACCTCCCTAAGGAGGCAATTCCATAGAGATTGCATAAGTTCCAACAATGATTCACAACTCAGCCAACAATGTAGAAGAAGGGACTGTGTGTTTTCTGGGCAGCCAAAAATATGGAGAGGTTGATTCAACCAGCCAAGGAGCCACTAACTTGCTGGTAGTTTCTGGCAAAGAGGAATATGGAGGACTGAGGGTATTTTATCAGTGTTTGCAGCCAGCCAGCCAGTACCATGCAACAATATACGTTTTTGGGTAGAGAGACTGCGTAGTGGTCTCAAGTAGCAAATTCGCGGGGCTTAATTGAACATCCATCAGGGCCAAAGACCATTCGGGAAGCAAGGGATCAGATAGCATAGGGGAAAGCAACATTTTAGGAGTTTTTCTAGGGGGATTTGTAGGATGTTTCCTGCAAATCAAATTTGGCAGCAGTAGGCAAAGAGTAGCTCCTAAGAGGCTGAAAATCCAAAGTCAAAATTAGAGAAATTACCTTCTGGGTTTTTCTGGGTTTTGTCCAATGAGTCTAAGGCTAAAAAGGAATAATTTTTTGGGCACTTTCCAGCAAGCTGAAGTCAGTAGATCAGTAGTTTACTAGGACAACACAAAGCATAGTAGAGCGACAGCTAAGCAGCCATCTTTCCAGCTATTCTACCACCTGAGTTTGGTCCATCTTGTCTTTGAGACAAGCCCAGGTGCACTACTCCATTTATACATTTTACTCATGCTCTCATATTTCCTAATATATGGCTCAATAGTTCCAGTAATACAGTGTCTCATGGGTGTTTTCTAAATGTTTTTAATTTTCCACTGTTGCACTGTTTGTTTAATTATATTATCACTTAATTTCCTATTTAAGAACATCACAAGATGTAAGAGAAGTAGAGATTAATTTCTTTCTGTAATGACACTGGGCCCTAGTCCCAAAACTAGTGAAATGAAAAAATGCTTTGTTGAGTAACAAGATTTGTGGATCATATGCCACTTACTCCTTTACTAATTAAGCTATGTGAATTGCAAAAAGTAGCAAAATAGATTATACAATATGTGTGGAATTTGGCTACTTACTTTTCCCCCTAATTAAGCTATGTGATAATTTCAAATAAAAATAAAGATAATCTAATTATCTTACTAATTGTGATTAGTAGACAAATTAAGTAATTTAAACTGACTAGAAAAATTTGCAAAGGTGAAGGCAATTCACTAAAGCCTGCCAATCACCTGGAAAAAGTGAAATTACAAGGAATTTTTTGCTTTGTGGAAACTAAGTGGGTTTTTCTTCATAGACACGGCTACGTGTCTGTCTAAGAAAAATCCTCGACTTGTGTTTCTGTTTGTCAGAAAGCCACATGATCAACAAAATAACTAGAAATAAATAATTTTCTCAGCCACCAACAGGTCCAAAAGGTCCTGCAAAAATTCCAGAGAGATTATGCACGCCTTGTGAGGTGATAATGCAAAGAGAAGGTCTTGTAAACACAACCATTTAGAGTAAAGAAAAGTCCCCAGTGGAGTCACTAATATTTTTGTAGAGATTTTGTAGAAATGGTGTACCAAAAGAGACCTTCTTAGCAGTGAGTTGTTCCCTGCAAAGAAAAACAAGCAATTTGGTTTTTGTCAGTGGAAAAACATGAAGAAACAAAGTATTGCAAATGGTGAAAACAATACATATACAAAAATAAACTAAAACAAAGAGATAAATACACAAATAATACTTAATGAAGAAAACAAGTCAACATAATTATGGAAAAATTATCCCTTTATTTAATATTGGTGGTAGAAGATGAATACAAATAGTATAATACTAAACACTTGGAGATAATTCTTTGAGCTA
This sequence comes from Pinus tabuliformis, assembly GCA_031772625.1. Lineage (NCBI taxonomy): Eukaryota > Viridiplantae > Streptophyta > Pinopsida > Pinales > Pinaceae > Pinus > Pinus tabuliformis. The sequence goes on from CM062812.1 coordinate 317,079,624, forward strand.
TGGTGCCAAAAAATCCCCAGCAAGGAAGTTCCTTTCTTCACTCTCTTTGCAAGCTTCTTCTCTCTATCCAAGAAGTATCAAGGCTCTCTCAATGGTGAAATCTTGTCCACACTGGAGTGATGGATTGATAAGAAGAAATTATGCCAACACAATAGTGCTCTACTTCTTTCGCTTCAACAATCAAATGAAGGGTTGCTATGATAACAATTTGGCCAGCATAACATTGTCTTCCTTTTGGCTCTCCCATACCCTGTTTATATATAACTTTTTTTTTAATCCCTCTTCCCTCTCTTGGTTCATGAATGAAAATGACTTATGAGTAGGACAAGAGGATTCCTTTAAGGGCTGCATATCTTAATGGAAACTCGAATTAGGATGTTGTTAACTGAAATCTTGTCAGGGAATAGTCTTCCAAGTGTGGGAAGTGGTCCCAAATTGCCGAGACAACCATTTTTTTGACCGCGCAGCTTTTGAAGGAAATATTGTGTGTTTCATGATTATCGAAGGGGAATCCGTATAGTAATCAATTTTTAATTCAATATATGAGAAATTAAATTTTTTGAACTTCATAATTTCTTCAGTTGGAAAATATTCACGTGTGCATTCTGCTGGACGACTTTGGGTGTCCATTGTGTTGTACAAATATGTGTATAATTTTCTAGTGTTAAGAATGCCTATATCTTCGATCAAGTTCTGCTGAATATTTGGATGACCTATTGTAGCATCCTTTCATATTATTTGGAATTATTGGTCCCATTGTCTGCCAAACAATTTTGTCCTCCTCTGCCTGGAGACCTTTGGTAAACCTATCTAGTGGGTTTCTTCAATGGTGCTTCCTCATTTGACTCTTGTGGATGTGGTATGGGCATTCACATTAGCCCTGAGTGCTATTATAGATTCTACTGGAATTGTGGCTTGGGATCCAACACTCGGGCTGAACTTCTTTCTCTTTGGGGAGTCCTACACTGTGCATTTTGGCTTGATCTCAGGTCCCTCTCTGTTTTTGGCAACTCCAAATTAGTTATTGATTGGGCTAACAACAGGGGATCCTTAAATTTTCCATCTCTTGAAACTTGGAAGCTCTGCATCAAAGGTTTGTCTGTTGAATTCCATCATCCATCCAACATATCTATAGAATTCAAAATAGTGAAGCTGATCACCTCTCTAAAATGGCATGCATCTATGTTCCAGATCAAATTATCTTCCATTAGTTCGACTTTGGTACACAAACAGGGGAAGGCTTCATCCCAATATAACAAGGTCCAATTGCATGCATGGGTAATCTTCCTCCCCTATTTTTATCTCCTGGATTGATCCTCTGTACTATTTTTTGGATGCTATGTCTTTTGTTAGATCCTTTTAGTTGCAGCTAAAGCTAAATTATAAATTATAAGAAGTAGTTATTGAATTGCTATTACTATAGATCCATGATGTTTGGATTGACTGTATGATTTTTTTTTTTCTTTGTTAAATTTGGAGATGGAGAAGTACTTTCTCAAATATATGTACTTTCTCACTTAATAGAAAGCAATTTTTTCTTTGTGGAAAAAAAACTTATTTAAATTTTGATGTTTCATTCAAAATATTCATATGTTCATTCACATTCCCCTTTAGTTTTTATGTAATGGATTTAATATTATATATCTATCTATCTATATATATATATATATATATATATATATATATTAAATTATTCATTAAAAAAAATATTACAAATAAAACCCCCTTCACCATTTGATCTTAACACCCCAGGTCTAAAATATAATTGTATAAGATGGCTTATATATATATATATAATTATTCATTAAAAAAAATATTACAAATAAAACCCCCTTCGCCATTTGATCTTAACACCCTAGGTCCAAAATATAATTGTATAAGATGGCTTATATATATAAAATTATTCATTAATTTTTTTTTTACAAATAAAACCCCCTTCGCCATTTGATCTTAACACCCGAGGTCTAAAATATAAGTGTATAATTTCCCGAGAGTATGTCATGCACACAAATTTTATCCCTCCAAGACTATAATTAATCAATTTCCTCCAATTAATCGTGTAATTAAACCAAATTGATCATTACTATGCCTCTCTTGGCACTTGGAATATGATTCAAAGATGAATTTTCACCATTCTCACTAGTGGGATTTTGTCAAAAAGGAAAAACTTGAAAATTTCCAATCTTCCCCAAATTCACCCAATTCAGACCCAGTGTGGTAATATTGTCTTTGATACAAATCTGTGATGTCCCTGGCTCCCAACTAGGAAACACCACTCCACCAAAAAAGATTAATAATAAATTAAAAATTAATTTTGAAAGCTCATGACTCAAATTTATCTTAATCTTTCCTTGTGTCTTGAAATTATAATTAACGTGAATGCAATACTTCATGCCATGAATGAATTGATTTTCACATATAAAATATAAGACATAAATTCACATCATCTATATATATATATATATATATATATATATATATATATATAGATATATATATATATATATATATATAGTCATGCAAATAAGAACCTTGAAAACTAGGGTTTTAACATAAAAAAAATAGTAATTAATCATGGCACATAAATATAGTACATAAGAATTTAGGAACTTATATGGTAATGAAAAGTCAGCAAGTTGTAGGCTCTCCACATTCCACCTAGCCATAGTCCCGGTGGTTTATGAGCTCAACCACTGGTCACCCCTAATCTAGGATAACAACTCCATAGGAAAAAATTGTAAAACCAATATAGAGCCCCAACTAAGGCACCAACCCTAGTAGCCTCAGTCTCTAGCCACAGGTTTACGTCCCACCAACTAGCATCCAAGTGGCGCAACCCGAGTCTCTCTACGGTACCCACCTTCCAGGGTGAATTTTAGTTGGCCAAGATGGTCTCAACTTACAACTCCAAGAGCTCTATTGTTTTCTTTGCATCCATGTACCAATAGCCAAACCAAATTAACCCTACAGTTGGTGCTAGAGCCCCACTAGGACTCACCAACTATCTTCAAACAGAGTTCCCCAACCAAAAATCCATGGCTACCAAGCCATAACAAGGCCAAACAATCCTCAAACATATCAAGCTCCCAGAGCTAGCAAAGGGGCTCACATCATAAATAGGATGCATGTAGTTTGGCATGGTTAACTAAATAACCACACCTTAGTCATCCTCGAAGTCCACACCAGGACTCAATGTCTAATCAATTACCAAATAAATGATTAATTGATTGAATTCCTCATAAAAAACAACTAAACTTATTTCTCTATGCATTGCCCTATCTTTCCATGAGGCACCCTCTAGAACCCATGTGGGCCCTAGGTGCACTTTTTCATTGAAAATACCCGACTATTTCCTTGTCCCCAGAGTTGCGTCCCCCATACTCTTTCCATGGAGTGAGCTCAGTAGCCAGACTTATTTTATTAATATCATAATATGTACGAATTTAAAATGTTAGGCACGCTGACCCCAAAAACATGACAAAAAAAAAAAACTACATGGGCATGTAGGCCTCATAAAAGAACATATAGCTCACCAGCCTAAGAGTCAAGGGCATCTGGCTCAACAACCTATTACCAAACGTACATATATTTACATCATCAAAACAGTTGGGGGTATTACAATTTTTTTAGATATTACAAGGTTACATAAAACCCAATACAATGGATTAGTCTCAACAATGTAGAATGCCAATTTTTATTTTTGCATCCCAAGGAAAAATCCTCTCACCAAAAATCACCCTACATAAGTAACCCTTCTACCTGGATCAATTCATTTAGTTTGGAACCTCCACCTTCACTCAGGGTCTACGCAACCATAACCCCACCAAGCTACTTGGTTGCCTTTGGTTCTTGGCCTACTCCTCACACTCTGCTTTATGACCTTATCCCTCTCCTTCATCATACAACATTATTCATCCACTTGACTTATGACTTACATGATTGGTTGTGATCGATTTGATCCTTGTGTGCTTTTCTCTTATATATATGGCACTCGGCTCACCATCCTATCCCTCCTCTCACAACTCTTCAAATATGTGAACTCAACTACATAATTTGGTTGTGGTGCCTTCTAGTGAAGATGAACCCCTTAGTCCCACCATCGTACATTCATATATTGGTCGCTCACCCATCAATTGGACTAAAAACATATCCTCAAGTTTCGATGAATTCCCATCGTCCTACTAGGCCTCCTCTCATGCAACCACTACCCAAGTCACTTCACTGCATGACCACCCATTTTTTGGAACATCAGACCCTTTCTCCTTCTACTTGGGTCGATGGTGTCTCAGGTTAACACAAGCATTTGATTTTTCACCACCTCAATCAAATTGTATCTCAATGCATGTCTTGGTCATGCCATGCCCATGTGGTGCTCGTGCCACCAAGCCTACATCCAACAACCCAAACTTCAATTATTTGACACCCATGTTGGATCGCCCTCAACCAACCTTCACTTTTGTCTCTTTTCTTGCATTATATTTATCACAAAGTGTGCAGGGGGATTTCGCCCATGGTGCATAGCTTGTTTAAAGGCACCCAAATTTGGGGCTTAACATCCTCCCCCACTCAAAATTATTTCCATCTTCGTAACAGTCCAACCATAACCCTTCGGTTATCTCCCATAAAATATTGACATCATGATATATAGCTTCTCTAGGAAATGTCTCTGACCACATATCTATAAATCACCTCTAAATATTTTCATGTTCTATATCCCCTCATGTCGCTTGGGTAATAAAGTAGCAAATATAATTGATGTACCAAGCTCCATAATAACTCATGCCTCACAATGAAATATCCTCGACCTTAGATCATCCAAGCTCATCAATATCCCTATTGTAGAGGTACCTACCTAGGAACCCCATGATATTCTCTCTCCATCTATCTATAATGGTGAGCCATCTACTCATGGATCAATGTGATGAAGAGGAGTGGTGGTCATGGTGACCCCCGCCTATATCCCTAATCTACTTTCCTAGAAGCATTCCTTCATACTTCCTTATAATATAGGTAAGAAAATTTTGATGTGACACTATCCTACCCTCTACTTCCTTCACAAGTCTCTCTAGTTTAGGGTCATGTGGCCAACCTCTTAGGCTTAAATTCAATGTAGTAGCTATTTCCTTGTCCTCAACATACTGAGGAAAACTTCCTTGGTCATACCTATGAACCATTGGTTCCATCATAGTCTCCATTTTCTATTCTAAGTTGCTCATCCTCTTCTTTAACTTCTATATCCTATCTGTCAAGAAGGACACAATATCCACATGTCACGAGAGAATAAACTCTACAACATTGCTGCTCATATCTCCACGTGTAGCTCCATAAAATTGCTGCTCATTTTTGAATATGGTTGTCATCCTTACTACTGCATTCAGGTCTATTCATCTTCGGATATGGTGTCCATATTCACTATTGTATTCAAGTCTCCTGAATAATTATTAACTATAATCGGCCTAGGTCTTGACAGGATGAACATATGCCCCATTGTTAGCACTCTGTAATTTTTCGAGGTTGTGGAAGAAAACACAAAGGTAACCACAAAACCACTTGGGGAGTTGAGAATCTAGCCCTTCCAACTCCAAAAAGGGATCTCTCTATCTAATTTAGCTATGTTCTTTTGAATAATATTAGGCTAGCTATTAGGTTTAGGTTTTGATTTTCAAATTGGTTTGGTTGGAAAAGCAAGGGAAGAGCCATTGGGCAATGGAGTCTGCAAACTTAATAGGGATCTGTCTCTGATTTTCAAAGGCGTTTGACAGGGAAAGGTAGCTCAACTAACTGGATCTTTTAGATTTAAATGAAATGTAATAGAAGAAAATATATAGGTTCAATTGAAGCTAAAGAGAAGTTAAGAATTATTTAACTTGATATCAGAAGAAAACATTTAAATTATCCATAGCCAGAATCAAAGTGTATCTTTCAACAAATTCTATTCATCAACTTTCTGTAAAATAATTTAGATTTAAGAACACATAAGTGTGGAAACAAAGAAATAAACACATAGACAGTGAGAGAAGCACTTCACCAAATAGTCCAACACATGAATCCTGTGAATAATTTCCTTTTTTTTATTGATCAACCCATCAAATTAAAATAGTACAATAGATTTCTGGAATGCAAAAATCAACTCTTCATACTTCAAAAAGAGAAGTATTTATACAAATTCTAAACTAAAATATCTTGAAAAAAATCAAGATTTGTTACAAATATCTATACAAATATCTTGAAACAAAATTCAAGATTTATTACAAAAATTATATAAAATTAGATTAAACTGCTAATAATATCAGTAGGCTAAGTTTTTTACGAATCTTGGTGGTGATTAGCCCTCCAAATGTGCAATGTTGTTGTCTTGTTGGCATATGTGTTGTGTTGTCCCACTTTTCACTGCATTCTGTTTTGATGACTGTTGTGATGAATGTGTTGAAAGTGTCCCGTTGTCCTCTCTGTCCATTTGTTGTTTGCTGTTGTTTTGGTTTCACCATTCCCCCCTTTACATTAATTTAGTTCCATTTATAGAAGATTGGGAAATTTGGGAATTAATTTCAATGGGGAAGAGGAAATAATCTTCAATAACTCAACAAAAGGGTTGATTTCTTTGGGAATTTCATTGTGGTCTGAATTTACGAAGGAAGATAATAGGGCCGATTCCCTCAGAACCATTCATGCAGGATGGGCACGTGGTAGCTGTGGGTTTGAGGAAACATATATACTTTCGGGATAGTGGATGTCCATGGTTGGGTTGGTGCACTGTGGATGGGGGTCGGGAGATCAAGTGGAGGTGGAGTCGGGTGTGCGGATTATGGCGAGAGGGTGTGAGGATGAGTGGTTTTCGAAGGGGTTTATGAGTGGTAAGTAGTAAGTGAGGGGAGGGTGCGAAATAATGTGAGAGGGACATGTAACGGCGGGGCCTGGTGGGGACACCGCTTTTTCGGACCCCCCCCGCTGATAAAGGGAGACATGGCAGGGGGGGAGAAAAGGCTTGGGAGTCATCCGATGAAAAAGGTGATGCGATCGGGAGCAGGGAGATGCACACTATTTGAACGGGACTTTCCCAATAAACATACCTGAAATCCCTTTAAATCCATTGTATAAACTATCGCATCTGCCTGACTTTATCACATCAAAATTGGACAGGGGCTTATATACTACAAGGGGACATAGGATGGACGGACGTGAAATAATTTAATATCCACCACATAACATATCACATCCACCGGGGCTTTCACTGGATCACAATCACATCGGAGGGGAGCACATGGGACTCTAATGCATATGCGGACCAAAAAGCCTTTCAAATCCACCCTATAACATATCTCATTCACCGGGGCTTTACTGCAGACCTGGACTTGAAACCTTTTAAATACAACATATAATCCTGTCGGGTCCATTCGGGCTTCTATTGCATTGCAATCACAATTGTGGGGGGATAGGCAGTAATGGGGGGCTGATTGTGGGATGGTGCGATATGAGATTGCACAATGGCATTTGGGATGGGCTGTGAACACAGACGCAGACCCAAAAATCTCTAGGATATAACTTATAAATCTATTAGGTCCATTGCTATCACAATATGGAAGGGGCTCTAGAGTTGATTTGTCATGTGAAACATGCGATTGCAATCACAATTGGTGAAGGGAAGAGGTTTGGGGGCGCGATGGTATCGAAACTTGCGACATGGCGACACGTGGCCTATAGGCCTAGTTTATGCCTCGGGGGTGGTGGGTTATATAAAATGCAATTATATAATAAAACAAACTTGTGGCCATGGTTTATTAATGTTTTAAAACATTTAAAAGGGGAATGGGGAACATGGCTAGAGTTAAGTGTATAATACAAAGTGGAAATGCAGCTAGAGTTTGGTAATATTTAAATAAACAAGGGATATTGGAATATGGTTATGGTTTGGGAATTATTATAAACAAAAGAAAAATGGATTAAGGCTAGAGTTTATGGAAACAGATGTAAAATGGGCATGATTGGGTTAATGGAAATTTGGAAATGAGGCGGTGGTTATGTGGGTCACGACTAGAGTTAAAAATCATATTGAATATTCATATGGGGGAAATATTTTTCACAAAGGATAGATGCAAATATAATTTAAAACTGCAGCAGAAATAGTTCACAGGCCTTTATCTACTTTTGAAGTTCAACTTCGTTCTGGCCTATCTTTCAATCCAGGAATCAGATTTAAGCACATGATATACCATTAGAAAGCTACTTCTGAGCAATTTTTGATGAAAGCACCTATAGTCTGATCTGATCCAAACATTTTGCATGCAAAAATATCATTAAATCCTAATAAATGTGTCTCTTTGGAAATAATTTGCAGGATGAAATATTATTTACAACATCTGAAGCATAATAATGATCAATTATAATGAAACAATCCTATAAAAAATTATAGGACCCTAACATTGGCTCTAGCCGGGGATGGAACTCTTCTTGTGAGGTGTCAAGAACACCATAGACTAGTAGCTTGATCCATTGGGTTGATCACAAATCTGCAACCTATTCTGTCATAAAAACTCTGAGACTGAAACTCTTAAACTAAAACCAAAACCATTTTGCACACTAAAATTTGAAATATACACTGAACTGAAAAATGTACTGCAAACTGAACTTGAAACTGAAAAGAATGCTTGAAAAAGACGCTCAAAGCATTGAGTTTATTTGCACACACCTACTCACTCTAATATGATGAAATGACTGTAATATCACGTAATAAAAAATTTCCAATGCAATGAGTGATGTAGATGACTACTAATTTGAAGCTTGCATTACATTTCTCCAAATAGAAAAGTAAACTCAAAAAATGGAAACTCAAAATTCTAACTAGAGCCTTCTTCATAATCCATAACCAACCTAGGATTCAATTTTGTTAAAGTTTCCAACAGGTTTTCCAAAGGATCCTCAAAATCATGGAGTATTTCTCTATGTTGTACTATGCCTGAAAATAACTTCTCATATACTTACTCAAAAATGTATCTATCCCTTTTCTAATTTTCTGACGTTGTGTTTTCAAGGGATGTAAGATTATAAATATTGTGTTTATCATCTATAGGATGTAAAACAACTTGCTGTTCTTCAACATCTCCTTGAAACTCAATGATACAATTCTTTTGTATTGAAAATATGATTGGCAGAATTTGTTGGAAATTATGTTCATCTTCATGTGAATTTGTTTGAAAATTGGCATGTACAGGTTCAGTATATACATTGTCCACACATACAACTTCAGAAATCTAAACTTGACAATATTATCTTTGAAATAAAATGTCAGAAAGTGAAAATTCAGAAGAAAACTTTGAAAGACAGTCCTCATCCATATTATGATTAGATAAAAATTTACAAGGCTGATGTAAAGTATTAAGTATTGGTTCCCAGGAGACTATATGATCTTCAATCTCATGATTACTTAATAACTGTGATTTTTGAATAAAGGAGTCTCCAATGTAACACAAAATAGGGTCATCATCTATAGAGGAAGGCTGTTGCCCCATCATGCTCGTTTCAACTTGCCTTCCTGCTTGATCAATGATCTTATAATTTTCTTTCAACTCTTGAAATGTAGCATAACATAAAAGTAAACAGTTATGATCCTTATGAATTTATTTTAACACCTAAAATGTGGCATAACATAGGGGTAAAGAGTTACCATTAGCATACTTTTCATTGTTTTCTTGATGTTCAATGTCTAAAATATATTTATGATCAACTGTTTCAATATTTTCATTTTGTTTTTCATTCCTGTCATAAGTAACACACACATGGTGACTATTTTACTTAACTTGAAGAAATTTAACATCCTCTTGCTGATAACCTTCAATTGGTTGTTTTTCTAAATCACTTTCAAATGAATACATAAAACAACCATTTTCTAGCTTCTCATAATGTGACCCAACAACCTCTCCTTCTTCCATATCTACTCGAAAAGGAGGTATCTTTTGTTGTCCACTAACAACAGGTTTATCTTGCAAAGTAAATGTGTTTATAAACCTTTCCATGGTTTTCATTAATGTCTCTAACTTAAGGTTTAATAAAGGAGGAAACTCTTCTTTAATTACTTTCCTTCTTTCAACTTCGATTTTGGATCTTTTAATCAATAATTTTATTTCCACATCAATAACACTTTTTTGCATGTACTCTAAAGTGGAAGGGTTTCTTTCTCTGAGATAATAGGAAATCTCAACATCAAAACCATGTGGATAAAGAAGCATAGCCAATCCTAGGGGAGGATTTATATCAGTAGGTATGGAATCATAAACACTATTGAATCCAGTTGAAAAATCTTGGACTATATTGTCGGAATGCCTTTTTAGATTCCAATACTCATCCATAATCTGAAAAGGGTTCATTTTAACCTCCCATATATTAAGGAGAATACTTTGAAATTGTTGGAAACTAGGAATGCTTCTAGTTGTCAAACTTCTATACCATTTCCTAGCTTTTCCTAAAAGGCTTTGAGAAAACAACCTCAATTTGACATCTTCATGGTCAACTTCCTCCAAGAAAATGAAGTCAATGATTTTGTCTACATGTTTCCTTGTTGTGATATTATCTATACCATCAAATTTGGGTAGCATCTGATCATAGTTCTTCGGTAGCTCATGAAAATGGAATGCCAGATTTAATGATGCATACTGGACAGTGGTCATAACTGAGGTTTGAGATGAATTTATACTAGTTGGATTATGTCTGTTATTTGGATATTGTTTGAGACAACCAATATTAAGATGAGATGCATTTGCAGCTTCAAGGGAAGGATATACATTCACATAAAGGGGCTCATGTGTAGATTCATAACCTTGATTTGGATTTAATAGACCAAAGAAAATTCTTAAGATACTTTCAGGAAAAGACAGGAGGTGATTGACAAAACATAATACTATATCCCGAAGTAAATTCAAGTCTAAATACCCGACTTTCACATGTTGTCTTACCATCCTTGTGTTGACAAGGCATGTCCTTCTTTGAATCTGATTTGAAGTTTCTTAGAACTTGGTCTACGAAGCCATCAAATCTAGATTCTTTGACAGTGGAATCACCCTTAAAACTTTGGAGCTTTGGATACTTTGAACGTGGAGTCGCTAGGTGGATGAAACAATCTTCTTGTGTATGATCACTATCCACCATCAGTAATCAGATCTGGAACTTGATAAACTTTTTCAAGGAACATGAAATGTTCGTTCCCTAGTATGGTCACCAGAATGCTATCACTTTGTAATTTTCCGAGGTTGTGGAAGAAAACACAGAGGTAACCATAAAACTACTTTGGGAGTTGGGAATCTAGCCCTTCCAACTCCAGAGAGGGATCTCTTTGTCTAATTTATCTATGTTCTTCTGAATAATATTAGGCTAGCTATTAGGTTCAGTTTTTTATTTTAAAATTGGTTTGGTTGGAATAGCAAGGGAATAGCCATTGGGAAACAAAGTCTGAAAACTTAACAGGGACCTGTCTTAGATTTTCAAAGGAGTTTCACGGGCAAGGTAGCTGAACTAACTGGATCCTTTAGATTTGAATGAAATATAAGAAGAAAATATATAGGTTCAATTTGAGCTAAAGAGTAGTTAAGAATTCTTTAACTTGATATCAGAAGAAAGCATTTAAATTATCCACAACGAAAATTAGAGTGTATCTTTCAACAAATTCTATTAATCAAATTTTAGTAAAATAATTCAGATTTAAGAACACATAAGTGTGGAAACAAAGAAATACACACATAAGCATGTTGGGTTGTGTTACATTCTTTCCACGACTAGCCCACATAGTTAACCGGGGGGTTAGAAGGGGGGCGAAGCCCCCCCTTCGTTGTGCCAAATGCGTAGCAGGGGGAGTCACAGGGGGTTTTAGGGGTGTAGGTAACCCCACTCTATGGTGTCCGGGGTAGTTCCCTGGAAAATTTTGGTTTTGGACCCTATTTTAGGTTGGGCAGACCTACCTATGGTTTTGTGCATGATTTTCGCACATAGTTTTGGACGTGATGGTTTTCAGTCCATGGTTTTGGATGTGATGGTTTTCGGTCCATGGTATTGGATGCTTCGGCATGTATAAATATGTATTGTAACATTGAAAGGAAAATAATGAAAAATCAAGCTGGTAGTCCCGGTTTTGGGAACCAGGGGAAAATATCTATGTATATGTGTTTTATGTGTTATGCTCTCGCTATTGTTTATTTTTTGTGTTTTAGAATTCATATGCAGCTAATTTCTGTACTGGGTTAAAACCTACATTTGGTATCAGAGATGTTTTGGCTTCAAGGGGATGCCTTTGTTTCTGAGGGGTTTCACTTGGGTTTGTGGTAGACCCTGTTCAGTGGGAAATCTGCGAGATCGATTCTAGTGGTAAAAGAAGATGACAAGCAGTGGAAACATAGAGATTGAGAAATTTAATGGTCAGAGTTTTGAGTTGCGGAAACTCAAGATGGAGGATCTGTTGGTGGATAAAGATCAGTGGATCACAGTAGATCCGGGTACTAAACCAACAAGAGTGACCGTTGAAGAATGGAAGAAGTTGGATCAGAAGGCAAAGAGCACAATACAATTGTGTGTCTCAGATTCAATATTGTTGAATGTATCAGGGGAAGCTACAGTGAAGGCTTTGTGGGACAAGTTAGGGACTTTGTACCAATCTAAGTCTCTGGTGAATAAACTGTTCCTGGGGAAAAAGATGTATAACTTGAGGATGAAAGATGGAGACTCAATGACAGAGCATCTGAATGTGTTTAATACTGTGGTAAGTTAGTTATCTTCTGTTGATTATCAAAATTTCAGATGAAGATAAGTGCATTATTTTGGTGTGTTCTCTACCAAATTCGTGGGGTAGTTTGGTTATTGCAATAGGTAGCAATGCAACTGGCTTGTAATTTGATGAAATAGTCTCATCCTTGCTGACAGAGGAGATGAGATAGAAAAATATGGAGAGCCAGAATAATGATGCCTTGTTTGTACGAGGACGATCCTAGAACATAAACAAAAATAAGTCATCAAATGGGAGATCTAAATCTAAAGGGAGATCTAAATCTCCAGGAAAACCTGTAAAGATGGTGTGCTGGAAATGCGGAAAGGAAGGGCACTACAAAAGGGACTGTAAATCTAAAGCTCTTGACAAAGGAAAGGAATCTGATGATGCTCCTTCTTCACTTGGATTCTTCAAGTACACATGTAGATCATGAGGCATGGTTGATTGATTCATGTGCATCCTTTCACTTCACTCCCCATAGGGAATGGTTCTGCGAGTATGAGAAATATGATGGTGGTGATGTCTTCTTAGGGTATGATAGGAAGGCTAGAATCATTGGTCGTGGAAAAGTAAAGTTGAAGTTGCAAGGTGGAATGGTTAGGACACTTCTGGGTGTTCTACATATTCTTGCATTGGTTAGAAATTTGATTTCTATAAGCAAGCTAGATGATGCAGGTGTAAAAACAATGTTTGAGAAGGATACCTGCAAGATGGTTTGGGAAGAACTGGTATTGATGTGGGGAGTTCAAATTGGAACTTTGTACAAGCTGCAAGGTAGCATGGTTGTTGATGGATGCAACAGTTCTGTGGTTCCTGAAAGCGGAGAAAAAAATCTAGTGGTCTTTGGAGAGAAGACCATGCTGTGGCATCAAAGGCTTGGACATATTGGAGAGAAGGGCCTTCAAATACTTCATGGTAAAGGTATGGTAGAAGGTATGATAAATAGCTCTATGGATTTTGATTTCTGTGAAAATTGTGTATATGGGAAGCAGAATCGGATGAGTTTCCCCTCTGGTGGTAAGAGGGCGAAATAGATATTAGAGCTTGTGCACAGTGATGTGTTTGGACCTGTGAAGGTTCCATCACTAGGTAAGTCTGTGTAATATGTATCATTTATAGATGACTTCTCAAGGAATACATGAATATATTTTCTTAATAGTAAATCTGAAGTCTGTGACAGGTTTAAAGAATTTAAGGCCCTGGTGGAAAACCAGACAGAGAAGAAGATAAAGGTGCTAAGGACAGATAACGGTGGAGAATTTTGCAGTAAGGAATTTGAAGAATTCTGTAAGAAGTGTGGTATAGCACGACAGAATACTACTCCATATACACCTCAGAAAAATGGAGTTGCAGAAAGAATGAACAAGACGTTCATGGAAAGGGCAAGAAGCATGCTCAGTGGTGTCAGGTTAGGACAGGAATTCTGGGCAGAGGCGGTCGAGACAGCATGTTACCTGGTCAATAGATCACCTTCATCAACGTTGGAGGATAAAACTCCACAAGAGGTATGGATTGGTAAGAAACCCTCTCTTTCACATCTAAGGGTATTTGGAAGTGATGCATATGTACATGTTCCAAAGGAGAAACGAACCAAGTTGGATAGTAAATCTGAAAAGTGCATCTTTATTGGGTATAAGGATGGTTTAAAGGGTTATAAGCTTTGGAACCCAGTAACAAGGAAGGTTGTGTACAACTGAGATGTGGTGTTAAGAGAGGTGAAAGATGTTATTAAACATGAAGTCCAACCAAAGGAACCTGAGAAGATAGAGTTTGAGCTAAAAGAGGAAGAATCAGACTCTACAGCAGAGGAGGAATCAGAAGATGAGGAGCCACAAACTCCGGGTGTGAGAAGATCAATTCGAGAAAGAAGGCAACGAGAAAGGTATAGTCCATCTGCTTTTTGTTCAAATTTTTCTTTATCTATTACTGATGATGATCCCAGAATTGTGAAGGAAGGAGTAGATTTAGAGGATGGAAAACTCTAGAAAGAGGCCATGGTTGATGAAATGACATCTTTGCACAAAAATGAAGCTTGGGATCTGGTGGAGTTTCTGGCTGGAAGGAAACTCATTGGAAGAAAATGGGTGTTCAAGAAGAAGACAAATGCAGTAGGAAAGGTGGAGAAATACAAAGCTCGGTTGGTAGCAAAAGGTTATTCCCAGGTGCCGGGAATTGATTTTGGTGATATTTTTTCTCCTGTTGCCAAGGTAGCTTCTATTAGATTACTTTTATCTGTTGCCGTTGCTTTTGATTTTGAGGTAGAACAGATGGATGTGAAGACATCATTTCTTCATGGGGATCTGGAAGAGGAGATCTACATGAAGCAACCTGAAGGCTTTGTAGTGAAGGGTAAGAAAGAACTGGTATGCAAGTTAAAGAAGTCTCTGTATGGGTTAAAACAGTCACCAAGGATGTGGTATCGGAAATTTGATACATTTATACGGGGACTTGGCTTCACCAGAAGAAAAGAAGATCACTGTGTGTATTTTAAATTAATTGGTGATCGTGTTATTTATCTAGTCTTGTATGTGGATGATATGTTGTTGGTTGGAAATGACAAAGAAATTATCTAGGATTTGAAGGCCCAATTGTCCTCCAAATTCGACATGAAAGATCTTGGTGCTGCAAACTATATTTTTGGCATGGAATTTAAAAGAGATCGGGAAAAGAGGAAGCTCTAGTTAAACCAGAGGAAGTATGTCAAGACAATATTACATAGGTTTAATATGTAGGATAGTAAATCAGTGAAGGTTCCTATTCCTGTAGGTGTAAAGTTATCTGCTAAACAGTGTCCCAACACACAAGAAGAGGAAGAGGATATGTCCCGTGTTCCATATGCAAGTGCAGTCGGTAGCTTGATGTATGTGATGGTCTATACTAGACCAAACATTGCACATGTAGTGGGAGTATTGAGCAGGTTTATGTCAAAACCAGGGAAGGAGCATTGGACAACAGTGAAACAGGTTTTCAGGTATTTGTGTGGCACTAGTGATTATGGTTTATGCTACCAAGGAAGACTAGGATTGGACAGAGTTTTGGATATCCGTGGCTTTGTTGATGCGAACTGGGCTAGAGATCTGGATTAGAGAAGATCTACAAGTGGGTATGTGTTTAACATATTTGGAGGTGCAGTCAGTTGGATGAGTAAGAAACAATCTGTAGTAGCACTATCAACTACAGAGGCGGAATACATGGCAACCACTCATGCAAGCAAGGAAGGAGTTTGGTTGCAGAGATTGTGTTCAAGTATGGGGTTAGTACAAGGAGCTATAAGGATAGATTGTCACAACCAAAGTGAAATTTTCTTGGCAAAGAACCCTGCATATCATTCAAAGACAAAGCAAATTGATGTTCAATATCACTTTGTGAGGGATATGATAGAAGACAAAAAGGTGTTGTTGGTAAAGGTGGACACTTTGAAGAATACTGCAAATGCATGGAAAAAATCTGTGAGCTTTGAGAAGTTCTCTTGGTGTAGAGAAACAATGGGTGTTGTAGGGCTGGATAAATGACTAAGCTCTCTTGTGGCCCCCTGTGGAAAGAAAACAATAAGTGGGAGAATGTTGGGTTGTGTTATATTCTTTCCATGACTAGCCCACGTAGTTAACTGCGGGGTTAGAAGAGGGGCGGATCCCCCCCTTTGTTGTGCCGAATGCGTAGCGGGGGGAGTCACAAGGGGTTTAAGGGGTGCAGAAAATTTTGGTTTTGGACCCTATGTTAGGTCGGGTGACCTACCTATGGTTTTGTGCATGATTTTCGCACATGGTTTTGAACGTGATGGTTTTCGGTCCATGGTTTTGGACGTGATGGTTTTCGGTCCATGGTTTTGGATGCGATGGTTTTCGGTCCATGGTATTGGATGCTTTGGCATGTATAAATATGTATTATAACATTGAAAGGAAACTAATGAAAAATCAGGCTGGTAGTCCTGGTTTTGGGATCCAGGGGAAAATCTCTGTGTATATGTGTTTTATGTGTTATGCTCTCGCTATTGTTTATTTTCTATGTTTTAGAATTCGTATGCAGCTAATTTCTGTACGGGGTTAAAACCTACAAGGCAGTGAGAGAATCACTTCACCAAATAGTCCAACACATGAAGCTTGTGAAGAATGTCCTTTTTATTACTGTTCAACCCCTCAAATGAAAATAGTATAGTAGCTTTCTGGAATGTGAAAATCAACTCTTCATACTTCAAAAAGAGAAGGATTTATACAAATTCTAAACTAAAATATCTTGAAAAATATCAAGGTTTGTTACAAATATCTTGAAACAAAATTCAAGATTTATTACAAAAATTATATAGAAATAGATTAAACTACTAATAATATTAGTCGGCTGAGTTCTGGCACTATTTTTTAGGAATCCTGGCAGTGACTGGCCTTCCAAATTTGCAATGTTGTTGTCTTGCTAGGAGATGTGTTGTGTTGTCCCACCTTTCACTACATTCTGTTTGGATGAATATTGTGATGAATGTGTTGAAAGTGTCCCGTTGTCCTTTCTGTCCATTTGTTGTTTACTTCTATTTTGGTTTCACCATTTCCCCCCTTTACATTAATTTAATTCCATTTATAGAATATTGTGAAATTTGGGAATTAATTTCAATGGGGAAGAGGAAATAATATTCAATAACGCATCAAAGGGGCCGATTTCTTTGAGAATTTCATTGTGGTCTGCGTTTACGAAGGAAGTCAAGAGGGTTGATTCTGTCATAACCGTTCATGCAGGATGGGCCACATGGTAGCTGGAGGTTGGGGGAAACAAATATAATTTCAGGATAGTGGACATCCATGGCTGGGTTGGTGCATTGTGGATGGAGGGCAGGAGATGAAGTGGAGGTGGAGCTAGGTGTGGTAAGTAGTAAGTGACAGGGGGTGCGAAATAATGTGAGAAGGACACGTAGCGGCAGGGCCCGATGGGGAAACCTCTTTTTCGGACCCCCACCACCCACCCCCACCCCCCCGCCACCCCCGCAGCACCCCCCCCCCCCCCCCCCCCCCCCATCCTCACCGATAAAGGGAGACATGGCGGGGGGTGGGTGAAAAGGCTTGGCAGTTGTCCGATGAAAAAGGTGATGCAATTGAGATCGAGGAGATGCACGTTGTTTAAACAGAACTTCACCAATAAAAGGACATGAAATCCCTTTAAATGCATTGTATAAACTATTGCATCCACCTGAATTTATCACATCCCAATCAGAGAGGGGCCTGTATATTACATGGGAGGCATAGGATGGACGTACACAAAATACTTTAATATCCACCACATACCATATCACATCCACCAGGGCTTTTGTTGGATCGCAATCACATCAGAGGGGAGCACATGGGACTTTAATGCAAACGTGGACCCGAAAGCCTTTCAAATCCACCCTATAACATATCGCATCCATTGGGGACTCACTACAGTATTAGACCTGAAACATTTTAAATACAACATATAATCCTATAGGGTCCGGTCGGGGTTTGATCACATCACAATTGCAATGTCGGGGGGATAGGTTGTAATGGGGGATGATTGTGGTGTGGTGCGATATGCGATTGTGCAAACACATTTGGGATGGGCTGTGAACACAAACCCGGACCCAAAACCAGGGAAGGAGCATTGGACAACAGTGAAACAGGTTTTCAGGTATTTGTGTGGCAATAGTGATTATGGTTTGTGCTACCAAGGAAGACTAGGATTGGACAGAGTTTTGGATATCCGTGGCTTTGTTGATGCGAACTGGGCTAGAGATCTGGATTAGAGAAGATCTACAAGTGGGTATGTGTTTAACCTATCTGGAGGTGCAGTCAGTTGGATGAGTAAGAAACAATCTGTAGTAGCACTATCAATTACAGAGGCGGAATACATGGCAACCACTCATGCAAGCAAGGAAGGAGTTTGGTTGCAGAGATTGTGTTCAAGTATGGGGTTAGTACAGGGAGCTATAAGGATAGATTGTCACAGCCAAAGTGAAATTTTCTTGGCAAAGAACCTTGCATATCATTCAAAGACAAAGCAAATTGATGTTCAATATCACTTTGTGAGGGATATGATAGAAGACAAAAAGGTGTTGTTGGTAAAGGTGGACACTTTGAAGAATACTGCAAATGCATGGAAAAAATCTGTGAGCTTTGAGAAGTTCTCTTGGTGTAGAGAAACAATGGGCGTTGTAGGGCTGGATAAATGACTAAGCTCTTTTGTGGCCCCCTGTGGAAAGAAAACAATAAGTGGGAGAATGTTGGGTTGTGTTATATTCTTTCCATGACTAGCCCACGTAGTTAACTGGGGGGTTAGAAGAGGGGCGGAGCCCCCCCTTCGTTGTGCCGAATGCGTAGCGGGGGGAGTCACAAGGGGTTTAAGGGGTGTAGAAAATTTTGGTTTTGGACCCTATGTTAGGTCGGGTGGACCTACCTATGGTTTTGTGCATGATTTTCACACATGGTTTTGAACGTGATGGTTTTCGGTCCATGGTTTTGGACGTGATGGTTTTCGGTCCATGGTTTTGGATGCGATGGTTTTTGGTCCATGATATTGGATGCTTTGGCATGTATAAATATGTATTGTAACATTGAAAGGAAACTAATGAAAAATCAGGCTGGTAGTCCTGGTTTTGGGATCCAGGGGAAAATCTCTGTGTATATGTGTTTTATGTGTTATGCTCTCGCTATTGTTTATTTTCTGTGTTTTAGAATTCGTATGCAGCTAATTTCTGTACGGGGTTAAAACTTACAAGGCAGTGAGAGAATCACTTCACCAAATAGTCCAACACATGAATCTTGTGAAGAATATCCTTTTTATTACTGTTCAACCCCTCAAATGAAAATAGTATAGTAGCTTTCTGGAATGTGAAAATCAACTCTTCATACTTCAAAAAGAGAAGGATTTATACAAATTCTAAACTAAAATATCTTGAAAAATATCAAGGTTTGTTACAAATATCTATACAAATATCTTGAAACAAAATTCAAGATTTATTACAAAAATTATATAGAAATAGATTAAACTACTAATAATATTAGTCGGCTGAGTTTTGGCACTATTTTTTAGGAATCCTGGGAGTGACTGGCCTTCCAAATGTGCAATGTTGTTGTCTTGCTAGGAGATGTGTTGTGTTGTCCCACCTTTCACTACATTCTGTTTGGATGAATATTGTGATGTATGTGTTGAAAGTGTCCCGTTGTCCTCTCTGTCCATTTGTTGTTTACTTCTATTTTGGTTTCACCATTTCCACCCTTTACATTAATTTAATTCCATTTATAGAATATTGTGAAATTTGGGAATTAATTTCAATGGGGAAGAGGAAATAATATTCAATAACGCATCAAAGGGGCCGATTTCTTTGAGAATTTCATTGTGGTCTGCGTTTACGAAGAAAGTCAAGAGGGCTGATTCTGTCATAACCGTTCATGCAGGATGGGCCACATGGTAGCTGAAGGTTGGGGGAAACAAATATAATTTCAGGATAGTGGACATCCATGGATGGGTTGGCGCATTGTGGATGGAGGGCAGGAGATGAAGTGGAGGTGGAGCTAGGTGTGGTAAGTAGTAAGTGACAGGGGGTGCGAAATAATGTGAGAAGGACACGTAGCGGCAGGGCCCGATGGGGAAACCTCTTTTTCGGACCCCCCCCGCCCACCCCCACCCCCCTGCCACCCCCCCGCCACCCCCCAGCACCCCCCCCGCCCACCCTCACCGATAAAGGGAGACATGGCGGGGGGTGGGTGAAAAGGCTTGGCAGTTGTCCGATGAAAAAGGTGATGCAATTGAGATCGGGGAGATGCACGTTGTTTAAACAGAACTTCCCCAATAAAGGGACATGAAATCCCTTTAAATCCATTGTATAAACTATTGCATCTACCTGAATTTATCACATCCCAATCAGAGAGGGGCCTGTATATTACATGGGAGGCATAGGATGGACGTACACAAAATACTTTAATATCCACCACATACCATATCACATCCACCAGGGCTTTTGTTGGATCGCAATCACATCGGAGGGGAGCACATGGGACTTTAATGCAAACGTGGACCCGAAAACCTTTCAAATCCACCCTATAACATATCGCATCCATTGGGGACTCACTACAGTATTAGACCTGAAACTTTTTAAATACAACATATAATCCTATAGGGTCTGGATGGGGTTTGATCACATCACAATCGCAATGTCAGGGGGATAGGTGGTAATGGGGGCTGATTGTGGTGTGGTGCAATATGCGATTGTGCAAACACAATTGGGATGGGCTGTGAACACAAACCCAGACCCAAAAAGATCTAGAATATAACTTATAAATCTGTTGGGTCCATTTCTATCGCAATATGGAAGGGGCTCTAGAGTTGAATTGCCATGTGAAAGATGCGATTGCGATCGCGTAGCCGCAATCAACAAAGGGAAGAGGTTGGGGGCGTAATGGTATCAAAGCTTGCGACATGGCAACACGTGGCCTGCGGGCCCAGTTTATGCCTCAGGGGTGGTGGGTAGTATATAATGAAATTATATAATAAAACAAACTTGTGGTCATGGTTTATGAATGTTTTAAAACATTTAAAAGGGGAATGGGGAACACAACTACAGTTAAGTGTATAATACAAAATAGAAATGCGGCTATAGTTTGGTAATATTTAAATAAACAAGGGATAATGGAATATGGTTATGGTTTGGGAATTATTATAAACAAAATAAAAAATGGATTAAGGCTAGAGTTTATGGAAATAGATGTAAAATGGGCATGATTGGGTTAATGGAAATATGGAAATGAGGTAGTGGTTATGTGGGTCTCGGGTAGAGTTAAAAATCATATTGCATATTCATATGGGGGAAGATGTTTCAAAAAGGATAGATGCAAATATAATTTAAAACTATAGCAAAAATAGTTCTCGAGCCTTTATCTGCTAGATCATAGAGATACGAATTCCATTGATCAAATGTATGTGTTTTTAGAGTCATAATGTTGGTATATATGTGTGTTAACATGGACTCAGGGCCCAAGGGTTGATCTTGGGGCCAACCAGTGCTCCAATATGAACTTTGTCAAAGCACCATGTCACTTGCTTGAAAATAGACCATGGGGCTTAGCCCTTCCATGATGCCAACCATATGAATATAACCATGTGACCTTATTGAGATTATCACTTAGATATTTTTCATAATATGACCATGCCATGTGACCCTATCCCTAGAGGTTTTTTGTAGCTGCTACAACCCCCCTCTAAATTTTTTCCCATGCCTTGATTTTGGAGCCTAGTTTATTTTCATAAGTGTTTTGTTATTCCTTTTGATTTTCTAAATGTTTTGAATACTTATCTTTGCATGCATTGCTTGTGATGACTTTGATAGGTTGTCTTGATGATGACTAAGTCTTATAAATGACAACTAAACAACTTCTAACACAAGCCAACATCCACCCTGATCTTGCTCCAACTGCCAGTTTTCCCTCTTAGAACTACACAATTCTATGTCACCAGAAACTATGCTATGCCTTGAGGATCAAAACTATGCAATATTAGAAGACAAGAATTCACTGAGCATGCAAACTGTGTTATCTCTCTCTCAAGACTGCACAATCCACTGAGTTAGTGAATTGCACAATTCATTGTTGTTAGCAACTGCACAATTCCTGTTATAGTGGGACAATGTAGTTTCCTGAAATAAGCTAATGCTAATCCCTAGGAAGTAGGAAGTTCACAATTAATGTTTGAAAAGTGGCACAAAGTAGTTATTTTTTTATATTAAGAGAAGTGTCACATTTTCCTTGATTTTAGGCATGCACATCATAAACCCTAACCTAAACCCATGGGGCTAGATCTATATAATAGATGATATTAGAGATCATTTGCAAAATCAACAATGGAGCTCTTGCCTTTCCCATCAAATCATGGAGCTTTGGATTTGGTTTGTGGTGCTTTTTTGGGTAAGTTTTCCATGTGTTGCTTTTCATTGCTTCTTCTATGGATTTTGTCACCTTTTATTCTATGAATGTTATTTTTCCCATTTATTTTCATGGAATCTGACATTTCTATTGTTATTAGCTTGTACAATTGTTGTTTTGGTTTGTTGTTCAATTTTTATCATAGAAACTTTTAGGGGCGAATATTAGCCCATGGGAAAAATTTAAGGGATTTTATATTTTGGAGGGGTGAGTTTTTTATATTAAAGGCCTTTTATATAGTTATCCCAACAAATATTTAAAATATAAATAATTATTATATTTTAGCCAAGAGAAATAAGCACCATAAACATTCCAAGCCTCGATTAGCCTAGTTTTCAGGTCGTATTTGCTCCAATTTCCCTGATTTCCAGGAATAGCACCGATTAGGTCCTTTTTCACCCTCTACCATTCTTAGTAATCAAGTCTACCATTGAATTCACCTGGATTTTAGGGGTTTTCCTGTGTAAATCTGTATCTATAGTCCTCCTCATTGTTGAGTTGCCAACAGACAATGGTCTCGACTGCAAATGAACAAATTTTTCCTGCAGAGGGTTTCAAAAGGACGATATCATCCATCTTACCCTCGGTTTCACCATTCATTTCATTACACATGAATTTCTGAATAGATCAAAGTGACAAACACCATCATATACAAGCACATATTTAGTTACAGATTCAACTTACCCAGTTTCCCTTGTTGCTCATATGCTTGGTCGAGTAAGGCGTGTTATTCCCTTTCTAGACTCAAGCAACACCAAATTGTCATCCATTTTTAAACAGGTCGAGTGGATTTAGAGTTTAGTATTTTATATGAAGGGGACTTCTTTTTTTCATAAGCCTTGAATTGATGCATTAGATTAGGGCAAAAGGTAATTACAAATTCGGTGCTAATTACATAGGATTCACGTATGTAACTGATGCGCTTAATTTTTTTAGTGATTACGAAGTTGTTGGACCTGTGGACTTATCAAAGCATATATCTCCATTCAATTTAAACACTAGGCCATTCTGGAAAGGGAACAAGTGTCCCCTGTCTCACTAAAGTTTTGTCCTAGAGTTGTTGATTGTCTTCTGCATGCACGATATTCTTATTCT
The DNA here is from genome assembly GCA_031772625.1 of Pinus tabuliformis. Classification (NCBI taxonomy): domain Eukaryota; kingdom Viridiplantae; phylum Streptophyta; class Pinopsida; order Pinales; family Pinaceae; genus Pinus; species Pinus tabuliformis. Next base: position 317,103,378 of record CM062812.1, read on the forward strand.
CTATCAATTCTTTGTTATTCAAACCCAAGTCAACAATGTGAGTAAGGCATAGCACTAGTGAGCCACATAAATAATAAAAATGTTTACTGGTCATTTGTGAATTTCATTGTACCTTTAACTTTAACTATACCCATGATGGTTGTTGATAAAATAATAATGATAGTTATTTGCTGGGTGGATATCAAGGCATGCACGTCTCTGATGAGGAGACCACTTCACTCTGGTTCTCTGCTAATGGTATGTAGTGAAAATTGTTTTCTTTGACTTGTATGGGTTTGTGTGATTGGGACTCTGCCTTTGCTTCCTTTGGTAGATCCATAATGGGATATGGAACTGGACATTCTCTTATTAACACCAGATGCTGGGATGGATGGATCACCTTATCCTTCCCTTACTAATATACCCCTATATTTTTTTTTATTACCCTTACCTTACCAACATTTAAAGAAAATACACCACCATAAGTTGAGATTACAGTTAGTAACAATAATGAAAATTTCCAAAAACATTTAGCACAATAAACTGTGAAATGGGTATGGTTCGTGTCATTATAACCATCATATCTATGCTTAGACAAACATTTGTTTATGTTTTCACTTAGAAATGGATATTTAACAATGCATGGAATTACTAGAGATGAATCAAGCATTGAACTGTGCGTAAATATGAATTGTTCTTATTGACCATAGACTATCTTAGTACTATGTAGAGAAACCAACAAAGAACTGTACACACACTACTAAGTTGGAGTATGATAGTCTTGTGGTGTGGATACTGCAAATGAGGGATATCAATTATGTAGAGAATGGTACTATGTTATCATTTCAATCCCATGCACAAACAATACAAGTGTATTTGAGAATAACGAGGACATCTTTATTATGACCATTAATGCTCAGTTTCAACCATGATAAATGTATAAATTGTTACTGACATCCAGGGTACATTTATCTCTATGATTTAAGATGGTTATGACATTATCACTAAGGCCAACAATGTTTATTCAAACATGAAATAAGTTTAATCTCCACACATGCTTTTGTTATTATGCCAAGACAACAATTTAGTGCCAAAAATCAATCATAAAATGCTTAGCCTATTATCATGAATAAATCTAATTATTTTTTGCTCAATACCTTGTGAAATGATAAGAAAAATATCAATGGAGAATAAGTGTGTTGCTAGAATTATGTAAAAACTATCATGTGAATTAGTAGTGAAAATCAACCCCATACATGTAATACCATTTAAGTTGTTGTAGTGGAATGTGGTTAAAGGAAATCATTCTAAGAATTTTTTTCCCTCAAATTACTAAAACATTTATGCCATTCCCTATGATTTTATGATCCTCATTGAAATGATGTTATTAACCTTGCAATTCCGGTATGTTATTTGAAAAACATAAAAACTCAAGAAGATGAGATATACCCTTAGAAAATCATAAACCAACAGTTTTATGACTCTTTTAAAAATATCTAGCAGATTTGTGGGGTTACATCAGGCTCAAGAGCAAGTTGTCTAGCCCAGAAATGCTTAGATTTGATACTTAGTGAGTTCAAAAGCTAAACAATGTATTGTTATGTGAATTTCAAACATCAATAAAAAGGAATTTGCAAATTTCAGATATGACCAACAATCATACTAAGGAAGTCATTAGGAAACGTTAATGAGGCATTTAGGCAGTATGGTTATGGATTGACCCCTTTCTGTTGTTTAGATTACAAGAAGGTCAGATGCTGCAATAAGAATGATGTGACAGGTCTTAGATGCAAACCTTTATGCAAAAATATAAACCCTTGTCGCTAGTCAATTATTTGAGTTATATGTTTAAATAACATGAGAAATATATCATTTATTCAAGTTATAACTTTAGATATGTACAATATTATTGTCCTTGTAACACTCACCTCAAAGAAGAACTTATATTTTGAAGAAGAAACTTGAGAACATAAAATTTGAGTGGATGTTGGATGGAAACAAAAGTTGAATTGCATGGAACTATCTAATGACCAAAATCATTGGCAACAATTGATTGAACTAACCCCTTAGGTTCTTTTAGAATTAAATATAACAACTAACTACAAAAGAATTTGAAATTTTCATTTTGATTCTTTATTAATATTTGTGAGAGTTCACTCTGATTTAGTTTTATGAGAATATATTTCATCTGACTAGAAGATACTATTGGTCCAACTAATGTATACTTATTAATATCTTGATTTAATATCTCTCTAATGCAAAAAATCTTCTTGATTCATCTTATCGACCTAGCAGACATTGATTCTAGAAATGGATCCAATATTTGAAGTAGGAAAATGATAATTACAAAAACAAAAATTGAAGTTCAAAAATTCTCATGAAATAAATTTTGGGATTATGATTGCAAGGGCAGAAGGGCATTTCTACAACAGGTTAGGTACAAGAATTTCAAGGGTAGAAGAATTGTAACCATAGGTCAGGTTAGAATATTGAGTGGTAGAAGAATTCAATTTTGAGTGGATCATAAGTTTGTATGATATTGTTGGAAACATTAATTACAATAAAAGATAAAGGGTATATTTTTATATAAAAAAAAAAATCATATCTTCCCGCTATACGCAATTCCAATAAGGTGCACAACACAAATGTGTTTATATATATATATATATATATATATATATATATATATATATATATATATATATATATATGAAATGTGCATCTTTTCATGGGTATACATGAAGTAAATATCTATTTATTCTTGAGTATGTATAAGTTAATTTATAAAGACATCAACCTTAAAATTTGTATAGTGGAAAACTATAGGTGCAAAGAAACACTTATTCTAATTAATTTTTTATCATTGAGAACATTATCACCCCACACACACACACACACACAATCTTTGGATGGAGAGGTTTTTTGTAAAGGATTATTAAATTTATTATAATGCTTTGTTGTTTTGTTTAAAGCTTCTGAGCGTTCATAAGGTGATTTGCAGATATGAATTAATTTAATGGATTTTTTTTATATATTTTACATTGAATGATCTTTGTTTTATAGACGATGAATCATGATGTTATCATTTTGCGTATAATGATTTACTTTTTCTTTTAGGCCTGGCATAACTTTTTGATAAAAAAATTCTTAATGGTTTTTGTAAACATTGCACTTATTTTACTTTTAATACTACTTACAAATCTAGTAATTCTCAACTCTTGGAAATTATTGATCCAGGTTTATAGTTCGATTTAACTTTTTTACTTGTGGAATATTCAGTGAGATGTCAAATTATAATCATGGGAAGAAACCATAAAGGCAAATGGATGTATTATCATACTTTCAAAAGCTTCCATCCAAGAATACACATTTTCTTCATGCTTCAAGCTCCTTTGAACAGTCTGTTACTGAGAGAGATGTTACCTCTTATGAAAATGCATTTGATATCCATATGATGGATGAAAGAATAGGTTCCTCAAGTGATCAGGGTGAGATAAATGCAGTTTCAAGAGAAATTAGTGATGAAAATGTTGAAGATTTTTCCTCGGAAGGTGACATAATCCATTCACGGGAAAGGAAAAAAGGCTAGTGGACCATAGGGAGACAATTCCAGGAAGAGTGGGTCTCAAGTTTTCCATTTATTGAAGCAATACCTCCTAAAAATGAGAACAAGGTTTTCCAAAAAGTTAGATATAATTAATGTAGTTGTAAAACTCGCAAGGTAGTGAAATTTCAGATGAAGCTAGATATAATACATAAGCATGTAGGAAAGGAGTATGAAAATAAAATTGTAAATGGCGAAGATAAATCTATTCTCAGATGGAAATCTTCTAAGGGATGTCGACATATCCAATATGCAAAAGAATACAAGAAATATTTAATAAGTAAAAGAAAACTTGAGGCAAGTGGAGGAACCATCATATTTCTATTTGAAAAGACGATGTAAAGACATTTTTTAATCCAAGATGATACAATTGAGCACTGTATTTCAAATCTTATCTAGACATCATCCTATGATATATTATCTAGATCACATGAAATATCTATCTTTTCTTCAAGTGTCAAACTTTCCATCTTCTCATTGGTATGTAATCAGTGATTGAGAATGGGCAAGATATCTAGCTCAAGTAGAAAAGGATGATTTGAAAGAGAAGGTTGCAAATTCTAGGTTTTTGGCATTGTCTTTGGATGAGGTTACGACTATAGATAATACTTCATGGATTTGCATGAGAATTTATATGGTTAATTACCATATCAAGAATTATTATCTACTTGGGATTAAAAATATGAGATAGACTTCTACAACTGATAGTATTTATGAACGTGTTTTTAATAGTTTGAAGGAAAAAGGTATGTATAATTTAATGAGTGCAAAAAATTTGGTATGTGTTGGAGCATATGGAGGATTAATAATGAAAGGACAAAGGAGTGGTCTTTGTGTTAGGATACATCTACAAACTTAATCATAAATGATTAATAATCATTGTATGAATCATAGGATGAATCTTGCATTTAAAATATTAAGAAAGTTTGGATCAGTTTCAAAAGTTGAAGATCTTGTACGTGAGACTCATGTAGAGTTCACTCATAGCCCCAAATGATTTTTAGAGTTTCAACAATTTGCAGATGGTGTTATGGATGGTAAAAAACTATTGAAAGATGTTTATACAAGATGGATCTCATTGAACGGATCATCTCAAGATTATTTAGTGAGTTAAAGTCTTTGGTAGGGTTGATGTATGAAAATCACTACAATGAAGACAAAGCTTAAGATATTCTTTTTCGACTAACTAATATAGAGACATTATTGACATTTGCTAGAATTATTCCTATGGTACATGAAATGAATGTCCTCATGAAAATGTCTCAGAATCGCATAAGGTATATTGTAGAATACATAAATGTAAGAAAGTCAGCATGCCTTGCATTGGATAATTTGTATATGATACCAAAGTCTTTTACTGGTTTAGAGTTTACAAGTTCGACTATCATCATCAATATAGAAAATAATAATTCTTTTTATTTTTATTTTTATTTTTTATGTTTGATGAAAAGGGGATACTATGTATCATAGTGTGTCGGTATATGGTTCTGTTTCATTATATTAGTAAGACGACAGGAATCACCATAGAGTGCCCCATGTCAAGATACCGTTTTGATAATATTGTGATTTCAATGAGACAAAATTTGATAGAAATTGCAAGATCACTATCATCAAGATAAGTGAATGATTTCCTCAATATAAATTGTTGGAGGCCATGTCTGTGCTATACCCTCAATATTGGAACAATTGTCAATGTCCAATAACGTTAAAAGCCATTTTTCAAAAGAGATTAAAATTCTTAGTAGACCACTTTTGCAATTAAATGTCTTGATACATGGAGAATAGATTGAAGGTATTTTAGATTCATCAAAATTGTATCAACAAGGTGGATGCCTTGCTAAAACAATGTAGAAGCAATATCATTTTTTAGATATTCCTTATGAAAATGGTGCTATAACAATGTTACGGACTACTTTAAGTGCTAGCCAATACCTGCAAGAAATCGTATCAAAATATTTCAAATTACTAGATTCGTGTCAAACCATGATTTTAGCATCAGTGGAGGATGAGTGCATTGTCATTATTGAAGTCAAAGTTGAGGAACAAGCTTGATAAACATATGAATACATGTTTGAGATTATATGTAACAAAGTATGACATTAACAATTTTCCATATGGATGGGCACTAACTCTTTGGTGTTCAGATTGTGATAGAAGGGGAGAAAACATAATAATAAATTTACCTAATGAACATGATACATAACATAATACTTTGGAGGCTCATAGTGAGAGTTCATTTGGAGAATATCATGTTGAAAATGTAGAAAATGGGGACCAAGATGAGAACTGGGAAATTGATATTACCCTAAGACATAATCTAATTCGATATATGTGAGGGGACTCTTATTTTGGTATACACGTTCCATTGATCATGCAAGATTACTATATGCCAATTTTAGGTAAAAATAGGTCCTATATTTTGTATTTTTCATTGTAACATTGTAGTTACATTTCTTTGATACATGTTGTTTTAAGATTGATGTTTCATATTTAATCATTACATTGTGTGTTTCTTATCTGTGACAGGAAATGAAGTTGTGATCTATTTCTTTTCAAATACATAGTGTCTAACTATTATCAAGTGATACATAAATAAGCTAACAAGATTAACGGAAAGAAAAAATGGGCTTATTCAAGTACATGAAACCACCTTGATGTCTAGCTATAATATCATGGAAAATTTTAGTGGTTTGCTTGTTGCTTGTGTTTAAAGAACTTTGTCGACTTTGAAATTTTTGGTTGTTTTGGTCAAAGATTATGTTAGTCCCTTGAATGCTTTTAGTTCTTATTTCATGTTTAGATTCATAGATCTATTTTTATAATTATTATTGTTTTCTTCATATATTTTCTGGTTTGAATAAAGTTGTTTTTACTTCCTTTTACTTTGTGGCATGACTTTAGCATCTTCACTTTTATAGTCTAGTAGACTACTATCTTATTTTATATTTTCTTGGAAAATAATTATTGATATTTGGAAATGGAAATGAGCCATGGGTAGCTAAGTGAAGAGAAAATAAATTATGTACTAGGTTACTACACATTCATCATAGGAGACCTATTGGCATGAGACCAACATTATTTTATATAGACTATTTTCAATGATTTGTTGGCCATTCTTTCAAGTCTTTTGGGTACTAAGATTTCATATCCCAACATATCCTTGGGACCATTAAGGGATGAGATGACATGATTTAGTCCAACTCATTTCCAAAATCTACTTTTTACCTATTGATGGAAGTCTTTTGTTATTGTTTCTTATCACCAAAAAAATTCTACCATAATAGAACCCAACTTGAAGACAACACTTCTCATCTTCCTTTTACATAAATTCTCTATGGATCTCCCTACTATACTTTCCCTGGACCAATTTATTTTCTTGGTAGGTCTCTCCACCATACCACTAATCACACAATACCACATTCTATAAACCTCTCTAGTCTCAATTATTTATGTCCTTGTCACACTCAACCAATATAGTCTTGCAGGTCTATTTTTTTGTCATATCTTTATCTTTTTGTATTTTGTGTCTTTAACTTTAGCACCACCCTATATTTCAACACTTTTGGGAAGTGAGTAATGGTTGCTTTGACATAACACTAGCAACTCAAGTGTCAACATGATTATTTATTACAAGAATGTTGCATTCTTCCCAGAATGAGTTATTGATTTTTCTTCATTTCATGAAGGTTGTTTGAATTGGAATTGAATTGTTTCCTATCTAGTAGTGTTCATATTTAGTATTTAGTGTCTTACATGATCATGTTATATTTTTGAAAATTTGAATTTTTGTTAGGGATATATTTTGGTTGGGCTATGAAAAGGATTATATGAGGGGTCTAAGTGGTTAGGTGTTAAGATTTATAAAGGGTGTGATTTCATAGTGGTATTGGAAATGAAATGGATTTGATCTTTGGCTAGAAATGAAGTCAAATTTGATGAAGCCAACACCTATTTATTTTCACATAGATAGTGTCCTAGTATTAAATGATAAATAACTAATTTACGAAGACTAACGCTAAACAACAATGGGCTTATTCAAGAACATGAAATTGAGTTGATGTCTAGCTCTCATATCTTGCAAAATTTTAGTGGTTTGTTTGTTTCTTGTGCTTAGAGGATTTTGTCGAGTTTGAAATATTTGGTTTATTTTGGTCAAATATGTTGTTAGTCCCTTGATTGTTTATATTTCTCATTTCATGCATAGATCCATAGATTTTTTTTTTTTTTGGCTGTGGTTCACGGACACCTTAGTCAACGGGTGGTCGCTACGTCCACGGAAAAATCTGAGCTGATTGACCCCAAAGGGAATCTAACACCGCGACCCACTAGCAAGGCCTAACCCCAAGGGCTTCAGGCATAATGGACCCTGTGACCTCTCGAATGGTGAGGCACTGATTTTGACCAACTGAGCTAACCCTTGGTGCTCATAGATCCATAGATCTAGTTTTATTATTATAATAATTATTGTTTTCTTGATATATTTGGTGGTTTGAGAAAAGATATTTTATTTCCTTTCACTTTGTGGCATGATTTCAACATCTTCACCTTTTAGAATATAGTAAAATATTATTCTCATTTTATATTTTCTTGGAAAAAAATTATTGATATTTGGAAAGGGAAACAAGTCGTGTGTAGCTAATCAAAGAGAAACATTGTCTATGTATTAGGTTCCTGTGCATTCATTGTAGGAGACCTATTGGCATTAGACCAACATTCCTTTTATGCAATTACACTTTTGATGCTAAGGCTAAAAGAAAATATGTTTGTCTCCTTTCAAGGTGATTTTTTTTTGCTTGTTGCATAATTTGCTATTGTTGAAAATGGCGACAAGAAATGATAAAAATAGAAGTGCTAAAAATAGCACTGCTATAAATAACAGTTCGGGTACCAGTGTTGGACATAGCAATAAGGAATGAAAAATGGAAGTGCTAAAAATAGCATTACTATAAATAGCATTTCGGGATGGATTCCAATTTTAGTTAGTCCCTGAACTAAAATTGAGAAGTAAAATTCGAATTTGATCTTAGCAGCTGTTTGTAAAATAATTAATTAATTAATCTTGAGTTAATTAGTTGTAGAAAATCAAATATGAAGTCTATGTGAGGACATGCAATAGTTTCTCCATTGATTGAGGAATTTATCCATCAGTTAAAGAGATAAGGATGAGTTGTAATATTGATTTGTAATTAGTTGGCTTAGTTAATTGAGTCAAGTCCAGTTAGATTAATTCAAATAGTTTTTTGAATTAATTGTGAGTTCAGTTAGTTAATGCTTGCATGCATGTAATTGATGCACTTCAGATAACTGAATATTCTCTCATAAATAACTCATGCATTTCAGTTCTGTCAGAGACCTAGTTGAGATCAGAGGAGGGACAATGTACTATCAGTTGGATGGATTTTTCCTATATAGGAAACTCATCCATGGAGAAGGAATTATATCCTTCAGGTTTGTGCAATTATTTCAGAGGTTAGAGTAGTGTGTGAGGGATTATTACACACAGGTGGTAGCTTGAGGACCGAGGAGAAACTACGCAAGGAAATAGGAGGCTTGGAGGGCAGAGGAGAAGGTTTATGAGAAGCCTTTGAATGTCTATGAGCAACAGTAGGATTGTAACGAGAGATGGATAGCTTGTGAGCTAAAGCTTTGTGTAATCCAGACATATTTACACTTGTATGATAATACAGAGATCAGGGTTTTTAGCTAATGCTTTCCCTAGAGTATTCTTCTGCGTTTCATGTGTGATTGAATCTTCTTCTCTGTTATATGTGTTCTATTTGATCTTGCTCAAAATCGATTAAGCTTCCGCAAGTTTGATAGTAGAAGTAGATTGAGTATTTTGCTTTAGTACATTGCATAATCAGCTTAATCTACAGTGGGAATTTATACATGATATCAAAGCAAAGGTGATCAGAACTGTGAACGATATACGAAGAAGAGAAATTGAAGTAAAAAAAAAATTGGGCTGTGAGTTTTCAGAGCAGATCTAAAAATTTTTGTGAAAAAATTTCATAAACAAATAACAGATCTAGATTCCTTGTGGAAAAAGACCAAAATTCGAAAAAAATGGGTTGAATTGGAGTTCGGATGAGGGAGATATCGCTGATTTAAAATCAGCTCTTTTTCCAGAAAATTTCATGATGGTAGGAAAGATGAAACAGATTGGTATGCTAGCCAAGAACTTGTATTCACTTAAGGTACAAGATGCATGCAAAGCCTTGAGGAGCAAGGCAAAGGTTAGATGCTTGGTGGTTGAGAGGGAGAGTAAATTATGTCTCAACATACAACGCTAGAAGAAGTCTCAGACAATTGTGGAGGAGCCGCAATTGGTGAAGCAACTTTAGGAGGTTGTGGAGTAGCCACAACTGGAGATGCTGAGAGGAGACCAAGTGGAGGCATTTGCTCATGCAGAGAGCTCCAGTAGGGGGAAATTTTGTGATCTGAATTTGAAACTACTTGTAAATTGTTTGCAAGGTATTCAATTCAGAAATATACATGTTTAAAAGATTTCCATGTCTTGCAGAAAGAAAACAAATGAAATTTTCAGCTGTTCATGACCCATTTAAGCATAGCAGATTTATTTCCTTTTATTGTTTAACACACTAAAATGAATTTGTTCTGTAAAATAAATCAACCACAGATGTAAAAGAAGTTGATAAAGCAGTTCACCCCTCCTGGGCTACGTCTGCTGGGTCCAAAGCTCCCAAATGGGCCTGTCCTTGTTTTCATTAAATGATCAAATTGAATATACAACTGAATAGAAGCATATACAAGTGGAATAGATGGTAAAAATGGATTCAGAACACTTGATTCCTTCAGGATTGACTACTGGTTCACCTCCAATGGATACCTACAACCCTATACAGTCTTCACAATACTGGGCCCTAGTGGCTCCTAGAACTTCCACAGCTCCAAAACCTCTGCAAATGACCTCAGATGGCCATAAGACCTACACCAATGGCTTCAGAAGGTCAAAAATACCCAAAAAAAAAAAAAATCGTCCAAAACCGCCTTTCCTAGCCAAAGTTATGGCCAATTAAAGTTTTCCTCCAGTTATGCCTAGAAACACTCCAGCTAACTTTAGTTGGAGTCCAGTTAGGCCCACCAATTTTTGCGCTCCGCCAATATTCCCGCAAACTTGACTGCAGTTACATTAAATGCGCATGTGACCGTTTACCTCGGATTGCGCGCTGGTGGTTAGTGTGCTGGCGGTTGGGGCTTAAGCCCTAGGTTCTGGGCTCGCGGTCATATGGAATGGGGGCTGGCCGCTTAGGGGCTGGCCCCCTTCATTTCTCACCCAACAAACAGTTTAAAATTTAAATCAAATTTTTTCTGCCCATTGATAAGAGCTGCTCTCGTGGCCTAACGGTAAGGCATTGTATTATGGTTGATGAGGTCGTGGGTTCAAAACTTTGAACTCCAAAAATTTTAAATATGCGCCCATATAATGCTTGCTGACATCATCTGGGGCCACGTGGTGGCCTCCAGGCCTACCACGTGGCAGCTTTCTATTGGTTGTGTAAAGGGAATATTCCTTGGAATATTCTGCGGAATATTCTTTCTTTAATTTTTTTTTGAAAAATTAAAATTTTCAATGTTATTGACAAATTCTTCTTTTTGCCATAACTTCCTCATACGGCGACCGTCTTTCGAACCGTTTGTGGTGCTGGAATTAGGAAGACGAGCACCTTCCAGTGGTTCAACTTTGAACCAGTTCTGAGCATTTTAAATTTTGAGCATTTTACGACACTTAGGACATGAGCCCCTGATCACGCCTCCCCATTGGGAAGCTTTTGAACCCCAAAAGCCTTCAACTACTTGTTAAAGAGGTGAGGGTACAGCTCCCTCACTCTGTCCACCTCCATCCACTTTGCCTTGTTCGGTTTGTTGCCTTTGAAACCAACCCGAACATAATCTACACTGCCCCTCCTTGAAGTGCGTGTCCTTCTGTCAAGGATTGTATCTTCTTTCAGCTCATCTAAGAATTCTGGCGAGAAATCTTCTATAGATGGCAGCTGAATAGCACTTTCATGATCAACAATCAAAGGAGGATCATACAAACGTAAGTTCTCCACATTGACAACAGAATACATTTTTATGTAGGAAGGCAAATCTAATTGAAAAGCATTATTTCCAACCTTCTTGAGGATTTTGAATGGACCATAACGAATAGGCTTCAACTTTTTACCTTCTCCTTGCATCCTTTCCTTCCTAATGTACAACCATACCTCATCCCCTTCTTGAAACTTGTGGTCGACTCTATGCTTGTCGTGTCTTTCCTTGTACTTGCCTTGACTCTTCTCAAGCTGTTCTTGAATTTGTTGAATTATTTCAATGAATGAACGAGCTTTGTCAATATCACTATGTCCCTCAATGGCAACATCTTTCTCAAGAATGAAATCAAGAGGTGATTTTGGCAAGTAACCAAAACAAGCTTCAAATGGTGAGGTGTTTGTGGAAGAGTGCTTGGCACGATTGTAAGCATGTTGTATGCAGTGCAAATGTTCATCCCACAGCTTGGGATGCTTGCTGCAATATCCTCTCAAGAGGTGCACAATGGTTCTGTTCACAACTTCTGTTTGTCCATCTGTTTGGGGATGGAAAGCAGTACTTTTCTTCAACTTTGTGTCCATCATCTCCCATAGGTTGGACCAAAAATTCCCCACAAATCTGGAATCCCTGTCACTAATAATGGAAGTAGGCAAACCAAAGTGAATCCATACATGATGAAAAAATAATTCAGCAGTTTGTTCAGCAGTTATAGTTTTCTTACAAGGCATAAGTATACACATTTTGCTGAAACGATCAACTACTACATATAAATAATCATGCTGCTTTCTAGATTTTGGCAAACCTCCTACAAAATCCATAGAGATGCTCTCTCATGGTCTAGAAAGTACCGGAAAAGGAGTATACAAACCAAGCTTCCTATTACTAGGCTTGCTTGTAGCACGTAATGAACAACCTCTTATGAACCTTGAAACATAATCTACCATGCAAGGCCAATAGCAATACCTCTGTAGATGTGAAACTGTTTTACTTACACCAAAATGGCCAGCAATAAGAGAAGAATGAGCTTCTCTTATGACATTTATCCTCTCCCCCTGTGGTATACACAACTTGCCCAAATGAAACAGAAAATTGTTATGCATGTGATAGTCATTTTCCTCTACATGATTCCCTTTACTCAAGTTAGCATACACATCTTTAAAGTCATCATCAGATGCATATTGTTCTATGTAACTATCATGTACAATGGAATCATTATTAAGTAAAGTAACAGCACCAATAATAGGCCTTGAAAGCATATCAGCAACTTTATTCAGAGTACCTTTCTTGTACCTTATTACCAAATGGAACTGTTGCAAGAAGCCCATACATCTGAAGTGTCGTGACTGTTGTAACTTGCTTTGTGATTGCAAGTACTGTAAGGGCTGATGGTTAGTATGTATAACAGTTTCTTTGCCCATCAAATATTGTTTCCACTTTTTGACGCTTTGCACCAATGCATACAACTCCTTATCATATGTAGGATAATTTACAACAGCACCATTAAAAGTTTCAGAATGAAAAGCAATAGGCTTACCATGTTGTAGAAGAACTGCACCCATGGCATAATCACTAGCATCGGTTTGTATCTCAAATGGCTGTCTCAAATCTGGTAATGCAAGGACCGGAGCTGAACTAATCTTCTCTTTCAAAGATTCGAAAGCTTTTTGCTGCTTGCCTCCCCATTGGAAAGCATGCTTCACACTTGTCACTGCATGCAATGGAGCTGCTATAGAAGAGAAGTTAGAGATGAACTTCCTCCAATATTGAGCTGCACCCAAAAACTTCTTACCTCTGTTATGGATTTGGGAGTAGGCCAATTCACAATAGCCTCTATTTTAGCAGGATCTATTCTCAAAGCACCTCCTCCTACTATGTGTCCCAAATAAACCAAAGAAGTCTTTCCAAATTCACACTTTGACATTTTAAGAAATAACTAATTCTTCTTCAAAACATCAAGCACTTTCCTAACATGCATGACATGATCTTCTCTAGACTTGCTGAAAATTAAGATGTCATCTAAGTAGACAATAACGAAATCATCAAGAAAGGGACGCAAGACATCATCCATTACCCACATGAAAGTTGCAGGTGCATTGCACAAACCAAACGGCATCACAAGCCACTCAAAGAGTCCTTGTTTGGTTTTAAAGGCTGTCTTCCAAATGTCACTTTCTTCAATTCTTACTTGATGATATCCACTGCGCAAGTCTAGCTTAGTGAAATATCGAGCATCTTTCAGCTGGTCTAGCAAATCATCTATCCTTGGGAGTGGGTAATGATTCTTTACCGTTATCTTGTTCAAGGCCCTGAAATCAACACACATACGCCAAGTGCCATCTTTTTTTGGAATCAATACAATCGGTGACCCACATGGTGAAGTACTTGGCCTTATGAAACCCTTGTCCAACAAGTCTTTGATTTGCTTCTTTATTTCAACATTCTCCATAATAGACATGCGGTACATGCCTATGTTTGGAAGAGGACAATCTGGATGCAAATGGATTTCATGCTGAATCTCCCTCTTAGGAGGCAAACCTGTTGGCTCCTGAAACATCTCATGATATGCATCAACTACATCATACAGTTCTGACTTAAGTTTTGGATCACAATTGTCAAATGACTCATGATTGACATCAACCTTGTGCTTAATCATAAGAAGAACAAAATTCTTACTTGAATTGACCAACCTTTTTACCTGTCCTGCATTCACCATCGCTATATTTGTCTTCTTGTGATGAGCTCTAACAATGAACTCCTTGCCATCTTTGAAAAAATGATATTTGTTTTCATGGCGATGAAAGATAGCTTTCCTGTCAAACAAGTAAGGACTTCCCAAAACAATTCCTGCTATATCAAAAGGTACCACATAAAGTTCAATTGTGTCAATAAAATGTGCAGTAATTGCAAAGCGCAATGTGCACTTTCTTGAAACTTGTAAATTTGCATCCTTGCAAATCCATCCAAGTGGATATGGCTTCGGATGTGGAACGGTCTCAAGTTTAAGCTGCTTGACCAAGTCCTCTGATATAAGGTTTGCTTGTGACCCACTATCAAAAAGTGTTTCAATTTTAGTATGTTTTGAAATCACCCTCACATGAAACAGTTCAATTCTTTCTTCCTCATTAGGATCTTGTACATGGCAGTTTGAGGTACTAGTGCTGGCTTGAGTTTCAATTTATTTTCCCTTCAATTTTTTCAAACCCATGGGTGCAATTTTGGTTTCATCACTTGAATCATCCCCTAAATCCTGTGGTGTAGATGTAGTAGCAACAGTTTTCTGTTTCCCTTTGGATTTGTTAGATTGAGGTCTTTTTTCAGGATGTAATTTCCAACAGTTTTTCTCCTCATGGCCTGGTTTAGAACAATGTTTACAAATCACTTTCTCACTCTCCTGTTTGACAGATGCATTCTTTTTGCCCTTTCCCTTGGAGGTTTTCTCTTTGTTTTTCTCCTTGGGGGGCTTGTTTCTACCCTCTTCAAATGTGTTTTTTCCCCTTGCCTCTAAATGGGTAGCTTGGACACAAACCTTATCCAGGCTAGTAGGGTTAAACATCAAGATGGTGTGTCTAAGGTAGCTATGCAAGCCACCAATGTATTTCAGCAAGGTTTTCTGGGTCTGTAAATCTACCCCTAACAAGAGAGCTCTTCTCCTGAATTCTTGGGTGTAGTCTTGGACACTCTGACCCTTAAGTTGTCTGAAATTTTTCCAATTCATAATGGCTTTCTGCATGTGAGCAAGAGGATAAAACTATTTTTTAATGGCTAACAGAAATTCAGGCCATGTTAAGGTAACCTTACCAAATTTCTTGATCTCCTCTTTAGTCTTAGCCTCCCACCAGACCAATGCTGCTCCATCCATTCTCAAAGAAGCCAACTGAATCTTTGTGGAATCATCATGCATATTCTGGATCCTCAAGTAAACTTCCAACTGCCTAATCCAGTTGTCAAGCTTTTCTGCATTCACTTCACCATTAAACATAGGTAATTCGAATTTTACATCAAGCTTCAAAAAAGGACTTTTTCCAGAGGATCTATGCTTATGCACAGAAGAAGAAGACGAGGATGAAGAGGAAGAAGGTGACGATGGGGGTGGTGGATCACCATTTCCTCCATGTCCTTTCTTGGAATGATCATCATCCTTCTTACCTCCTGAAGAGCCCTCTCCTTCATGTGGATGTTTGGACCCTTCTCCAGCCAATTTCTCATTTCTTTCTTGATACAATATCCTCACCATTTCAGTGAGGTCCAAGAAAGCCTTTCTGAAGACTCTTTCTTCTTCTTTTGGATCCATGTCTGCAGGAATTTCTCCTTCATGTGCAGACATTCTTGAAGCTTCTGTTGAGATTCTTGAGGGTGAAATTGAAGGTGGAGGTGATGGCTCTCTGGCCTTCCTTGACTGAGGATTCTCTCGTTCTCTAGTCAACTGTCCTTCCCCTCTTTTAAGTTTCAACCTGGTAAGCATCAATACTTGCAAGACAGTTAGAAGATCTTTGCACAAAACCCTGCTCTGATACCAACTTGATCTGAATTTGAAACTACTTGTAAATTGTTTGCAAGGTATTCAATTCAGAAACATACATGTTTAAAAGATGTCCATGTCTTGCAGAAAGAAAAAAAATGAAATTTTCAGCTGTTCATGACCCATTTAAGCATAGCAGATTTATTTCCTTTTATTGTTTAACACACTAAAACGAATTTGTTCTGCAAAATAAATCAACCACAGATGCAAAAGAAGTTGATAAAGCAGTTCACCCCTCCTGGGCTACGTCTGCTGGGTCCAAAGCTCCCAAATGGGCCTTTCCTTGTTTTCATTAAATGCTCAGATTGAATATACAGCTGAATAGAAGCATCTACAGGTGGAATAGATGGTAAAAATGGATTCATAACACTTGAATCCTTCAGGATTGACTACTGGTTCACCTCCAATGGGTACCTGCAACCCTATACAGTCTTCACAATACTGGGCCCTGGTGGCTCCTAGAACTTCCACGGCTCCAAAACCTCTGCAAATGACCTCAGATGGCTGTAAGACCTACACCAATGGCTTCAAAAGGTCGAAAATACCCAAAATCGAAAAAAATTTTGTCTAAAACCACCTTTCCTAGCCAAAGTTATGGCCAATTAAAGTTTTCCTCCAGTTATGCCTAGAAACACTCCAGCTAACTTTAGTTGGAGTCCAGTTAGGCCCGCCAAATATGGTAGGCCCGCCAATTTTGGCGCTCCGCCAATATTCCCGCCAACTTGACTGCAGTTACATTAAATGCGCATGTGACCGTTTACCTCAGATTGCGTGTTGGTGGTTAGTGTGCTGGCGGTTGGGGCTTAAGCCCTAGGTTCTGGGCCGCAGTCATATGGAATGGGGGCTGGCCGCTTAGGGGCTGGCCCTCTTCATTTCCCGCCCAACAAACAGTTTAAAATTTAAATCAACTTTTTTCTGCCCATATGATAAGAGCTGCTCCCGTGGCCTAACGGTAAGGCGTTGTATTATGGTTGATGAGGTCGTGGGTTCAAAACTTTGAACTCCCAAAAATTTTAAATATGCGCCCATATAATGCTTGCTGACGTCATCTGGGGCCACGTGGCGGCCTCCGGGCCTGCCACGTGGCAGCTTTCTATTGGCTGTGTAAAGGGAATATTCCCTAGAATATTCTAAGGAATATTCTGCGGAATATTTCTTTTTAAATTTTTTTTTTTTGAAAAATTAAATTTTTCAATGTTATTGACAAATTCTTCTTTTTGCCATAACTTCCTCATATGGTGACCATTTTTCGAACCGTTTGCAGCGCCAGAATCAAGAAGACGAGAACTTTCCATTCGTTCAACTTTGAACCAGTTCTGATCATTCTAAATTTTGAGCATTTTACGACACTTAGGACATGAGCACCTAATCATTTTGAGCCAAGTGGGCAAAGGGATCACATGCATCCATACCTCCAGGTAGGAGGTGGGGTGATGTGGAGTGGTAGTCCCAAGAAGGCTGGAATAGGGGTAGGATCATTGAGGTACCCAACCTCTTTGATTAGACCTTGCTACGAGAGCTCTGATGAGGAGTAGCAAGACTGACTCAGTGGCTAGAGGTAGATACGGATGGAGCAACAGAGAGAGCTACAGTGCAGGAATCCCAAGACAGTGCAGAGCTAGCAGGCTGCAATAATGCGAGAGGCACAAGAGTGTTGCACTAGTGCAGGATGGCACAAAGAGGTGTACAATGGTGCAAGATGCATGGAGTGTTGCAGCATCTCAGAGGTCACAAAGGGAGCACTTGTTAGCGGTAGAGGAAGCTTCATCATCAGAGGATGTTTCTGGCCCAACAAGGAGGTCAGTTGGGAGAATTTTGCTGGAGCAACAACACTTGGGAGAAGTGTTGCATGCAGAACCTTCCAAAGGTTTAGGATTGGGTTCGAGTTGAATGCCTTTCTTGTTGAGAGGAAGTGTTGAAAATGGCAACAAGAAATGCTAAAAATAACACTACTATAAATAGCAGTTCGGGTACTAGTGTTGGACATAGCAACAAGGAATGAAAAATGGAAATGCTGAAAATAACATTTCTATAAATAGCATTTCGGGATGGATTCCAATTTTAGTTAGTCCCTGAACTAAAATTGAGAAGTAAAATTCTAATTTGATCTTAGCAGCTGTTTGTAAAATAATTAATTAATTCATCTTGAGTTAATTAGTTGTAGAAAATCAAACATGAAGTCTATGTGAGGACATGCAACAATTTCTCCATTGATTGAGGAATTTATCCATCAGTTAAAGAGATAAGGATGAGTTGTAATTAGTTGGCTCAGTTAACTGAGTCAACTCCAGTTAGATTAATTCAAACAATTTGTTGAATTAATTGTGAGTTCAGTTAGTTAATGCTTTCATGCATGTAACTGCTGCACTTCAGATAACTGAATATTATCTCATAAATAACTCATGCATGTCAGTTCTGTCAGAGACTCAGTTGAGATCAGAGGAGGGACAATGTACTATCAGTTGGATGGATTTTTCCTATATAAGAAACTCATCCATGGAGAAGTAACTATCTCCTTCAGGTTCGTGCAATTATTTCAGAGGTAAAAGTAGTGTGTGAGGGATTATTACACACAGGTGGTAGCTTGAGGACCGAGGAGAAACTACGCAAGGAAATAGGAGGCTTGGAGGGTAGAGGAGAAGGTTTGTGAGAAGCCTTTGACCGTCTATGAGTAGTAGTAGGATTGTACTGAGAGCTGGATAGCTTGTGAGCTAACGCTTTGTGTAATCCAGACATATTTCCACTTGTATGATAATACATAGATCGGGGTTTTTAGTTGAGGCTTTCCCCAGAGTATTCTTCTGTGTTTCATGTGTGATTGAATCTTCTTCTCTGTTATATGTGTTTTGTTTGATCTTGCTCAAAATCGATTAAGCTTCCACAAGTTTGATAGCAGAAATAGATTGAGTATTTTGCTTTAGTACATTGCATAATAAGTTTAATCTACAGTGTGAATTTCTACAGCTATGACTACTATCATATGCCTTTTAAACTTCATGGGTTACGGTAATAAAACTTATATGTGATCTAGAATCACATGAGTAGAAGCTATTTTTCCATATTTAAATATTCATCAACATGTGTAAGGGTACCAATATGTGGAGAATAATTTGGTTCTCAGGATGCCTTTTCCCTAGGTTTAAAACATTCCTCTAGGTAATTCAAAATCTTTTTCAAGCACAAATGTATGTTTCTTGTTCATAGGAAGTGCATGTTCATGTGCAATTTTGTACATGTGGAAGAAATGCATGTTCACATAAAGTAATGAAGCACCAAAACTTCCAAATGTAGAGGAAATCAGTGAGATTTTACAACCAAACCTACTAGCTACAAGTCAACTTCTTCAAAGGAATTCCTCTTAGTCAACAAAGGAATGTCACCTTCAAACTTCTACAATTCTAGATCACTGTAATAATTATACTTTTGCAATCCTCTTTTCGAACCTATGTTTCTGACTGTGGTTTTCATATTACTAAGATGTTCTAGAGACTTCGGGTCACTATGATGAATGACAAACCTTAGAATAGTACTTTCTAACTAGATTTTAGATGACTGGCCCTTGGATAACACCTACAATTCTCATATGATACCTACAACTCTTCAGATAAGACTTGAAACTCTCAAATGACTAGCTCTCTGCAACTTCGGATGACACCTCTATAATTTTTGACAACACTTGTGCAACTTCAGATGACACCTCTGTAATTTTGGACGACACTTTTGCAATTTCGGATGGCACCTCTGCAATTTTGGATGGATTTTCTACAACATGATTGCAACTACAGGTCAACTTTCTACAACATCGGATGGCACCATTGAAATTTTGGATGACACTTCTGGATGGCACCTCTACAATTTTGGATGGCTCTTCTACAATATGATTGCTACTACAGGTCACAACTTCAATTTGCAATAATTCTCAATTTCAGATTTCATGTTATTTTTTAAAATGATATACCTTAGGCATAAAATCTTGTGTGAACAATACCTTGCTTCCATTTTAAAATGTAATCATGTAGGAGTTATGTGATGTTTGAGAACATGGGATGTAATTTTAGTTCAAATATTAGGGTTAAATCTTTTAAATTATTACAATTTTCATTTGAAAGAGTTGGCAACCAATTTTAAAGTTTCAAACACTAAGCCAGGGACATCCATTGACAATATTAGGCCATAATAGCATGTTGTTTCTAGTTGTAGATGTTATTACTATTGCACAATTTATCTACATCTCTTTGTTGTCCCCTTGTTATTGTGTTATATGATCAACATAGATCCATCTTAACTCTAGATATACCAAGCACTAAAAGGGATTAAATCTCTGAAGATGCAACCCTCTTTTTGAGTGAAAAATTTGAGGAAAGGTTTGCACATTAGAGAAATTTAATGATGTAATAACCGTGAACTACAAACAATGTGCCTTTTGGATCATCCAAATATTCTCTCTCTAAAACATTGGTTTTTTTGAACCACCGATAATGATGAGCTCTATCCTGATCTCTTGTTAGAGTATGCACTAGAGATATTTTATCATGTAGCAAAACACTATAGTAGTATGAGTCAACAAATGCTTCTTCTCTATGTAAAATTATATACTTACTAGGTTTGGATATCCTCACTTCCTGCCCTTTTTTGTCAGAATTATATACTTGGCTCATCTAAAATATTGTTTGGATGTTAATACATATAAGGGAGTCAATTTCACGTACTAAATGTTGGCGGAAAAGTTTGAATAAATAATGAATTAGGGTGCCAACAAATATTTCTGCGTACTCTAGCACCTCACCAACATTTTCACTCCCTTGGATCAAAGGAGTGTCTCAGCCTAGGTGAGACAGAACCATAGAAAGATAGAAGGGGATCTAGAATTAGATATTATGTAGTCTGCACAACCATCCATATATTCATTCGTAACAAGCTAAATTATGCATTTAAAAGAGAATAATCAGCATATAATTTTTTTTAAAAGGGGGCATGAAACACATAAACATGCGATAAAAATCCCATTCTCCTTTTATTATTAAAAACAATCCTTCAGTACATCTTATGACACATTATAGACTCATGCGTAGATATTACAACTTGAAACAAATATCAAAATACATGATTACATAATCAGATCTTCCCACAAACAGTCTTTCTTTTACACATCCCAAATTGAATCTTTGCAATGTTGCCTAAACTTTCGTAAATCCTTCTAAAACTTGATTCTTATTGTTTTGCATATTTTATAGCCAACGTTCACTTGATTTGGTCTTCGATCCCTCGCTTTCTTGATCCATGGTTTTCCAAAACCTCAAACCATTACCTTGGTTTCATGTTGACTGTATCAAAATAGGTTCCAACGTTTTTGGTGTGCACCCTTACTTTCTATTGTGCAAGTCCCAAGACAAATATTCTGATGCCGATTTGATTTCTTTGTGCTCCACTTCCAGTGACTTTATCCAAAATTTCCTCTGAAACTTCTATTCCTTCAAAAATGAAGGACCCAACATGCCCCCACAACAATCCATTGACTCGCCCTTGAGTTAATGTGTTACTGCTGCATTTGAACTCTAGGCTGGTTGACTTCCACTCTGATCAGTTATGGTACCTTCAAATGAAGGACCCAACTCTAGAACACTTTGAAGAGTCGACTCCTTAAATGTGGTGAATGCAGTAACAGAGGAGTTACACGAGTCTAGAAGTGTAGATACCTTACTTGCGAGGAAAATTTTAGGGGCTAATATTCGTAGGTGGGATAATTTTCCATGTTTTTTCAAAAAATAGATTCGTGAATGTCCATTTCTTTTGAAAAGGATTCACCAAATTTTATATTAAAAAATATTTTACCTTAAAAATTGCCAAAATCTTATAGAGACTATATAAAATCATTAGAGATTTGAATATTTTCACAAAATATTCACCAAACATTTTACAATTTTCATATTAGGGACTAGTAATATTTGCTAAGGTTTCTAAAATTTCAAATAAATTTTTATCCTTAAACTTTTCCCTGCTTAGTTGAAGATTCTTCAACCATCTATGCAATGAGATCATTGGGTTGTGACTGGACAAGATCCTAGACCTGCTGACTAGCCATTAGTGGAAAGCATGCTCAAAGTGATAAAAATTTTATGTGCCTCTGGGTGGAGGTCACAAAGAATGTGTTTAATTGCATGCAACATGTCTTCCAATTGATTAGTTTGACCATCTAATACATCAGCTTGATCCAAGAGTTTTTCCTTCACTTCCAGATCTAAAGTCATCAGTGCTTGCTGGAATAGGTTCTTAACTTTCTCGCGCAAGGGATCAATAACTACATTATTCTTCGCAAGAACACCATAGTAATAGGAAATTTGGTTGAACATTGGTTGTGACTCCTACATAATTTTTGGCAAAGTGTCACAAATAGAGGTGGTTGTCTGAATCTTATCTTCTATCTCATCTCTGTAGAGTGTTGATCGATCTGATGAGAATTGTTGCATGGCCATGTTCAGTATTACCACAACTTTGGCAGGGTCCACACATATGCCTTTGCAAATGATATGCACCAATAGTGTTCCAAAAGGAAGAGCAAAAATACATTTCTTCAAGTTCAAATATATTTGAAGTTGTCTCCATCTATTAAGAATAATTTGTAGAAAACTAGGATGATTCTTGAGTAGGCTATAAATAGTCCAATCATCCATATAAACTTCAATAAACTTATCTATATATTCACGGAAGGCAGCAATAACAATACACGAAAAAATAACATGTGCATTCTTCAACCCAAAGGGCATAACATTATAAGCATAGGACCCCCATTTGATAGTGAACATGGTCTTCTTCTTATATTCTTTTGCAATACAGAATTCATGATACCTCGAGAAACCATCAGTAAAAGAGTAATCCTAATTTCCCCCAACATTATCTAGAACTTCATCGCTAAAGGGAGTTGGAAATGGGTCATGCACACATGCGTTTTTGAGGTTGCAATAATCAACAAACACTCGAATGTCATTCAAATCGCTCTTATCCTTGATGACAATGGGACTTAACCATTTAGCTTCATCAACCGGGAATATAAGACCAACAGCTAGAATTTTGTCAATTTCCTTCTTCACTTTCTCCTTGAATTGTAGATTCAATCTATAGGGCCGATGTTTAACTAGTTTCACATCTGGCTTCAGTGCTATTTTCATTTCTCCCATATGTCCTTTAATTCCCTTTAACTCTGAGATGGAACAGGGAAATAAGTCCTCATATTCTTTGAGCAGTTCAAAAATTTCCCAAGTGGTTTGATCATCCCAATAGTCCCCAATAACAGCAAGATTTGTTTTATCTTCTATCTCGATATTCATCTTCTTCAACTTAAGAGGTTGCAGATGTGGAGCATCATGTAGAGGATCCTCTTTTAAATTTTTTTCCCCTTCAAACGCTTTAAAGGACAAATGTCTTACCTCCTCCAGGTCATCATCCATATTTTTATTAACTTTACTGCAAACAATAGCTTCATGGAACCACCATTTTTATTGGTGTGCAAAGTCTCCATACATGCTACATTCTTCCAAAGTGTCCCCTACTGAAAATAATACTCCTCTGATAACTCTAAGGGCTTGCACTATCCTTTCATTAGCATTAGAAAAATAAAATCATTTACATAACTCAAAAGACAACACATCCCAATCCCTTGTTTGGTGTTTCAACTCCTCCTGCAAATACCAAGCTTGCAGAACATTTGCTAAGGAATGGATAAATAGATGCGGTCACATTTCAACTGTTAGGCCATCAACTTGCCATACAAAAAAACAATGCTCAACATGCTCTTGTGGGCAAGTACGACCATCATAAGTGGGGATTTTACCTAAGAGCTCATTCAGAGGAATAAAATGATAAAGCATGACAACTTTAATTATGCTCCAATCTTGAAGCTAGCCCTGATGGGTTACCCATGATCTTACGTGGTTTCTTGCAAAGAAACACACATGAGAGGAACCTTTTGACTTTATTCTATGCAAGAATAAACTTCTTTAATAAAATTTACAACATAATTAGTACCATTGAAGATGGGAAACTCACATACCTCAGTACCAATCTAGTGGACACATAAAACAAGGGCACAATGTCGGGAATGAATTTCATGATCTCCTGGTTTCCAATCTTCCATCGTAGCATCAAAGACAACTTCGGTACTTTTAATACTCTGCCAACTGATAGATCCAGTTGTCATGGGGTTAATATAATATTCTCACCTCCCAACGGTCAGTCTATATAATTGGGCTAGTAAATTAGGTGACTCAACATCATCCACTGATTTAGTAAATGCTGGGCCCTGATAAGGATCAAGAGGTTGTATGACTCGCATGCCATCCACTTCAAAATTCATAGTATCCCACTTCAAATTAATGACTACATAGTTCTCAAAATCTCATTCGATGCCTAATAAATATGGATATGGATATTTATCCCAAATAATGTCAATAACTTCAAAATTTTCATATATTGTGACACCAACAATATCAACTTCGACATCCTCTAGTATTCTAATAGGAAGAATACAATATCGATTTTCCATTCGTAGCTGAATAGGGGAAAATACCAACTTGGGTTTTCCAAGAGCTTCCCAGGTTTTTCTTGGCAGAATATTGGCATCCGAGGCCAAGTCCAACATGGAGTCCTTAATTTAAAAACCTAAGATCTGAGTGTCTACCTAGAACTCCCTTCCATTTTTCTTCTTATTCTGCTATACTCATATGGAATTCCGCTCAGGTAAATTCACAGAAATTGGTTCTTCAGAAAACACATCATCCTTAACAATAGCTTTTAACCTTTTTCACAACTAACCAGCAAGTTGTTCATCATTCATAATTTGTTCATCATTCATAATTTGTAGAAATAGATTAAACCAATCCATTATTGGTTGGAAAGGTTCTATAGAATTTTTCTCATCATGAACCTTTACTTGATCCTGCTGTTCACTATGACATCCTTGCGAAGAAATAAATTGATGGAAAAGTTCAACTGTGCCCCTATAATATTCCTTGTGATTATTTGGTTCATAAGACTTCTTTGGAGATGTAGGTCTTATTATGGTTGGATAATTAGGAGTTCCAATGACAACTCCTGTCTTATTTCCTCCTCTTGTAACAACATTGATATTAGGTTGCATTGTAGGACTAAAATCCCAAGGCTCCACACAGAACAAATTAACTCCTTTAGCCCGATTGTGCTCATCCCACTGCGCAATAAGTTTAGGACAATCTTCATTTTCATGGATATTCACTTGATAGTATGAACACCAAGGTCTTCGTGTCATAGGGAATTCTCTTGCGACATGACCTTCCTCATGACAATTATGACACCTAATTGGGCTTTTCTCGCTTATCCTTCCTCCCCTGGGAGCTCCCTCTCCTCATCCTCCAGGAGTCTCATTGATTTGGAAGGATGAATGATCAAGGTGGTAAGCTAAAGAATCCAAGGGCCTACATTGATCTGTATGATGGCTGGGTGATCCACAAAATTCACAAAACAATTTATTGTGAACATTGGAGTACTTCTGTAGAATTGGACATAGGTGAGGTGAATGACCAAAACTTCGATAGCTCTCATGATAATCATTGCTTGACATACCTTGAGGATTTCTAAATGTCTAAAGTTGTGTATGGCTCGAAAAAGGAAGAGAACATGAAATTTGTGCAACTTCATGGGATTACGGTGGAGGAGGTCCCATCGGGCCACTAGACGGTCCTGGTCCCCTTAGTCATGGGAATTATGTGACATGATGTCCTTCCACCTAAGAGTGATTACACTAAATATGGGGTCTCAGGGCACATAAAGGTGCAAGATATTTTAATCTATCTATCAAGGTAGAAATCTAATTCTAAAGGCCCACAATAGCAGGATTTGTTGAAGAACCACTGGTTCTACAATCTTGCGAATAGCCAGCCATAGCTTCTATATGCATCACTTGTTCCAAAGCATATTGAAGTGTATCTATCTTCTTCTGAGACAAGGAATGTGAGTCATTGGTAATAGGACCTTAATGAAGCAATCTTTGTGAAGATGTAGATCAATGTGATAAGGCAATTTGATGATAACATCTTCTGCATACATTGACAAACACATTCTCGCTCCCATTAGAGAATATCAAACAATTCTACAAATACTTGATAATTTGACTGAGGTAACTTAAATTCCTTAATAAACTTTTGCTTGACTAGATCCATACTGGCATTGTAGTTAGCATCGATCCATTTGATAAACCACCACAATCCTCTATCCTACAATGTAGTTTGAAATTTAAAAAGTGTAGTTGTGTCAGGGGTCAATCGAACTCTCCAGATAGCGTCACATAAATACTAGTGTTGTTTGACCTCTTCACCCCCCCTTCTAGAAAATTTTGGGTATTTGGTAAGTGAGCCAACTGCATCTCCATCCATAGCTGATTGCCTTGAGGAAACAAGTATAAATCCTAAGGAATATGGTTGTGAAGAACTAGCTAAGATTCGCTGACCAATACCATTAAAACTACCTTAACCCTTATATCGACTATGCACTAGTTGGACTTTAATAAGCTTATGTACCTTAGAAAAGAGAAGACCAAGACTTTGATATGGCACCAGGGGAAGGTTACTATGTTGCGAGGTTTTATATTCTAGTGCTGAATCATCCTCAAAGAAAATTTGCCTCATCGCAAAGTACAAATCATCATCTACTGGTGTGTTCTCATCTCGTAACATAGTCAGTTGGTCAGTTGACTCAGGTTTCCAAAATCCCTCTAATTCCACGTGTATTTGAGTAGCCACCTCTAAACCCTCCACTTTACTCCCACTGCTAGCTCCTATTTTTCTAGGAAAAGAACCTTTTTTTGTCATTTCCTTTCTGCAACTCCTGAATCTCCATTTCCTTGTTTCGCACCACCAAAGTTCTTACGGTGTCTCCTATGCATTGCAATTCACTTATTCTAACCCTAACTTCCAAACAATTCCTTTCTCACCACTCGTCAACTATTCTTTCCCTCCTCAATGCTCTAAAATTTTTCGCCTTTCGTAACTATTTTTGTTTCATTATAATAACTTCTTCATTCTCACGCAACTACAAGACATTCCTCTCCCCTAATCCGTTTTGACAGTACTAAAAATTTAAGCTACCATTTGACCTTGTGTAAATACTATAGTGGCCAATCTAGGGTGCTAGATTAGACTAGATTTATTATCGACCAGGGTAGGTAAACTTAGAGGCACGCGTCTAAAGTCTATAGACCTAAAAGGATCCGGACTACCTAACTAAGTGTTTGCTGTGATAGGTTGCAGTACTCCTTTACAGGAGGTTAAAATATGTTTCCTCTCACACTTTAGCACTCGGATCATCTAGTTTATCATCTAGTTTATCTAATTGTCCTAAAGATACAGCGTATTGCCAGGTTGAGCTTTCAACCCTCTTACAAGGATGTTATGCACAAAATCTCTTTATAGCTAACACACTAAGCATTCATGAAAATCAAAGGCACACTGAATTTTAAATTCATGGAAACAGAGTCTACGGAGATGCTTTGAAATCTAATGATCGATCAAATCTTTTACAAGATATTATTCAATGATCTAACAATCAGATCTTTAAGCTATCACCATAAATATCATTTGCAAGAATTTCTAATCAAATCGATAAACTCACAGACATGAAAATAATATTAAACACTATGCACACTATTCAAATTCAAAACACTATGGAAATGAAATTAACAGTGTACCAATTCCACGCAGGGCCCGTCCACGTTTCACTGGCACACTGAAGAAACTTCAAGCAATGAGAATATTAACACATAAACACTGTTGGAGTAAAATGGTGACTGTAATTAAGTTCTGAAGATTGAAATCACATACAAGAGTAGCATTCTGGAATAATACACAGAGATGATAATCGTTTTTGAAACAATACAATATGCAGTCTTTATCTGCTTGTCTCCTATCTAAATCGAATGTACATACATTAAGCAGATGTTTCTAGTTTTACAAAAGAGTGATTTTTGTCCTTTCTAATCTAAACCGATTTCGAAAAGCAAAACGAAATCAGTTTGGGAAACCATGGCTTTTTGCTGCCTTTGTGACCAAAAGGGCTGGGTTTGACCAGCATTGAATGCATATCCAGGAGCGTTAGATTTGTTGTTGAATCGATTTTTCACCATGCATGTACATTACAGATCACGTTCCCATCCATTGCTTTGACTTGCCTGTCATGCCACATGTCACATCATAAACCATTTACAGGAAGTTATGACATCCTGTAATATTTTTGTTGAAAATTCCTAATTTCTAACATAAAAATTCACAAATTAATTTTAATGTAAACTAACAAATATAATGCTATTGATTAATCAATTTCGATGGATATGAGGGTTTATGGAAGAAAAAGATAGACAAATGATGGTGTTTCCAGAAGAAAAGGATGGCAATGGAATGGTACCAACAAATACCAACAAGTTGCCTTCAACCATCAGTACTTTAATCCAAAGGGGAATCTCTTTTAGTAGTCACCCCCATAGCCCAAACTTGAATATGGATTTTGCACAAGAGAAGGATTGGTGCTTCCTAGTTGCAAATTCAATGATGTAGCTCTCAAGAGTTTTGTCAACCCAAAAGTCAACAGATCTCGTTAAATCTATATCCAACCAATGTAGACCATCCTCATGGAGGTGGGGAAGGAAGAACCCCAATTGGCAAGAAAAAACCTGTGACCCCCTGGGGCTATAGTGCACTTGGAAAGAAAAGTCAGAAGAGAAATACATACAGTGATGCTTCAATCCTTCGTCGACGTGAGTAAGAATGGTTGGATATCCATAAAAAAAAGGAAAGAAAGGTAATTGATCATGGCACGTTCACTGAAAAAAAAATCCTTTTGTGGCTAATCATTCATTGAGGAAAATTAAAAATCTAAACATAAAAGAAGAAAAGAAGATAATAGTTACTTGGTCCCAGGCATCCATCATTGTACCCAAAATGATCGGTCATACAATTGCTGTTCATAATGGGAGGGAACATTTACCCATTTATGTAATAGATCGTATGGTAGACCACAAATTGGGGGAATTTGCACCTACCCTACTTTTCAAATCAGCTACAATCCAAGTTCCACGTAACCTTGACTGCGTCACATCACTCGATTTATGTTGAAGTCAAGTCAACTAATTCTCTAAGTCCTCAAGAAAATTGCACCAAAATATCTCGTATTGATCACAAGCAGACTCAGCATACATAACATCATCTTGAATCTAATCTTGATCCTTTTGTCTCAATTGTACTTGCTGCAAAACAAATTGATCAAATTTATAATGCCACCATTCTTTGATCTCCTGACCAATATGCCTTGGCCACATGATCTAGATCCCCTAAGAAGCTTGGGGTCCTAGTAATGGAACCATTTTTTGGTGGAAAATTTGAATTGAATAATGACCCAGGCTTCATCCTAGGGTTCTAACAAAGATTTCCACATAGTCTAGCACTTCTCTCACATTCTCACTCGCTTGGATCAAAGGAGTGTCTCATCTGAGGCAAGACAAAACCATAAAATTATAGAATCAGATCTAGAAGTATATATTATGCAGTCTATGAAACCATCCATACATTCATTTCCAAGAAGCTAAATTATGCATTTAAAAGAGAATAATCAATATACCAAAATTTTTAAAAGGGGGTAAAGAACACATAAACATGCAACAAAACTCCCATTCACATTTTATTATTAAACAACAATCCTTAAGTACATATTATGGCACATTATATGCTTATGCGTAGATATTACAACTTAAAACAACTAGCAAAATACATCATTACATAATCAAATCTGCCTACAAACAATCTTTCTTTTACACAATCCAAATCTAATCTTTGCAATGTCATTTAAACTTTCGTAAAGCCTTCTAAAATTTGTTTCTCGCTCCTTTGCATCTTCTTTTATAGCCCGTGTTCACTTGATCTAGTACTCAATTCCTTGCTCGCTTGATCCGTGGTTTTCCAAAAACTCGAGCCATTACCTTAGTTTCTAGTTGACTGTATCAAAATTGGTTCCAGATTTTTCAGTGTGCACCCTTACTTTCCGTTGTGCAATTCCCAAAACAAATATTTTGCTACCGCTTTGATTTTCCTTTGCAACTTCTATTCCTTAAAAAATGAAGGACCCAACACTAAATTGCATAGAAATTCTTTATTAAATAAGCTCTAATCTAATATAACATAACTCGGTTTATGACATGTGACATAAGTCACTTAATTACTAACCTAAACTTAGTGTTGCACTGGGTGAATAAGCTAGTATACAAAACGTATTCGAATATGGCTTGTTTCTTATGAGTAAATATCCCCTGTACTTATGAGAAAATACAAGAAAATCAACATGAACAAATATCCCTTCAATTATTCTCCTTGATGAGCTCAAGACCATTAGCCAAAATTGTATATAACTTTGCAGGTGGTGCATGAACCTGTTGGCCCTCTCCTCAGTCTCCATGTATACACACAACATCCCTCCATACCCAAACTCACATTCACCATGGATTTTGAAAGGGCTTATTGAGGGTGATCTTCAAGGTTGGGATAAATAACTTTAATTCCCAATTTCCTCATTTTTCTTGCATGTGTATATGATCTGTGGCAATGCTCCTTCATCCTTATTCCCAAGTGGGGAAGCCTCCTCGAGATCCAAAATGGCACTTTCAAATTCATTGTTAGCTCTACAGACCCACATACTTCTCCTCCTATAACATCAACAACCCCATTGATATATTTGGAAATGCTATGAATAAAAACATCAACAGTTTTGTAGGGGGATAAGGTCATGGGGGAAAAGGTGTTATCGACCACCACTTTTACAATTTTCTCATGTGGAATGGTAGAAAGAGACAGAATGTATGCAACTGCTAGAATTTGGTTTGACATGGAATCAAAGTATAAAACCTTTATATATGGTGTTATGGAATTTTTTTTCACATCTTCATGCATGTGTATATCAACAAAAAATGTTGGAACTCCATAGCCCCTTGTGAGAAAATGTGCTAGTAGTGCATGGGTTTCTCCATATAAACACCCAGAGACCACAAGGTGGTCTCCATGGCTACACATATGAAATAAAATAGAAGATATTGCATAAATATCACTAGAACTATAGTACGTAGTGAGAAAATCGACATGAGAATATATCCCCTCAATTATTCTCAATTGATGACCTTATGTTGATTTGTTATATGAGAAAATATCCCCTCAATTATTCTCCCATATAGGTGAGCCATATACCTTGCTTATTATCTCACATTGTGTGTATGATATGTCATTAGAAGACCTCTCACTTAGGCATAATGCCTGCAAATTTTTGATTTCTTTTATTCAATTTTTTGCCTTTGTATTAGAAATTGAAGAGGTAATGCAACATGAATATTTTCAAGATGACCTAAAAAGTGAGAAGAAACCTAATCATATAAACACGGTGAAGCAAGGACTGCTTGATTCTTGCATCAATGATGGTTGTGTAAATTAGTCTAAAATCTTTATTAAGCATGTCATTTATAAAAAATTCCTTGAACATGTGAAGAAGGGTGTAACGAGTTCATGTTAGGATATTCCAACACATAGGAAATAGTTAAGTACAACTTGGTCTAGTGTAGAGTTAGGTAAAGTGTGTTTCTTTACCGTTGTACATTTTGTAACTTACAATCCGACGGTCACGATATGTAGTGATCCGACGGTTCATTCTCTCCTCGGTATTACCGACACTTGATCCGTGGCTTGACACCCGATTGGTCCATAAATTCTATTTAAAGCGCATGGAGGGTCATTTGTAGGGTAATCCGTGCATGAGAGAAGCTTATGTAAATTTTCATTCTTTGATTAATAAATTGCCTGAAGTGGCCGCGTTGGCTCAGGCCGTGGACTGTTTCCCTCTTTGAGGGTTTTAGCCACGTCAAAAATACTGGTGTATTGATCTGTGATCTGGTTGTGAGCGGTGTCCTTTTGGTGTTCTTTCTGAGGAACTTACCCTGTAAATTCCTACATGGTATCAGAGCTATTTGAGGGCCGCGTCCGTTGGTGATCCAAATCTGAAGCCGGTAGAACTGCATCCAACTGCTGTTTCCTAAATCTGCTGTTTCTGACTGCTTTCGGGCTGAGAGGACTGCTCTGTTGTGTTCGGAGCATATGTTCCAGTGAGGAACCCCTTTCATTTCACACGAAAAGGTTTCCGGTAGCCCTAGCTGCGTCATTTTTAAGATCTGGAGGTATATAGTGTTTATTTGCAGTTTACTGTTATTTTCTCTCTGCTTATTTCGGTTTCGGTTTATTTAGCTTTTTTTTAACCGGATCTATACCTTTCATTTCTGCGTATGCTCTTTGCCCTGCGACTCTGTGCGATCTGGGCAAATCAGAAATAGAAAGGAAGGATTTTTCTCATGCGTATGCTCTTTTCCCTGCGCCTTAGGGTGATCTCGGAAAATCAGAAACATTGAGAAAAATATTTAGTTTCCGGCCAAAGCTAACTTTGAGCCGCAAGGTTCATTTTTGAAAATATTTAGTTTTTTGGGTAAAGCTAACTTCGAGCCATAAGGTTCGTTTTCTTTGCATGTCTGTGTTGGGTTTTGTGTTTTGTGTTTTGTAGGGAAAAAGAGCTTTCTCAAGGCAAGCACGCAACCCAAAGCACCCCCCCCCCCTCTCTCTCTCTCTCTCTCTCAAATTTTTTGTATAGATCAATTGGTTCAAAGATATTTTAAGAGAGTAGAGGTCTTGGGTTCAAGTCTCTCTCTCTCTCTCTCTCTCTCTCTCAAATTTTTTGTATAGATCAATTGGTTCAAAGATATTTTAAGAGAGTAGAGGTCTTGGGTTCAAGTCTCCATTTTGTGGGGGCGGACTTTTTCATTTCCGCACATTCCCGCACTTCGTCGGCAACTTCAACAACTTTTTTTCAAAAAGCCATAACTTCTTCATCCGGAAGCCTTTTTCAGAGCCGTTTTTTTTAAACCAGCCTAATTTTTCGAGATCTATCCATTGGAACACTTACTTTTAGCATCTTCAGCTTTAGTTTCTGTTGAAATGGAAATTCAATACCAAGTTACCCTTGACAGCACCAACTACTTCCAATGGTTGTCCTACATGGAGGATTTACTTAGAAGTAAAGGTCTCTACCGAATAGCCACAGGCCAAGAAAAGAAACTGAAAGATGAAGACAAAGCTGCTAAATGGGAAAATAGACAAGATCAAGCACGTGGTTTGATAGGGATGTCTATTTCTCCTGATCTTAGATTCCATATTGCAGAACTTGATACTCCTCATGAAGCAATGGAACAAATCAATAAAGTTTTTGGGATTAAAAATGAAATTAAAGCCCATCAACTTGAAAATGAGTTGCTTACATTGGACCCTAATAATTTTTCTTGCATTGAAGATTTCTTGTCTAAGTTCAAGACCCTTAGATATCTTTTGGAAGGTGTTAAGGTTAAGAAAGAAGATAGTAACCTTATTTATTCCATCCTTACTAAGTTGGGACCAGCCTACTCTGTATTTGTTTCCACCTTCCATTCTACAAGAGAAGCCTTCATTTCTCAAGGAAAAGACTACAAGCCCCCTTCCTTTGACTCTTTTTGTGATTCTTTAATAAGAGAACAAGAAAAACTCTTACACCTTGGTCTTCTTAATCTTGGAAACTCTTCCAAGAAAGCGTTAGCCGCCCAGCAACAACCAAATTAAAAGAATCCTAAGAAGTCATATCCTAAAAAGAATGGTCCTAAACCAAACAAGGGTCCTAAGCAATTTCAGCCCCAAAATGAAAAATCATTTCAGCAAAATGATAAGACCAATAAAAACAAATGGAAGAAGACTGATAGACATTGCAATTTTTGTAATCGAGATGGCCACTTAGAATCAAAATGCTTTAAAAATATGGAAGCCTTGGAAGCAGCAATGAAGAAGCATAACATTCATTTGGGGCAATCTTCAACTTCAACTTCATCTTCAGGAATGGCACTTTCTGCATGTCATTGTCAATCATCTCGGTCTGGTTATGCATTAAATGTATCTTCTTCTTCTCATTCTCATGAGTGGCTCATTGATTCTGGAGCTTCTTATCACATGGCCAAAAACAAAGCCATGTTTTCTTCTTTAAATGATTATAACACCAAAAATATATATGTTGGTGATGATAGATCTCTTAATGTTGTAGGGACTGGAACTGTTCATCTAGACAATGGTCAGTTTAATGATGTATTATGTGTTCCAACCTTATCCTGCAACCTTCTATCTGTATATCAGATAACTCATTCAGGTGAAGGTAAAATCATTGAATTTTCACCTCATGATGTTGTAATCAAGGACTTAAAAGATCCTAAACAGATTTTGGCTACTGGCATTGCTGATGATTCTACAAGGTTGTATAAGTTTCACAACTTTGGGTCATCAAATATTCCCTCAGTATTTGTTGCTCATAACGATGAAGTGAGCAAACTTTGGCATGAGCGATTTGGTCACTTAAACTATCGCTCCCTTCAGCATCTATGTAAAGAAAATATGGTGACAGGTCTTCCTATGGTATCTTGCAGAGATGGTGTGTGTTCCGGATGTGTACTCGGAAAACATCATCGGGACAGTTTTGAAAAACGTGCCTCTTGGCATGCCTCAGCCCCTTTACAGCTTGTGCATAGTGATTTATGTGGTCCACTTCCAGTTGTGTCATTCTCTGGTTGCAAGTATTTCTTAACTTTCATTGATGATTTCTCCAGACGCACTTGGGTATACTTCTTAAAACTCAAGAGTGAAGTATTTAACACTTTTTTGGCCTTCAAGGCCTTTGTTGAAAAACAATCTGGACATCAAATTCTTAAGTTAAGATCTAATAATGGCGGAGAATATGTTAAAAAAACATTCATCAACTATTGCACTGAGAATGGAATTCAAATGCAACATACTGTTCCATATACTCCACAACAAAATGGTGTAGCTGAAAGGAAGAATCGCACCTTAAAGGAAATGGCTAATTGTATGCTACAATCTAAAGGACTTGGTCTTAGTTTTTGGGCAGAAGCAATTAACTGTGCAAATTACATAATAAATCGCACTCCTACTAAGGCTTTAAAGAATATCACTCCAGAAGAAGCATGGAGCTCAATCAAACCAGATGTAAGTCACTTTCGTGTTTTTGGAAGTGAAGCGTGGGCCCATATTCCAGATGAAAAGCATAAAGCTTTAGAACCTAAGAGTGAAAAATGTACTTTTGTTGGATATTCTGAAGATGTAAAAGGCTATAGACTTATTCCATTTAAGTCCAAAAATGTTATCATTAGAAGAGATGTAAAATTTGATGAAAATATATCGGCCTGCGAGCCTACTCCGGCGGATGTGCCACCTCTCCCTATCTCTTCTACCTTTGAAAACATTTCTTCTTCAGATGATGAAAGTGAGGATGACAATCCTCCCCCACCATCTCAGGATCCTCCTTCAGCTCCTAAGCTTCCAAAATGGGTTCGTGCTACTCGAGATGCAGCAGGTGATCTTGCCGGTGATCCTACAGATCAGCGACGTACACGTTCTTAGTTCGAGAGAGCCTCTTCTTTACTGGCTCAAGCTCCAGTAAATTATGATCCTGACACCTTTGCAGAAGCTTCAGGCCATCCAGATTGGGAAGCAGCTATGAATGAAGAATATCATTCATTATTGGCAAATGATACATGGGATCTTATTCCTTTACCAAAGGGACGAAAACTTGTTCGATGCAAATGGGTTTACAGAACCAAGTATGGGCCAGATGGGAAAGTTGATAAACATAAAGCTCGTCTTGTTGCTAAGGGCTTTTCACAGGTTGAAGGCATTGACTACACTGAAACCTTCTCCCCTGTTGCCAAAATGAACTCTATCCGCCTTGTTCTTTCCCTTGCTGCCTCCTTCAAATGGGAAGTCCATCAGATGGATGTTAAATCCGCCTTCTTGCATGGGGACTTGCATGAAGAAATCTATATGGAACAACCCATTGGCTTCATACAAACAGACTCCAGCCTTGTTTGTCAACTTAAGAAATCCCTTTATGGTCTCAAGCAAGCTCCTCGGGCTTGGTATGCCAAAATGGATAGCTTTCTTTTAGAATCTGGCTTTTCTAGGTGTCATTCTGACAATACTGTCTACACCAAGAAAGTGGGCAACTCTCTTATCATCCTTGTTCTTTATGTTGATGATCTTATCCTTACTGGTAGTGATCCCAACCTTATAAACCATGTGAAGTCTAGCCTTAAAAGGAAATTTGAAATGACAGACTTAGGACACTTACACTATTTTCTCGGTCTTCAAGTCTTGCAAACCAAGGAGGGTATTTCCCTTTCCCAGTCCAAGTATGCTTGTGATATTCTACGTCATTTTCACATGGAAGACTGTAAGCCAGCCCCTTCTCCCTTTCAGTCTGGAGTCAAACTCTCAGTCACTTGTACTTCTCCTGAAGTTGATGCTACCTTATACCGTCAACTTGTAGGAAAACTTTTGTATCTAACCCATACTCGTCCTGACCTTTCCTTTGCTGTTGGCCTTGTTGCTCGGTTCATGCAAAACCCCCGTGAAAGTCATTGGAAAGCAGCCAAAAGAATACTTCGTTATGTTCGAGGTACAGTTCAGTTTGGGATTCATTACAGTGCCGAAGCATCTCCTCTATTGGTTGGTTTCACTGATTCCGATTGGGCTGGTGACCCTGATGATCGGAAGTCTACTGCCGGTTATGTGTTCACTCTTGGTTCAGGACCTCTTACATGGGCTTGTAAGAAACAAGGTGCCATTTCTCTTTCATCAGTAGAAGCAGAGTATTGTGGTGCCGTAGAAGCTAGTAAGGAAGCATTGTGGCTTCGTCAGATCCTGTCAGAGTTTGGCTTTCAGCAGCAGCATCCGACTACACTTTGGTGTGATAATCAAAGTGCCATTCAGCTATGCAAAGATCCAGTCCAACATCAGTGCAGCAAACACATTGAACTGCACATGCACTTCATCAGAAAGCTCATTCACGACCATGTTCTTGAAGTGCAATATTGTTCAACAGATGATCAAGTTGCAGACATCTTCACAAAAGCTCTCACAGAGGCGAAGTTCACTAAACTTCGATTTATGGTTGGAGTTCAGGAAGTTGTCACTAAGGGGGGATAGGCTCTAGTGCCTCCTTCCTTCTCCTATTGTGTCATATTTGTAAATCCTTCAATCCTATCCCAAGTTGTTCTTAAGGGGTGATGTTAGGATATTCCGACACATAGGAAATAGTTAAGTACAACTTGGTCTAGTGTAGAGTTAGGTATAGAGTTAGGTAAAGTGTGTTTATTTACCGTTGTACATTTTGTAACTTACAATCCGACGGTCACGATATGTAGTGATCCGACGGTTCATTCTCTCCTCGGTATTACCGACACTTGATCCGTGGCTTGACACCCGATTGGTCCATGAATTCTATTTAAAGCGCATGGAGGGTCATTTGTAGGGTAATCCGTGCATGAGAGAAGCTTATGTAAATTTTCATTCTTTGATTAATAAATTGCCTGAAGTGGCCGCGTTGGCTCAGGCCGTGGACTGTTTCCCTCTTTGAGGGTTTTAACCACGTCAAAAATATTAGTGTATTGATATGTGATCTGGTTGTGAGCGGTGTCCTTTTGGTGTTCTTTCTGACGAACTTACCCTGTAAATTCCTACAGTTCAGAGACCTCCATCCAAAGGCTATCTTTTTATTACTTATTTAAAGTTATATGTAACCATCTTAAATATTTTATAGGTAAGCATTAAATTTAACATTTTTAAATGTATCTATAGGAATGGGTAGATTTACTACGTTCAATGTACTTATCCTTTCTAGCATTGCAACTTTGAATGAATGCAAACCTCTTTCCAGCATAGATGTAGAATTTGACTCCTTCAATGAAATTCTTTCGATGAAAATCCCACAGAGAAGGAAACCACCTTTATCACTTTTAAATGAGATCTTATAGCTTGTCAATATAAACCTGAAAGAGTATGGGTGACAATGGGCATATTTTCTTTGACTTGTATGGTGCCATGTATTCCATTTTTCCCCCATATTGGTATGGACCTTGCTAATAATCATCTTATAGAGAGTCATAAATATGAAATCCTCAGTTCAATGGAAGTACATATTTTCCAGATTCAAGTTTTTATGAAACAATTGTGTTGTAGCGACTACAACCACCCTCCAAAATTTTTCTTTAGCTTCGTTTTGGAGCCTCCCTACCAACCAACCTTAGCAGCATATCTTGCACTGTCAATTACATAGGCTTCATTGTTTTTTCAGTAAATTTCCAGCTTGTGCATGTTAGTTTGCTTCTCTCCCCTCACAGGTTGCCATTCTGGACTTGGTCTAGTTGTTGGCTTAGCAGCTCCCTCAGAAAATTGCGAAATTATAGAGGGGAACCAACCTTCCCTCCAGAAATTGAGAAAATTTGTTGGCTAGCCTACTGGGCTTAGAAATTGCGTAATACAGTTAGACAATCTTCCTTGGGAAAATTGAGTAATATGGCCCAACGCTACAACTTAGCCCATAAAATGCATAATTCTAGGCAGCAGTCACCTGCTCCTCCCAGAAATTGTGCAATCCCTTTGGGACAGCCTACCCAACTCCTCCCAGAAATTGCACAGTTCTAGGTAGCAGTCACATGCTCCTCCAAAAAATTGCGCAATCCCTTTGCGATAGCCAGCCCAGTTCCTCTCAAAAATTATGCAAATCCCTCTCTCAATCAAGCAAGTTGTCGCATGTGCCTTTAGATTGACCAGTTCCCTCCAGGACCAAGCAAAAATGATTTTCATGCATGGGCTTCTCTTCTCGAAGTAGAAAAATGTAGCATGCAAAAGGCATCTACAGATGTAGGGATCTATCTTTAGCAGTTGGAAGTTACATGCAAAGCTCATTTTAGGAACCTCTCACCAAGTGTCGCTCTCTCCTAGATTTGTGGCATGCACTTCATAACCTCGATCTTATTAAAACTTATGAATCAGATGCTTCAGAGCTTATTCTTCACATCAATCTTACAACTCTAACATCCCACATTGAATCGAGGAGTCTTCGGCACTTTCAGCTTAGCTGTTCCAGGATAAGTTTGCTTTTCATGTCTTGCGTTGCGTTTCTGTCGATTTTTTTTTTCGCTTCATGTGAGTGATGTCTGGCTGATTTCAATGAGCGCTTGCTGTCCTTTAATGTAGGTTAGCTAGTAGAATCATCATTTTAGTTTTCATTCACATCTCACTGCTTTCACATGCATGCCACTATTTTTGCACCGACGGTCACCGTTGCGGTGACTCACTTCACACACATGCATGTTTTCCTGTTTTCTGAATCTTACACTTATTGTTTGCATGCATGATCATTCACTCTTGTTTACACTCAGTATCACCATGCATTCAAACTTCTCATGTTTTCAGTCACCCGTCGGCGGGTTTGGGCTGCCTTAGCCTAGACCTTGCCTTCCCCAGCTGGCATTGCGCATTTCTAGAAGTGAAGGCTCTGTCTTCCCTCTAGAAATTTCACAATTCTGGCCCAACATTGAAATCTATGCTTGCATTGCACAATTTTAGGAGGCAGTGCCTTAGTGGCCCCAGAAACTGCGCAATGCAGTTTGCTGGTTTACATGTCATTACTGACTGAAATTTTGCATTGCACAGTTTAGTCCTTAGCAGGCTAGGCTAGACTGTGCTTTGTTTAGTTCCAACAATCAATCAGCCTCCTAATAGCCCAAACCATGCCTTGTGTAGTTTTGGCAGTTAGTCTCCCAGCCTCCCGGTGAAAATTGCATAATCTTCACAAACAGTCACATAGGTATGTTTCATGTCACTCCTCTAGTTTGTTTTGGTTTTCGACTAATAGATTGCTTGTCATGAGTGTTGCAATGTCTCCAGGTATCATAGGTGTTCATCTGCCTCTCAGCATCATAGGTACAATCGCTTCCAGGAGAGAAGAGTCGAAGACAACATTCATAGCACAATTGGGGATGCAGTCGATCAAGTGTCTATGAACTTGCCTATCTATGAAGACATCGAGTTTTTCATGGACAAGGATATCAATATGAAATGGCAACAATGTCATAGTGAACAACAACATCAGCAACAACAAAAGGTAGCACAACTGCATGTGACAAACGAAAGAGGAAGGTTGTTGACAGCGTAGAGGAGAAACAAAGTTGCAAGGTCAAGCAAATCCACTTGTGATGAAAGAAGCTTTGGAGATTAAGGCTATTAGGTGACATTGCGAAGGCAGAGAGAGAAATAGATAAGTAGTAGTAGGCACTACACAGACAACAAAAGGAGTTGCAACAGGAACAAGCACAACAGGAGGCAGAACATACACATACCGATGAAACTATGCCCATATAGGTTATAGACCCATCCAGTAGCTGGCATGGAGTAGAAAGGGTGAGAAATGTTGTCGATCGCATGCAAGGTTATTCAGGAGCATGGATGTCATTATGCACATGAATGCGATCCCACCCATTTGGCACACCCACCAAGGCGAAGAAAAGAAGCAAGTCTGACTAGAGGTGGACATGTATTTCGACAAGTTGATGTGCATGGTCACAAGCACGCACTTGGAAATCAGCACAGACACTATGCATCAGTATGTTGCTGGTCTGACTACACTCAAGACGATGATGTGCATGCTATCAAATGAGTTGGAAAATGGGGCCATATCAGTGTACCCATATGAAACGGAGGCAAGAGTTCGCTTTCAATATGATTTCACCATTGAGTGCATGGACACCATCACAGATGACCAAGCTTGCCATCAGTTCGCCATCGTCGATCATTGCAAGGATGTCAAAGATTTGGTCTTACCACAACTTTCCAAGTGTTAGTGATGTCTTGCATGGCTTTCTTAAGCCTATTTTGTCTCACATGGGTACATGTGCATATTGTATGTAACATCTTGTCAAGTGGACATTCAAGTGTCGATAGTTGAATGTAACAACCATAAAGTAGTTGAAGAGTCATGAGGGTAGATGAACAGTCACAAAGGGAAATGTCAAGGGTCATCACACCCTTTGCTATATATAGTCCCTCATAACTCATTGTATGGGCTTTTGGTCAACCAAGCTTTCGATAGGAGTATCTTAGAGAAAGCTTGGAGAGTATTGTAACGAGCCTTGGCTTCTCCACAGTGCAGAGCTAGTACATCTCTTTGGAGGAGCAGGTGATAGTGACTGTAACGTTTCACTATCGAGACTAGTGGTTGGTCATGGTTGTATTGTATGATTGGAGATTTCACTTCTTAATATAACAGAGCCAACAAGTTCCATGCATATGTTGTTATTGTATTTCAACTATCTTGGTTACTCTAATGATATATGTATATGTTTGCTTACGCATGCATGTATAGACTCTTTCTGTATAAGTATGTATGAATCCTACTGAGATGTGTTGTTGGTTTAACCATCACTTTGGATTGTTAGCTTACTTGCTTTTCAGTTTGTGATACATCTTCGCTCGTGTGTTCCCTTCCAAGCCATGTGCTTCCACAGGCTTCCAAGGGGTGCACTCACCTCACTTTCCGTTTGTTAGAATTGTTCATACACCTTCCTTGGCTTGATGCACATGCCACACCATTGCTACCAATAGGGACATCTTACTTGCCTCTACACGTAACCACGGTCAAGGCGATACCATGCAACCCACTACTGGGACTCCTACACAAAATGGTCTGAGGTCTAGTTGGGACTTCTTACTGGGGAGATCCACTAACATGTTGGCGGGTCCAACACCATCAACATTTTGGCACTAGAAGGAGGGCTAGATGACAAATGAGTCCTACCAATCTATTTTGAATCTCTGCATATTTATCATGACTAACTAGAGAGTTTCTCTTCCAGATTGTATGTCTTATGGAAGCAACTTTGAAATATCAGAAGAGCTTGGGGATAACTTGTCACATAAAACATACGATGGTGGAGGCTATGTAGTCTTGGTTAGGCACACGATCGACGTTGTAGGCTCATGTGAAAGACATGGAATCTTTGAAGAGTACATGACCTGCACGTTGTTTGCCTACACGCTTTGAGGGCACCCCATGCATTGGTGTGCCACGCTGCTTGAAAAATCTATTCATTCTCTTTCTCATCTAGTTGCAAAGATAGACTGTGCTTTCAACCGCTTTGAATGTAAAGCACTCAACAAAGAAATTATGGAGTTACGGAAATCACCTGATGAATCTCTTGAACAGTTTTACATGCGCTTTCATAATTTTCCATACCAATTTCCTGAAGATGAAATTGATTGGGAATTTCTCGATGGAAGATTTGAGTATCTTCTTCACATATCCGAAAATCGCAATTCTTGAAATCATTCGAACCCCACTTAGCACACTTCGGTGATGAAGCTGCGCAATCACAGGTAGGCATAGTTGTTGTCAGGAGTGACTATCCGACTTCACCTCATCAAACAACTCCTCTGTCCCCACATTCTATTGATCCTCCAGATTGTACTGTCTCGTGTTATTCCATTCCTAACTCCGCACCTATTGTGAACGAGGATCAATTTGTCGACGAAGTTGGTGTTATGCAGCCAACCTGTGCCATCATTAATTATGAGTGTGTGTGGGAATCTAAAGAAGAACTAGTGGTGAAGGATGACTCCCTTCCATCCGTGCCTCACCCGCTCTATCCTAACATCCCTTGTCATTATGCCACTGTTGATTTCCCCTATGAAAACTCATTTCTAGATTTTTCTACTTTTGATCGTTCACAAGACATGTCGGATGCTAGTTTGTCATTACATTGTCGAGAGGACACATCTTCCTCTGAAAATCCATCCAATCTGTCATCTGCCATTTTTGAAAACATAGAGGGTGAACATGCTTGCTTCTCATCTATCCCTTAGCACAATTCATCAAATCATGAGGATGCCGACGAACAACCCAAATTTTTTGATCGTGGTTTTCGTGATCTTTGTACTTCTTAATTTTATCACGATGTTGATTCACTCGCTATTAATCCATCTAAGCCACTGGTCTCTGATGATCTACCTATCAATGAAGATGAAACCCCATAGGCTGTCGAGGCACTTCAGCCCGAGTTGATGGTTATGTAAGGCCTTCATTGTCCTGAGGTTGGTTTCACTTTCGATCAGGAAATTGTTGAAACATGCAAGGCTCCCCATCACTCTCTACTTTGCATTGAAGATCAACCAAAAACCTAGATTTCATTTCCTCCACTCAAACTAGATGACCCCATTGCTCTTGCATTGGAGGAATCTTACATAGCAACAATACTTTCGTAATGTAAGTGGTCTACCTTTGTCACGTTTTCTTGCATGTCATAGTCAAGAGAATGCATATGTTTAACATCTACTCACAGTGTAGCACAACACCATGGCAAGTCCATAGAGTGCATGTCATGCACTTTCACTCATTTCTTTTTTGTGGATGCACTTAAACCTGGAGTGTGTTCGTATTCATCATTATATCTTTCATGCTTGCTGGTTTGCGCAACTGTGTTGTTCATGAACCATGCCTTCACCAACATGGGTCAATCAATGCGTTGGTGGCTGCATTGGAAATATCACTTCATGTGACCAGGCCCATGCACCATTAGCTTAGGAGTAGGAGCAGTGTTTTCTTTTGGTTTGTTTGATTTCATGTATGTTGGATTCTTACCTTGCATGTTTGTTTGCATGTTTTTCTTCTTATTCGCTTTGATTATGCATTTACTCTTGCTTTTGCTTTTTTTTGTTGTTTGCTTGCTTGTTTACATTCGTAGGTTAGTTTCGCATGAAACTGTATGTGACTCTTGAAACAAGCTTGGTAAAGT
The DNA here is from genome assembly GCA_031772625.1 of Pinus tabuliformis. Lineage (NCBI taxonomy): Eukaryota > Viridiplantae > Streptophyta > Pinopsida > Pinales > Pinaceae > Pinus > Pinus tabuliformis. Next base: position 317,147,286 of record CM062812.1, read on the forward strand.
ACAAGAGGACCTATGCAACTATCAATACTTGTTTATCTATCGTCTTGCCTCTGCATGAAGAACTTTTTGTCTTCAGTCCATGATACATCAATGGAAAATGCGTATTGTTCCAAGCAAACCTTGGTGAAAACACAAAGCTTGCATGCTAAATAGTGTCACCTACTCTAGTCGGTTGTTTTTGGGTTAATCCTTGACAACTCAGTCAAGTAGAGTAAGGTGAGGGGGAAACCTTAACAAGCACGTCAGAGGTATATACAAACTACTTCTCTGAAGGAACAACCTCTTCTGTTATCAATAAGTTGGGATCCCTCTTCTACCTCTGAAATGAATAATAAGTCATATGCAGAGTTACGAAAATGAAAAATGAAAAATGAAAATGGAAAAACATTTCGAAAAAAATGAAAAATGAAGAAGGTGAAAGAAGAGAAAGGCTTCCTGTGCAAAGAGGTGATGCAAGTAACTCCATTGGGGTACTGACCAGGCTCGCTGGCAGCAGATAAATGCTTGTGTTCTTGCGTGACTCTGCCGGGGTACTCTTTAGGCCTATTGGCACTGAAGTAACACCAGAGATGAAACTAGAACTCTAACGACCATATGGCTTGTGCACCAATATACCCCTCATCCCCAATCGAAATAGGTGTGTTGGATGGGCTTGGAATGTTTGTTGATCGACCAAAAGCTTGGAAGATGTTGCATCTTACAATCAAGCAAGTGTGGAAACCAAGACAAACATATAACTGAACAATACTTATAGAGGTGTTAAACTTTCTTTTCAGAAACAAGGTCCATTGATAGAGCTGGAGTTCTTCCAGTGTGTCGCCAAGTGTTGTAGCGGCTACAACCACCCTCCAAAAGTTTTCCTTAGATTCGTTTTGGAGCCTCCCTACCAACCATCCTTAGAAACATGTCTTGCACTGTCAAGTACATAAGCATCATTGGTTTTTCAGTAGCTTGCTAGCCTGTGCATGTTAGTTTGCTTCTCTCCCCTCATAGTCTACCATTCTGGACTTGGGTTAGTTGCTCGCTGAGCAGCTACCTCAAAAAATTGTACAATTCTGGAGGGGAACAAACCTTCCCTCTAGAAATTGCGCAAATCTGTTGGCCAGCCTGTTGGACTCAGAAATTTCATAATAAAGTCAGATAGTCTTCCTTAGGAAAATTGTGCAATCTGGCCCAGCACTGCAGCTCAACCCAGAAATTGCATAATTTTGGGCAGCAGTCACCTGCTCCTCCCAGAAATTATGCAATCCCTCTGGGATAGACAACCAAAATCCTCCCAAAAATTGCGCAGTTATGGGCAACATCCACCTACTCCACCCAAAAATTGTGCAATCCCTCTATGACAGCCAGCCCAGTTCCTCTCAAAAATTGCACAAATCCCTCTCTCAGTCAAGCAGGTTGTCGCATGTGCCTTCAGGTTGACCGGTTCCCTCCGAGACCAAGCAAAACTAATTTTCATGCATAGGATGCTCTTCCTGAAATAGAAAAAGGTAGCATGCAAAAGGCATCCCTAGATCCAGGGATCTATTTTTAGTAGTTGGAGGTTACATGCAAATCTCATTTTAGGAACCTCTCGCCAAGTGTCACTTTTTCCTAGATTTGTGGCATGCACATCATAACCTCGATCTTATCAAAACTCGTGAACCCAACATTGCAAAGCTCATTCTTCACATCGATCTTACAACTCTGACATCCCACATTACATCGAGGAGTCTTCGACACTTTCAGCTTAGTTGTTTAAGGGAAAGTCTACTTTTCATGTCTTGCATTGCGTTTCTGTTGCGTTTTGTGTTTCAGTTTGTGTGAGTGATGTCTTCTTGATTTGAATGAGCACTTGTTTTTGCTTTAATGTAGGTTACCTTGTAGAAGCATTGTTTTAGTTTTCATTCGCATCTCAGTGTTGTCACATGCATGACACTGTTTTTGCACCGATGGTTGCCATTGCGGCGACTCACTTCTCACACATGCATGCTTTCCCATTTTCTTAATCATGCACTTACTATTTGAATGCATGATCATTCACTCTTGTTTACACTCAGTATCACCATGCATTCAGACTTCTCATGTTTTCAATTGCCCGTCGACGGGTTTGGGCTGCCTTAGCCTGAACCTTGCTTTTCCCAGCTAGCATTGCACATTTCTGGAAGTGAAGGCTCTGCCTTCCCTCCATAAATTATACAAGTCTAGCCTAACACTGACCTCCAGGCTTGCATTGACTAATTCTGGGAGGCAGTGCCTTGCCGGCCCCAGAAACTGTGCAATGTAGTTTGCTTGTTTGCATGTCACTGCTGACTGAAATTGCGCATTACACAATTTTAGTCCTTAGCAGGCCAAGATGGATTGTGCATTGCACAGTTCCAGTATTCATTCAACCTCCTGATAGCAATTACTATGCCTTGCATAGTTTTGGCAGTTAGTCGCCCAGCTTCCGAGTGAAAATTGTGCAATCTTCACAGACAGACACACATGTATGTTGCATGTTAGTCCTCTAGTTTTTTTAGTTTTTGACTAACATATTTATTGTCATGAGTGTTTCTATGTCTCCATGTATCACGAGTGTTCTTCTACCTTTCAGCAGCACAGGTAAAATGGCTTCCAGGAGAGCAGAGTTGAAGACACCATTCAGAGCACAACTGGGGATGTAGTCGATCGAGTGTCTATGAACTTGCCCATATATGAAGACATCAAGTTGTTCATGGACAAGGATATCAAGATGAAATGGAATCAGCGTCACAATGAGCAGCACCATCAACAACAGTATAAGGTAGCACACTTGCATGTGATAAATGCAAGAGGAAGGTTGTTGACAACGTAGAGGTAGAAAAGAGTTGCAAGCTCAAGCAGATCCATTTGTGATGAAAGAAGCTTTAGAGATTAAGGATATGAGGCAACAACTCCAAGGTAGAGAGAGAGAGACAGAAAAGAAGTAACAGAAGCTGCATAGACAATAGAAGGAGTTGCATCGGGAACAGGTACATCAGGAGGCACAACATACACACACCAATGAAACTTTGCCCATACAAGTTATTGACCCATCTAGCAGCTGGAATGGAGCAGACAGGGTGAGCAGTGTTGTCGATCAAATGCAAGGGTATTCAAGAGCATGGATGTCATTTTTCACACGCATGCGATCCCACCCATTTGGCACACTCACTGAGGCGAAGACAAGAAGGTAGTTCGACTAGAGCTAAACATGTATTTCAACAAGTTGATGTGCATGGTCACCAACACACACTTGGAGATCAACATAGACATAATGCATCAGTATGTTGCTGGTCCAGTGACACTCAAAATGATGATGTTCATGCTATCAAATGAGTTGGACAGTGGGGCCATATCAATATACTCGGATGCAATGGAGGCAAGAGTTCTCTTTCAACAGGATGTCACCATTGAGCGCATAGACATCATCACGGACGACCAAGCTTGGAATTAGTTTGCCACCATCAATCATTGGAAGGATGTCAAAGAGGTGGTCTTACCACAACTGTTCGAGTGTTAGTGATGTGTTTCATGGCTTGCTCAAGCCTATTTTGTTTCACATGGGTACATGCGCAGATTGTATGTAACATCTTGTCAAGTGGAAGTTCAAGTGTCGATAGTTGAATGTAACAATCATAGAGTAGTTGAAGAGTCATGAGGGTAGATGAACAGTCACAAAGGGTAATGTCAAGGGTCACCCCACCCTTTTGATGGGCCTCGGTATTGCAACAAGAATGCTGCAACTCCAAGGTTACCAACTTTAATTATCAACCTGGGGTTCGTACAAACTTAAGAGGTATCGACACTATATGTGCAGCATACAGTTTGTCCTTCCATTGCTGTCATAATGTAATGGATTGTATGTATTGAATTCAAATCCTAAACTAATTGAAGAAAATGAAATGTTTGAAATGTAACCTTAACCTATTGCAAGAAAGAAAGCACAAGGAAAGAGAATGAAATCAAATGCTAAAACACACCATTTTCTAACTAACTCCTAAGAGACTTTGCTTCAAAAGAATGCTAAGCTAACATGTATGCAATCCTGCTATCCTAAGCATGCAAATTCAAACCATCAAACCTTCTATTGCTATGCATGTAAATGAATAAAATAAATTTGTTTTTCTTTTTGTCTTTTTCATGTGAGAGTGTGAAAGCTAATATCTTTTGGTGTTGTGGTAGGTGGCTTGGAGATGATGGTGAATGGTCAGAAGGTTTGGGAGACAAGTAGGGACCCTTTGCTATCTTCCTAGAGGTTTTTTCCTCAATTTGGCCTCAAAACAAGCTTTCCTACTGGACGCTACAGTGATTTCCTATAGGATCCCTTGATTTCCTACAAGATGTACAAATTTACTATAATTCATCGAATGACCAAGAAAATCACATCCAAATTGGATGAGAAAAATTTTGGTGTTAATTAGGATGTCTTGGGTCCCCATTACAAGTGGAATCACTCAAAAATACCTCTGTTAACCTATGCAAAAAAAAAAAAAAATTACTAGTCAAAAATTTAGAAATTCGAGAACTAGTGAGCTAGTAAATCTAAAAAATGCATAACCAAATCAAGTGCAAATGCAATGGGGTAATTTTTGTTGTGAAATAGAATGTTTTTTTATTTAATTCAAGTGGAATCAATTCTATTGAAGCTCGTTAGCATGCTCTAAAAAATAGCATAAATTTACTATTCTTTGCTAAAAACGAGGTCCAACAATCTAGATTTGGGAATAAGAAGACTAATCCAAGCAAATCAATGATTATTATGAACTTCCAAAGCTTTTCCAAGGATGAAATAATGCTCCTGATCCTAAAAAAAACTTACATGAACCATTTAACTCAATCTTACAACAAGAAATCATTAATACTAAATGCAGAAATAGAAATAAATAAAAACTAGAGATGCATGTGAATAAGCAATGAAGAAGGAAATAAAATGATACAAAAGGGCTCTGAGGCTCTTGGGATGGAAAATCCCATGGAAACTCAGATACCTATGGAGGAGAACAAGATTTATAAGCTGAACATGACATCAATCTTCATTATTTTCGTCAATAGAATTACATCCCTGCAAGAAAATACAATGGAGCTACAAGAATACAAGCTCTCTCCACAATAACACTAATGAAAAAATATATCCCTAAAGGAAAATTCGACTTGGTACTTATACAAAATGATTATGAATCATTCCCCATGAATGGAGGAAGCTTTCCCCACCAAAATCCCTTGATTAGTGGATCTAGTCCCCAATACTAGGAATTTGCGTTAAATGGTAGAGAGCACATTCCTAGATTTTCTCAATCATTCCTTAGAGGCAAATTTGACTTGGTACTTATACAAAATGATTAAGAATCATTCCCCATGGATGGAGGAAGCTTTCCCCACTGAAATCCCTTGATTAGTGGATCTGCTCCCTTGATTGGTGGATCTGCTTCCTTGATTAGTGGAACACATTCCTAGATTTTCTCAATCATTGGAGTTCCACAATGGATCTGCTCCCTTGATTGGTGGATCTGCTTCCTTGATTAGTGGAACATTCCTAGATTTTCTCAATCATTGGAGTTCCATAATTTGTGCCATAATTCCATAATTGTTGACTTATTATTTATTATTGATCCTCCAGTAGTAGGGAACAAGTCCCTAAATTATCTCCTCCTCCAACTCTTCATAATCTGCCCAATATTCTCATAATATTCCACAAAATAATAAATAATATTAGGCACAAATATTCAATTATTCATAAACCTTCCTAATGAATATATTAAAGTTAAAAATAAATTATCTAATGCAAAAAGAGAGGTTTAATGTGTTGAAGGATGGTCATAGGCCTTAATTTATGTTTTAATTTAGAGGCACGAGCCTTAATTTATGTCTAATTTAGAGACCCATCATACCCCCTGCTGAAAGTGTTGCTCATACTCTAAGAAACTCAGTGACCTCATTGTGCCTCATCCATGGCCCTGGTGGCCTCTTTCTTGTGCATTAAGAATCTTGGCTGTAAGCTTTGCAAGGACAAGCCCAAAGACATATTTGTTCAAAGAAAAGTCATTGTTTCTTGAGACCATTAGCTTGCTTTCTTGCCCTTATTCAAGATGAGTTCTTGAATATTTTTTTTTGTTTAGTAAGGTATTCCATATCCTTATCAACCTTTTGCTTCCTTGTTCCACCATTTGGACACCTCCTGAAGGATTTTTGGGTCACCGTAATTCCTACAGGATCATCTTGTAGAAAACATAGTCCCTTTGTAAACTAAAGTAAGGGAGTGGAAAAAATGATAGAAATGGTGGAGGAATGAATGGTAATCCTGGTAAAATAAAAATGCGAGTGATAGGGGTCGCTTTGTGATCCTCATTTGCTCTTTGATTGTCCTTCTTGCTGTCCTGAAAATGGAAATTTCATGAAAATGGAGTGGAGGCTCTCTTTGTTTTTTTTTCAAGTATGAAATGGGATGGATGAGTGATGAATGGATAGTGAATATGAAGTGGATGGAGGGCTTGGAGTGTTGTGGTGACCTTGGCCTTTGCAAAAATTTCTTCTTTTAACTGCTGTCCTCATTCCTTGAAATCATCACCCTTCATAATTTGACTTTTCAACATTGCATGAGTGAAGGAGTGAGCTGCAATCAACTAGTTGAGGGTGTCTGAGACTGTTGACCTATCCTTAGCTTATAAAACCTCATCTCTCATGCATTGACAACAAATTTCTAACTATAATATGCTCAATAGAAGAGGTCAATAATATTGCATACCTGTACCTACCTGATGGTTGTTGGAGAGACATGCATGCTGCTGCTGAGTTGATGTGTATGTGTAGGTGTTGGATGGTGATGTTGATGATCTTGATGCTGCTGCTAAGCTCTGGAGGAGCTTCTTTGACCTCTGGATCTCCTTTAAACTGCTCATTGCCAATCCTATAAGTGATGTTTTACATCTTGTAGGTTTACAGGACAACGACTTGTTTTGTCCATATCTCCCAAATGGTAGACTGAATTGACCTGAAAAATTTTGAGCATGTTGCTATCATCATTATTCACCTCCCCATAGAAACATTTTGGACAATGGATGTACATAACTCAAGAAAACTAAAAATGACTGAAGGTGATGGAGGCAGATTTCTTGAAAACCATGCAATTGAATTTTCTGAAATTTCTTGGGCATGTTACCATCATCCATATGCATCTCCCTATGAAACAACATTTTAAATGGATGCACGAATATCGAGAAAATGAAAAAAATGACTGAAGGTGATGGAGGCCAATTTCTTGGAAACCATGCACTAGAATTTGATGAAATTTCTTGAGCATGTTACCATCATCCATATGCATCACACCCTAAAACATCTTGGCAAATGGATACATGGTTTTTAAGTTATGGAAAAAACAAATTTCTGCTCTATGTATATTTGCATCCTTTAGGAAAACATAGTATCCTGTAGTTTTTTAGGACAACAAGGAAAATTGATGATAGAAGCTTGGAAATGATGAGTGGATGGTGGAAATAGATGAGGGTGATGGATAGGCATAGCCTTGGCCTTGTTGAGCATGTGAGCGAAGGAGGAGAAAGTCAAAATTTGACTAGCCTTGACCAATTTTATTTTTATTTTTATTTTTTGTACCAACTTGTTCTTGTTTGTTGGAAATAATACTGAGGGGGGGTGTGAATGAGTATTATCAAATCAATATAACTTTTTCATTTCCATATTCAGATTCATATACGTTACTTCAGTTAAGGCAAACCGTGTGTATATGCAACTGTGTTTAATGCAACAAGTGTATATCCAGTAAACTTATGATTCAGTTAGTTGATCCTTAATGAGTGCATCAGAACATTATTAACCATATGAACAGTAAACAGGAGCAGTAAAATAGAACAGATCATCACACACAAGAAGCACACATGAACACCATGATATAAGGTGGAAACCCAATGTGGGTGAAAACCACCTGCTGCAAGTCGTCTCTATCTTCTTTTAATAAGAAACTTCTTTTTACAATATTTCTGTACTGGTGCAGTCTTATACCAGTACACAGGCTTCTACCTGCAGAAGGCTACAACCTTCTCTCGTTCTCCAGCTTCTCCTGGAAGGGAGCTGCAACCCCCTTTTCTCTTGTACTAGCTGATCCTTTTACTAGTATGTAGGTGCCGGCCTACTAAATGCTCCAACCTTCACTTGTTTTTCAGCTGCTACTGGAAGGGAGCTACCACCCCCTTAGCTCTTGTACTAGATAATGTACTAGTACGTAGGTGCTGACCTACAGAAGGCTACAACCTTCTCTTTCTTCCTCCAGGTACCACGTTTCATAAATTTTCAGACTGGATACTCCTGAAGCACAACACCATAATCTGAAGGCCATGTTTCATCCAATTTTCATACTAGACCCATCAATATCATTGAAGCACACGATCAATCAACACTAGCATCATCAATTTCTGAATTACCCAATCCCATTCAACAAACTGCAATCACCAAAGCACAGAGCAGAACACTAAACTCTACAACAATATTCAGAACCAACTGTATCATCAAAAATCATGCATCAGAGTGCATATGCAACTTGGAAGTGCTGAACCAGTGTGTATATGCAACTTCACCAAAGCTAACTAGCATATATGTCATTAATTACTTACTTATAACTTCGCTACACTTCCTGACTTCAAAGTTCAGACATACTCGGATCATTACATATACAAGGATAATACGTATGTTAGCAACTAGATCTAGCATCAGATCACATAAAGATAAGTCATTCTAATCCTGATCCATTATAGATCTCATCCATCAACACTGAAGCTAAACATAATCAATCAATCTGAATATGCAGAATACTGACACTAGTAAACAGTCATCAGAACTCATCAACAACTAGAAACACCTGTAACTTCAAATATGATAGTGTATATGGTATATGCTACTTAGATGTATATAACCTGCGTATGTACGCACTTTTATCAAAGTTAACCAGCGTATACATCTGTAAATATTCATTCATGAGTTGCATCTATTTCAAACTTAAGTTATACCCATATCAGAACATTACATGTGTCAATATACAGATCTAGAATAAGCATAATCAAACCATATAGAGATGATTCATTCCAAACCATTTGATCTCGATCTATCCTTAGATCTTGTTCTCCATCAATCGGTGAGATTCCTCCTTAGCTCAAATCAAGCAAAGCATCATGAACCCATAACCTGCATGCTCGATCTCATACTTCATCAGATATTCAAGACTTTCTGAATGCATTTGCCTAATGATCTTCTTCTCCTTTTATAGTCTTAGGCCTTACTCAATACCATGGTCCAAAACCATTTAGAACCAATACTAGGGACCCAATACTTGGGTTCAACACTTCGGACACAATACCAAGGATTAAATACCAAAATACTATGGACCAAATACCACGGACCCAAAACTTATTTTTCCGACATGTATGCGCCTTTCCTTGCGTGAAAGTGTGTGTGTACGATATATGCGCCTTTGTATATAGTGATCCTACGTGTATACACTACTTGGTATATATCGAACCTGCGTATATATGCGACTTGGTATATAGTGAACCTGCGTGTGTACACGACTTGGTATATAGTGAACCTGCGTATATACTTTTCTTTCTTCATTCTTTGTAGTCTGATTATCAATTCTTTGCTACGGACCTGTTGCACTATGATCTGTCATTTGTGTGAGTTGTCATCAAGGACAACACTTGTATCATAATGCCAACAATCTCCCCCTTTGGACTTGATGGCAACAACCATACCAAGTCATTCTCCCCCTTTGACATCAAGGGAAAAGGGCGAAGCAAGATATTTTCTTCCTTGATATACATTCTACTGTCCATACTCTCCCTGAGTACCTGCTGAAGTCTCTGATTGAGCTCCCCCTTTGTATATGCCAAGATGTACCAATCCGTCCATGCTCCCTCTGAGTACATGCAAAAATATCTACTCTGCTGAAGTGTGTTTTTTATGCTCCCCTTGACTGTAAGCAAGGTCTGCAAAAAGATGTTCTACAAGAACATGACTCTATCACAAATGACCTTCCTATCACCAAAGACTCATACATACATCCATCTCCCAACCCAGTGGGGATATACCAATATTGACTCATCCACCCAACCAAGTGGGGATATGCCAGATACCAAATGTTTGTACATGACTGAAATATTACATCATCCTTCCCATGGATAGTGGGGGTACAAATTACATCATATGACCAAAAGGGATTCATCAAATGACTACAATAGATAGAGAAAAACTATTACATCGTGAGTCTTGATATGACCTTTATATGACATTTATAACAGAGACCAAACATCTAAATAAGATCATGATAGTCATCAGCAACTATCATACACAATGTATGATCTGCTCCATAAGCATCTGTCAACAACATCTAGACCAGCAACCTGTATATGTTCATTAGTGTATAAGTCATCAACCTATAACAAGGTATGTCTGCATCAACTCATCCTTTTGAATAGAATTCTGCATATGACATATAGAATCATTCACATTATATCATATGTGAAAGACACCATAGCCATCTCATCAACATCAAGATCTGCATGATCCAAGTATCATCACTTGGGAACATCTGCATCAATCAACATATGTAAGTATCAACCTATCATCATATAGGTAAGAACTCATCATCATCATGTCTCCAACAATGCAACTTTGAGTAATCATCCATGTATCTAGCACTATGTATCTTGAGCTCAAGATCATTTGTTAAGATTTCTTGATATCATCAACAGCAACAATCCTCATCCACATGAGTGCCAAGAACTATAGGAATCCTGCATCATAACTATGTTATATGTTGACAACAGCATATGAGTGAATCATCATCAAGTAATGAAGTTCTGTATTCAAGCTTTGTACTTCTCCTTATCCTTATGTAGATCACCATGTGAGCACCATATATGCATCATCAGAGAATCAACCACAAATTTGATCTGAACACCAACTATGTAACCCAAAGAATCATATGAGATTTTATCATGGATAACTCATAACCATATCATAGCAAGATGTATCATTTAGCCATATAAGCATCATCATCGAGGACTACTAACCATAATTCCAACAATGCATTATTAAAAGTATATGCTCCCCCTGAACCTGTGCCATCTTGTTTACTATCAGATGTGATCATGCATATATCTGCAAGAAGTATCAAGGCATCATCATCATCAAGTTAGGATCAAAAAACTTCTAAACATCTTACAAGTATCAAGACATTTCCACACATCATCAGCAGATTGTAACCATTATCAAATAGAGTAAATAATGGACTGAATCATATGATATCCTTTTCCTGAGCCTGTCCCATTGCTTTTCTCAAACGGACATATACGCGACTGTTCACTGTCTAACTTGGGTATATACGTGAATTATTTTTATGAAACTTGCATATGAGATTGAGAACACTGAAGTTTTACACTTTCAGCTTCCTCTGAGTCTGTTATGTCTGTACATTGTGTTGTGGCACATCTTTCTGACTGTACTTCCTTCTTCTTCCATATCATCAAGTGTGTTGATGTTTTCTCCTTTTGGTATGGTGCCCGTACTTTTTTCCTGCACTCCTTTGCTATATGTCCTAGCTTGTTACATGCATAACATCTTACATGTTTCATATTCCTTCTATTGCAATCAACAACTTTGTGACCAAACATATTGCAAGAAAAACAATATCCCTTAAAGTACTTGGAACGTGATGATATTTCTGTATGATGGTCTTGAACCATTCTATTTCTGCATCTGGCTGAAACATGTCCAAGATTATGACATACATAACATTTAACATTATTCATCAGAGGAGTAAAATATTTTCTTTGAAGAATTTCTTTCCTTGGTTGTTGATGGGATTGACCTCTCATTTCCTTGTATTATTTTGTGAACTAGATTCACCTTCAATAGATTCATGAAAACCAAGACCCGTTTTGATAGCAGGAGACCTTTGACTACTAAGAATATCATCCAAGATCTTAGTACTATCTTGAAATCGTAAGAGCTTATCCTTTTCTTCTAAGTTGTCTTTTACAATATTTACCTCAACCTGATGTTGCTCTTCCTTTTCACGATACTGCTTTTTCATGTTTTCTTCAACTTTTCTTCCTTCTTCCAATTGATGTATTAATTCAAGAACTTCATTTTCTTTTTTTTCAAGAGCTTGGAGTAGTTCTTTATTCTGCTTATTTGATTCTTCAAGATCTTCTTTTAGCGAGAGGATCGTAGCTTCAAGACTTTCATAGTAACTGGATCTTTCTCTGGGTTTCTTGATTGTTGTGCTCCTTTCATTTGCTTCGTTTCTTAATGATGTCACTTCATCCTGCAACTTTTGACATTGATCTTCCTTTTCCTTGAATAGCTTCCTTACCTTGTTTCCTTCCTCTAGTTGAGCTTTTAGTTTGGTAACTTATTCTTTGGAGAGACATTCCCTTTTGTGCAATAGATCTTGTTGATCTCTAATTTTGTCTATAAGTCTTTTAAATTATACCTCTATATGATATCTTTATTTCTCACCCATAAGAGCAAATTCAGTTGTTTCACTATCACTTTCATCATCTTCAAATGGATGGATAAATGTATCACTAGAGGATAACAAATTCATACCTGATAGTTATTTTTCTTGTTCATCTTCATTCTGAAGTGATTCTGAATCATAAGTGCTTCTTCCACATATTCCCCAATCGATTCTCCCACTGTCATAGTTCTTCTGAGATGTCTTCCTCTTCTTAGGCGCTTTCTTCTTAAGCTTCCTTCCCATTGTTCTACGGATCTCCTTCAAGCGACCAAGCTTCTACCAAAGTACCTGCTTTGATAACAATTGTTGGAAGTAATACTGAGAGGGGGGGGGGGGGGGGGGGTGAATCAATATTATCAAATGAATATAATTTTTTCATTTCCACATTCAGATTCATATACACTACTTCAGTTAAGGCAAACGCGTGTATACGCAACTGTGTTTAATGCAACAAGAGTATATCCAGTAAACTTATGATTCATTTAGTTGATCCTTAATGAGTGCATCAGAACATTATTATCCATATGAACAATAAATAGGAGCAGTAAAACATAACAGATCATCACACACAAGAAGCACACATGAACACCATGATATACGGTGGAAACCCAATGTAGGTGAAAACCACCTACTGCAAGTCGTCTCTATCTTCTTTTAATAAGAAACTTCTTTTTACAATATTTCTGTACTGTTGCAGTCTTATACCAGTACACAGGCTTCTACCTGCAAAAGGCTACAACCTTCTCTCGTTCTCTAGCTTCTCCTGGAAGGGAGCTGCAACCCCCTTTGCTCTTGTACTAGTCGATCCTTTTACTAGTACGTAGGTGCCAACCTACTGAATGCTCTGACCTTCACTTGTTTTCCAGCTACTACTGGAAGGGAGCTACCACCCCCTTAGCTCTTGTACTAGTTAATGTACTAGTACATAGGTGCCAACCTACAAAAGGCTACAACCTTCTCTTTCTTCCTCCAGGTACCACGTTTCATAAATTTTCAGACTAGATACTCCTAAAGCACAACACCATAATCTAAAGGCAACGTTTCATCCAATTTTCATACTGGACCCATCAATATCATTGAAGCACATGACCAATCAACATTAGCATCATCAATCTCTGAATCACCTAATCCTAGTCAACAAACTGCAATCACCAGAACACAGAGCAGAACATTGAACTCTACAACAATATTCAGAACCAAATGTATCATCAAAAATCATGCATCAGAGTGCATACGCTACTTGGAAGTGCCAAACTAGCTTGTATACGCAACTTCACCAAAGCGAACCAGCGTATATGTCATTAATTACTTACTTATAACTTCGCTGCACTTCCTGACTTCAGACATACCCGAATCATTACATATACAAGGATAATACATATGTTAGCAACCAGATCTAGTTCATTAGATCACATAGAGATAAGTCATTCTAATCCCGATCCATTATAGATCTCATCCATCAACACTGAAGCTAAACATAATCAATCAATCTGAATATGCAGAATACTGACACCAGTAAACAATCATCAGAACTCATAAACAACTAGAAACACTTGTAACTTCAAATATGATAGTGTATATGGTATACACTACTTAGATGTATATAACCTACGTACGTACACGCTTTTATCCAAGTCAACCAGCGTATACATCTGTAAATATTCATTCAAGAGTTGTAGCTATTTCGAACTTAAGTTATACCCAGATCAGAACATTAAATGCGTCAGTATACAGATCTAGAATAAGCATAATCAAACCATATAGAGATGATTCATTCCAAACCATTTGATCCCGATCTATCCATAGATCTTATTCTCCATAAATCGGTGAGATTCCTCCTTAGCTCAAATCAAGCAAAGCATCATGAACCCATAACCTGCATACAAGATCTCATACTTCATCATATATTCAAGACCTTTTGAATGCCTCTACCTAATGATCTTCTTCTCCTTTTATAGTCTTAGGCCTTACTCAATACCATGTTCCAAAACCATTTAGAACCAATACTAGGGACCCAATACCTGGGTTCAACACTTCGAACACAATACCAAGGATCAAATACCAAAATACCATCGACCAAATACCACGGAACCAAAACTTAGTTTTCCGACATGTAGGCACCTTTCCTTGCGTAAAAGTGTGTGTGTACGATATACGCGCCTTTGTATATAGTGATCTTTCATGTATACACTACTTGGTATATAGCAAACCTGCATATATACGCGACTTGGTATATAGTGAACCTGCGTGTGTACACGACTTGGTATATAGTGCACCTGCGTATATACTTTTCTTTCTTCATTCTTTGTAGTCTGATCATCAATTCTTTGCTACTGACCTGTTGCACTATGATTTGTCATCTGTGTGAGTTTCCATCAAGGACAACACTTGTATCATAATGCCAACAAATTTCTGCTCTATGCATATTTGTATCCTTTAGGAAAACAGAGTATCCTGTAGTTTTTTAGGACAACAAGGAAAATGGATGATAGAAGCTTGGAAATGATGATTGGATGGTGGAAATAAATGAGGGTGATGGGTAGGCATAGCCTTGGCCTTGTTGAGCATGTGAGCGGAGGAGAAAGTCAAAATTTGACTACTTTTGACTAGGCTTGACCAATTTTTTATTTATTTATTTATTTATTTTTATATTTTTTGTACCAACTTGTTCTTGTTGCTTGTAGATTTTGGAGAGTACATGCATGCATGGAGCAAGGATTCTTGTATTTATTTATTTATTTATTCTAGGCCTACTAGCCGCCTCAATGAGGTTTTCAACTAGTAGTTCTGCCTAGGCGCCTAAAAGGAGGTTTTGACCTAGGATCTTTTTTTTTTCTTTTTTTTCCAACCCATTGACCGCCTCATGGAGGTTTTCAATCAATGAGCCAATCTGAGGCGCCTCCAAGGAGGTTTTCACCTTATATTTTTTTTTTTTTTTTCATTTTTTTTAAACTTTTTATTTATTTATTTTCTTTTCTTCTACCCTACCCTAATTGAAAAACAAAATCACTTTCAAGTATAATAATACTTCCAATGGAGCCATGTCCACATCAAGATGACAAAAAAACTGATGTGCAGGCTTAAGATGTATTCTTTGACATGTACCTGAATTTGAGAGATCAAATTATTTGACTTTGATGATATCAAGCACAATTGAAGAAGAGAGTGTTGTTGCAACTTAGTGACTGTCTGGAACCATATTTCAATATAGTTGTGATGTCCTTGGTCCTTTTGCTGATCTGGATCATTCTTCATGTCTTCTTCTACTATTACCTTCAAATCTTCCTCTTTTTGGTGATTGTTATCTTGAATACCTGGAGGATTTGATGGTAACCATGAGGGAGCTTTCTCAATCTTTGATTTTATTGTCTATTCTTCATCAAGTGCATCCCATGATTCCTTGATCTTCTCTTTCAAATCTTCTTTCTCTGCATGTTGTCCCTCAATGGCATCAAGAGAATCACTTTTTTGTAATAATCTTCCTATGCTATGGTGAATACCATTGAGCTCAAGAGGAGATGTTTGGAAGTGTTGTACCTCAGCATTGTAAGTGGGCTGAGCTACTTCAATGTGTGGGTTTGGAAATGGGTTTACATGTAGTTGAGTGGGAGTGTATATTTTAGATAGATGTGGATGGGGTTGTGGTTGTGGTGGAGGTGAATGGTAAGGATAACATGGAGTTTGGTATGGAGGATATTGAGGAAAATACTGAGGATATTGTGGATGGCTCCCATAAGTTCCTTGCCAACCTTGTTGCCAATATTGGTTTTGGGGTTGAGATGGCCAATGTTGCCAAGGAAAGGGTGTGTTCCAATTACTTTGAGGTGGATGTGCATAAGCTTGAAATTGTGAATTGGGCTCTTGCATCATATCAGGCTGAATAGGCTGCCATGGTCCTCTTGGAGCTACATGACAATGATGCATTGGCAATTGAATTGCTCCATTGTCCTCTTGGTAAAATTCCTTCAACCTTGGTAATGATGGACAATGTTCACATCATGTGATTTTGCAACACAAATATCAACATTTTCTTTTCCTTCATCTTGCATTCTTAACATTCCTACTTGTTTTGTTAGATTGCTAAAAATTTCTGTTTTAAAATCATCAAACAACTTTCCAAGTTTAGCTTGACTTACCGATCTTGATGTTGATTTACCTACTCTTGCTTTTCCTCTTGATATGTGTTTGCATGTTTCACAGATTTCCTCAAATGATAATTGATATACATCACCTATACTCATGAGATTAAGGAGATCAATCCATTCATCCTTAATTGTTCTAAGTAAAAGGGTTTTTAGTGTGTCGGATCCTAAATGATGTAGTTTTTCCCTCTTAACATTATACATGAACCTCTCTATTAGATGCTCTAGACTCTCATCTTCTCTTTGATTCATTCTAAAGACTTTTTCTTTAAGATCATGATCTTTATATTTTTCTATAAATATCTTTTGCATATCATTCCATGATCTTATTGAATTAGTCCCTAAACTAATGAACCATTTAAGAGCTCTATCCTTTAATGTTGCCGGAAAAAATCTCATTTTTTGAGTTTTTAATAAGTAACCATAAGATCTACAAACAATTTCAAATTCAAAGAGAAAGGTTTCCAAATCCTCTGACATTAGACCATGAAATTTTGGAAGAAAAGATGGAGGGATGTTCTTCATGTGTAGACTACCATCAGTATCTTGAATGGGAAATCCGAGAGGATCTTCCTCATTGTCATCATCTCCATCCATTTCTTCTACATTCTTTGCCATCTTCTTCTTCTACCTGCAAAAGTGAATGGTGATATGTCTCTTACTGCACCACATGATCAAATGGGGGGGGTGGGTTGGTGTTGGAGAAATTTTGTTTTTGTTTTTATGATTGAATGAAAACTATAATGCAATGAAATTTTCTACTTTTGAAATTAAATATGCCTAATGCAATTTTTTTTTTTTTTGCAAACAAATGAAAAGAAATGAATCAACTAGGGAAGAAAACAATGCATACTTTGACACCTCCCTGGCAACGGTGCCAAAAAGTGATGGGCCTCGGTATTGCAACAAGAATGTTGCAACTCCAAGGGTACAGACTTTAATTATCAACCCGAGGTTCGTACAAACTTAAGAGATACTGATACTATATGTGTAGCATACAATGTGTCCTTCCTTTGCTGTCATAATGCAATGGAGTGTATGTACTGAATTCAAATCCTAAACTAATTGAAGAAAATGAAATGTTCGAAATGGAACCTTAACCTATTGCAAGAAAGAAAGTACAAGGAAAGAGAATGAAATCAAATGCTAAAACACACCATTTTCTAACTGAATCCAAAGAGGCTTTGCTTCAAAAGAATACTAAGTTAACATGTATGCAATCCTACTATCCTAAGCATGCAGATTCAAACCATGAAACCTTCTACTGTTGTGCATGTAAATGAATAAAATAAATTCATTTTTCTTCGTCTTTTTCAGGTGAGAGTGGGAAAGCTAATATCTTTTGGTGATGTGGCAGGTGCCTTGGAGATGATGGTGAATGGTGAGAAGGTTTGGGAGACAAGTAAGAACCCTTTGCTAGATTCCTAGAGGCTTTTTCCTCAATTTGGCCTCCAAATAGGCTTTCCTACAAGATGCTATAGTGATTTCGTACAGGATCCCCTGATTTCCTACAAGATGTACATATTTAATATAATTCATCGAATGACCAAGAAAATCAAATCCAAATTGGATGGGATAAATTTTTGTATTAATTAGGATGTCTTAGGTCCCCATTCCAAGTGGAATCACTAAAAAATACCTCTGTTAACCCATGCAAAAAAATAGAAAACATTACTAGTTGAAAATCTAGAAATTCGAGAACTAGTGAGCAAGTAAATCTAAAAAATTCCTAACCAAATCAAGTGAAAATGCAATGGGGTAATTTTTGTTATGAATTAGAATGTTTTTTTGATCTAATGCAAGTGGAATCAATTCTATTCAATCTCGTTAGCATGCTATAAAAAATAGTAGAAATTTATTGTTCTTTGCTAAAAAGTAGGTCCAACAATCTAGATTTGGGAATAAGAAGACTAATCCAGGAAACTCAATGATTATTATGAACTTCCAAATCTTTTCCATGGATTAAATAATGCTTGTGATCCTTCAAAAGAACTTACATGAACCATTTAACACAATCCTACAACAAGAAATGATTAATTCTTGATGCGGAAATAGAAAGAAATAAAAACTAGAGATGCATGTGAATAAGAAATGAAGAAGGAAATAAAATGATACAAAAGGGCTCTGAGGCTCCTGGGATGGCCAAGCCCAAGGAAAATAAGAGACCTATGGAGGAGAAAAAGATTTAGAAGCTGAACATCACACCAATCTTCATTGTTTTCGTCAATAGAATTACATCCTTGCAAGAAAATACAATGAAGCTGCAAGAATACAAGCTCTCTCCACAATAACACTAATGCAAAAATATATCCCTAAACGAAAATTCGACTTGGTACTTATAAAAAATGATTAGGAATCATTCCGCATGAATGGAGGAAGCTTTCCACACCAAAATCCCTTGATTAGTGGATCTAGTCCCCAATACTAGGAATTTGCATTAAATGGTAGGGAACACATTCCAAGATTTTCTCAATCATTCCCTAGAGGCAGACTAAGCTTGGTACTTATAAAAAATGATTAAGAATCATTCCCCATTGATGGAGGAAGATTTCCCCACTGAAATCCATTGATTAGTGGATCCACTCCCTTGATTGGTGGATTTGCTCCCTTGATTAGTGGAACACATTCCTAGATTTTCTCAATCATTGGAGTTCCACAATTTGTGCCATAATTCCATAATATCTTGTTGAATCATTATTTATTATTGATCCTCCAATAGTAGGGAACAAGTCCCTAAATTATCTCCGCCTCCAACTCTTCATAATCTACCGAATATTCTCATAATATTCCACAAAAAAATAAATAATATTAGGCACAAATATTCAATTATTCATAAACCTTCCTAATGAATATATTAAAGTTAAAAATAAATTATTTAATGGAAAAATAAAGGTTTAATGTGCTGAAGGATGGTCATATGCCTTAATTTATGTTTTAATTTAGAGGCATGGGCCTTAATTTATGTTTAAGTTAGAGGCCCATCCCCTTTGCTATGTATAGTCCCTCATAACTCATTGTATGGTCTTTTGGTTAGCTAAGCTTTTGATAGGAGTATCTTAGAGAAAGATTGGAGAGTATTGTAATGAGCCTTGGCTTCTCCACAATGTAGAGCTAGTACATCTCTTTGGAGGAGCAAGCGACAGTGACTGTAACATTCCTCTATCGGGGCTAGTGGTTGGTCATGGTTATACTGCATGATTGGAACTTTCACCTCTTAATATGATAGAGCCAACATGTTCCATGCATATGTTGTTATTGTATTTCAGCTATCTTGGTTACTCTAATGATATATGTATCTATTTTCTTACGCATGCATGTATGGACTCTTTCTGTATAAGTATGTATCAATATTACCAAGATATGCTATTGGTTTAACCATCACTATGGATTGTTAGCTTACTTACTTTCCAGTTTGTGATATATCCTTTCTCATGTGTTCCCTTCCAAGCCACGTGCTATCATATGTTTCCAAGGGTGCACTCACCTAACTTTCCGTGTGTTAGAACTGCTCATACACCTTCCTTAGCTTGCTGCGCATGTCACACCCTTGCTACCAACATGGACATCTTACTTGCCTCTTCGCGCAACCACGGTCAAGGCGATACCATACAACCCACTCCTGGGACTCCTACACCAAACGTCTGAGGTCTAGTTGGGACTTCTTAACGGTGAGATCCCCTAACATGTTGGTGAGTCCAGCACCATCAACAAATTGATTTCAAGAAAATTTCTGAACTTCAATTTTTGTTTTTGTAATTATCCTTTTCCTACTTCAAATGGTGGAGCTATTTGTAGAATTGGGTTCTGATAGGTTGATAAAATGAATCAAGAATACTTTTCAAATTAGAGAGATATTAATTCAATACATTCATAAGTATACATTCTTTGGACCAGTGGTATCTTCTAGTAAGATGAAATATATTCTCATAAAAATAAATCAGAGTGAACTCTGGAAAATATTAATAAAGAAATCAAAATGGAAAATTACAGTCTTTTTGTAGTTAGTTGCTATATTTAATTCTAACTGAACCCAAGGGGTTAGTTCGATTAGTTGATGTCAATGTTTTTAGTCGTTAGACACCTGGTTTGAATCCCATTGGGTTAGGTTCACTAGTCTATGTGGATGGTTTACTGGGATTTCCATCCATGAATGTGGGGAAACATCCCTTCAGTTTTCCTACGAGGTTTTCCTTGAAAAAATGATTTATTCCTAACACGTCCACTGGAAAACTGCAAGCAAAGTATTAAATTTTGATTTCTAGTGAACGTAAAAAATATATTAGTCCAAAAAACAAAGTACATGGCCTTATAAACGAATACTTATTTCCAATCATAAAAAGTGGAAGAAGACACTTGACAAATCCCTTACTTATTTTAGGAACTCAAAAGACCATTTCTAGAAATGACAGATTAATATTTAGATATCCTCCTCCACATTTTTTATACAGAAACAGGGTTAACATGTAGCCCTAAACAACATATATCTTCCATATAAGATTTAAGTTTCAAACTCAATATACAAAAATCAAGAGATGAATTTAGACACCATAGTGTACCTAAAGGTAGTTATTATGGACCTAACCTAATGGCCGATGATAAACAAGGACATAGTAGGCAAATGGTCAAACCGTGTGCTCTCAAAAGGCTTCCAAAATGTTGCTTCCTATTAATGACTAGGAGGTGGAGTTAAGAATCACTTTTATCATGATGTTCACAATCGAAGAGGACATGATTCTTTGGAAACAATTGCTTTCATTTGTGGAAGTTAATGGCCGCTTAAACACATTAGAATATGGATACAAGGGAGAACTACTTAACATAGCACATGTGAACCTAATAGGATGGATGTGGATGGGGCTTTGAAGCGTTATCAACTTGTTCTTTGGGTACTTTTCTAGATTTTTTTTTCTTTTGTAGCTGACAAGAACTGGTCCACTTGTAGCCTTATTCACCGTATTAGGAGGAAAAGACTTTCATTTGGAGAAAAGAGAAGAGAGTTTTAGTTAATGGTTCCTTACATCTTGATTCTTCTATACAACAATACACCTAAGTTTCTAAAGGGACCAACAGTATAATGTAATGTTTATTCCTAGGAATTCTACCCAATAGATTAGGAAGGTGGAGAGTTGCAACAAGGATTAGTTAGGATGTTGTTGAGTGTATTTGAGGTGACAAAGGAGTCGGTGAGTGAAAATGATTGTCTTCCTAATGATTTTGAAGAGTTGTTGCTGTAAAAGGAAGCAAAATACCAAGAATTGACTATGTAATACATGGCACAGTCAAATCATCCCAAAAAGCACATACGTTGTTGAAGCATAACAACTCTAGAACTTCAAGAGCTAATAAGGAGAATTCCACAATTTTGACCTGAAAACTAGAACAAATGATCTGAAACTCTTCAAATACTCAACGTAACTACCTTAATCTTAAATAAAAAAAGGAGTTAGCCACACAATAACTATGATACCATAATGAGAAATCATAGGTGGGCTACTCACAAGATGAACAACACGAAAGAATAACTCATACTGATAAAAACTGAGACACCAATATTTATGTGGTAAAACCCTCAAAGAGGGAAACACCCATGAAGCAACATAAGAGTTGTATCATTGCTCATGAACTAAAATATGGATACACAAATATATACTTTGTTTTGCATATGTTTATCTAGATTATATTCCAAAACAAAACAATGAACTAACACCCGATGCCCATTCCAAAATAAGGGGCTTTGACCCACCCCAAAGCCCCTAGACACTATGCGATGAATAGAGATTCACAGGTTCCGCGCACTCCACTCCTCAACACTCACTTGTGACTCATCTCAAGTCACTCAACTATAGTGCCCTTGATCATTGTTGCAATACCATTATAGATTTCATTGTACTGCTGGAGTATTTCTACTACTTGTTTCTCCTCTTGACGCACCTCCTCCAATAATGCCTTTGTAGTTGGACCAACAATCTTATTCAATACTTCTTTATCCATTTCCTTTGACTGCTTGAGCCTTCCATCCACTTCCTGCGAATGTTGGAGGGCCTCATCCTGCCATGGCTGATTCCTCTCTTGCAAGATCTGCTCCTTCCTCCAAAAATATTTTATATATTTCTGGAGGTTCTTTCCTTTAGTAATATTGTGAAGCCTCTGCGAGATTGGTAGGGTCTTCTCTATTGCCAAGATATCTTCCCATCACTTCTACTTCACCTGTAACTCCTCCTCGATCTTATGAGTATTTGGATGCTCCTGCAATGAGGTCCAAATTTGCATAGTGTCATCTAGTAATTTTCCATAGTCCACCATTATGTTGGATTTGCCTTTCAGTGCATATTTTAAATCCTTCTCCCTCTGCTCTCGTACTTTTGGTGGTGTGGCTAGCTGCAACTTTAGTTTTAGCTCAAAAATATTCACTTCATATTCAAATTTCATCTTCATGAGCTTATTCTTTGATTCCTTTATCGCGAGGGCAAGCTTCACAACCTTTTCTGCTAGTAGATCCTCTTCATGGATCTCCACCTCCGGAACTTTGCTACAAGTGTCTGCAATGTCTTTTTCCAGTTGCTGCTATTGCTACCATACCTCATCTCTTTTCTTAGCCAACTACTCCAGCTCCCTTTTCAGCAAAGCTTTCTCCTTTTCCACTTGAGTGGTTAACAACGAAGTTCGTTGTTCCTGCTCCTACAACTCATTTTTTATGCTTTGGTGGAAATCATGCAGTACCTGAAATGACAACGCAAAAATGTTCGTCTTGGTGTTTCTCTAGGCTTTAGCTCGTTCCCTATCATTCGGTGATTCGAACTATAGTGCTCCATTTGGCACCTTTAAAATCCTAATGCCGAATGTTGTCTCTATTCATCGATCTGCCTGAAGTGGTTGAGTCATCTACTCTGGTTTTCTCGATGCCTGTGATAGTGTCTTCAATTATGCGATATCCTGCTAAAACTTGGCCAAGATCACTTTATAGCAATCATCAATTCTATCTCAAGTCTTTGTTGTTACCTCCTGGACCTTCTCCCCGATCTCGTCAATGTCTCCATCAATTAGGACAAGTGGTATAGCACCCCTAGTTTTATTTGCCTCTAATTTTTCCTCATGCATGGTGTGGTTGTTGTAGGTACCCTCTTTTTAATGATGAATGATGATTCCTCTGATACTCCTTCATCGCTGAGGGGTTCCTCAGTACCATGTTTCTGTTCTGGCTTTGTCTATTTCATGCCTTGTTCTTTTTCTGTATCCTTTCCACTCAGACCTACATCCTGCAGAGTACCCTTATCCGTTCCAATATCTTTACATGGTGGAGTCACCCACTCTATTGACCATAGCTATACTACTACGAGTAAGTCATCCTTGGTTGCTAAATATCGCAATAGGTTCCATGTCCTCATCGGGTCCCTCCTTGCCTTCACATAGACTTGATGGAAGTCTTCTTTAAAGTCTGCGATGTTACAATATTTCCTTTACAGATTGGGTGACAACCTTGGATGATGATTCCCCACCATGTATAAATCCATTGACAGTAGTACAAAGAAAATCATGTTTTCGATTGCGCGCGACTGCTCCTTAGTATGCAAGAGGGAGGCATACGTCGTTACTTGACAAACATCTGCTTCGATAAGAGGAAACTGCGAGTCCTCTCACTCCTTCCATGTAATTATCACGATGATGATGATTAACCACACATATTGAAACATCTTCCCCTCCTCCCGTGCTTCCCTATAGTCTACCAAAAACTCCTTACACAAATAAGCACCCAGTTAAACTGGACCCCGACTCTGCACTGCATAGCCAAAGAAACCATGGCTACGAGGATCTCATTCTCTCTGCACTTTCGCATGATCTTCCCTTGGTAGGATGTGCGTGACAAAGCACATCCCTTGGTCATCAATGGAGTTAATGTTATACCTATCATTGGAGTTCCACAATTTGTGCCATAATTCCATAATATCTTGTTGACTTATTATTTATTATTGATCCTCTAGTATTAGGGAACAAGTCCCTAAATTATCTCCTCCTCCAACTCTTCATAATCTGCCCAATATTCTCATAATATTCCACAAAAAAATAGATAATATTAGGCACAGATATTCAATTATTCATAAACCTTCCTAATGAATATATTAAAGTTAAAAATAAATTATCTAATGCAAAAAGAGAGGTTTAATGTGCTGAAGGATGGTCATAGGCCTTAATTTATGTTTTAATTTAGAGGCATGTGCCTTAATTTATGTCTAATTTAGAGGCCCATCATACCCCCTGCTGAAAGTGTTGATTTCTTGCCCTTATTCAAGATGAGTTCTTGAATATTTTTTTGGTTTAGCAAGGTATTCCATATCCTTATCAACCTTTTTCTACCTTGTTCCACCATTTGGACACCTCCTGTACGATTTCTGGGTCATTGTAATTCCTACAAGATCATCCTGTAGAAAACAAAGTCCCTTTGTAAATTGAAGTAAGGGAGTGGAAAAATTGATAGAAATGGTGGAGGAATGAATGGTATTCAGTAGTAAAATAAACATGCAAGTGATAGGTGTCTCTTTATGATCCTCCTTTGCTCTTTGACCGTCCTTCTTGCTGACCTGAAAATGGAAATTTCATGAAAATGGAGAGGATGCTCTATTTGTTTTTTTTTTTGAAGAATGAAATGGGATGGATGAATGATGAATGGATAGTGAATACGAAGTGGATGGAGGGCTTGGAGTGTTGTGGTGACCTTGGCCTTTGCAAAAAATTCTTCTTTTAACTGCTGTCCTCATTCCTTGAAATCATCACCCTTCATAATTTGACTTTTCAACATTGCATGAGTGGAGTGAGCTGCAATCAACTAGTTGAGGGTGGTTGAGACTGTTGACCTATCCTTAGCTTATAAAACCTCATCTCTCATGCATTGACAACAATTTTCTAACTATAATATGCTAAAGAGAAGAGGTCAACAATATTGCATACCTTTACCTACCTGATGGTTGTTGGAGAGACATGCATGCTGTTGCTGAGTTGATGTGTATGTGTAGGTGTTGGATGGTGATGTTGATGATCTTGATACTACTACTAAGTTCTGGAGGAGCTTCTTTGACCTCTAGATCTCCTTTAAACTGCTCACTTCCAATCTTATAGGTGATGTTCCGTATCCTGTAGGTTTACAGGACAACGACTTGTTTTGTCCATATCTCCAAAATGGTAGATTGGATTGACTTGAAACTTTTTGAGCATGTTGCCATCGTCATTATGCACCTCCCCATAGAAACATTTTGGAAAATGGATGCACGGATCTTGAGAAAACTAAAATGGTTGAAGGTGATTGAGGCTGATTTCTTGAAAACTGTGCAATGGAATTTTCTGAAATTTCTTGGGCATGTTACCATCATCCATGTGCATCTCCCTATGAAATAATGTTTTAAATGGATGCACGGACATCGAGAAAATGAAAAAATGGTTGAAGGTGATGGAGGCCAATTTCTTGGAAATCGTGCACTAGAATTTTCTGAAATTGCTTGAGAATGTTACCATCATCCATATGCATCACCCCCTGAAACATCTTGGCAAATGGATGCATGGTTTTCAAGTTATGGAAAAAACAAATTTCTGCTCTATGTATTTTTGCATCCTTTAGGAAAATAGAGTATCCTGTAGTTTTGTAGGACTACAACGAAAATGGATGATAGAAGCTTGGAAATGATGAGTGGATGGTGGAAATAGATGAGGGTGATGGATAGGCATAGCCTTGACCTTGTTGAGCATGTGAGCGAAGGAGGAGAAAGTCAAAATTTGACTTCTTTTGACTAGGCTTGACCAGTGTTTTCCTTTTCTTTTTTTTTTATACCACCTTGTTTTTGTTGCTTGTAGATGTTGGAGAGTACATGCATGCATAGAGTAAGGATTCTTTTATTTATTTTTATTTTTTTTTCTAGGCCTACTAGCTGCCTCAATGAGGTTTTCAACTAGTAGTTCTGCCTAGGCGCCTCAAAGGAGGTTTTGACCTAGGATTTTATTTTTTCTCTTTTTCTTTTTTCTTTTTTTCTAACCCATTGACCACCTCATGGAGGTTTTCAATCAATGAGCCAATCTGAGGTGCCTCTAAGGAGGTTTTCACCTTAAATATTTTTCTTATTTTTCATTTTTTAAAATTATTTATTTATTTATTTTCTTTTCTTTTCTTCTACCCTACCCTAATTGAAAAGCAAAATCACTTTCAAGTATAAGAATACTTCCAATGGAGCCATGTGAACATCAAGATGGCAAAAAAACTGATGTGCAGGCTTGAGATGTATGCTTTGACATGTACCTAAATTTGAGAGATTAAATTATTTGACTTTGATGATATTAAGCACAACTGAAGAAGAGAGTGTTGCTGCAACTTAGTGACTGTCTGGAACCATATTTCAATATAGTTGTGATGTCCTTGGTCCTTTTGCTGATCTGGATCATTATTCATGTCTTCTTCTACTATTACCTTCAAATCTTCCTCTTTTTGGTGATTGTTCTCTTGAATACATGGAGGATTTGATGGTAACCATAAGGGAGCTTTCTCAATCTCTGATTTTACTGTCTGTTCTTCATCAAGTGTAGCCCATGATTCCTTGATCTTCTCTTTCAAATCTTCTTTCTCTGCATGTTGTCCCTCAATGGAATCAAGAGAAGCACTTTTTTGAAATAATCTTCCTGTGCTATGGTGAATACCATTGAGCTCAAAAGGATATGTTTGGAAGTGTTATACCTCAGCATTGTAAGTGGGCTGAGCTACTTCAATGTGTGGGTTTGGAAATGGGGTTACATGTAGTTGAGTGGGAGCGTATATTTGAGATGGATGTGGATGGGGTTGTGGTGCAGGTGCAGGTGAATGGTAAGGATAACATGGAGTTTGGTATGGAGGATATTGAGGAAAATACTGAGGATATTGTGGATGGCTCCCATAAGTTCCTTGCCAACTTTGTTGCCAAGATTGGTTTTGGGGTTGAGATGGCCAATGTTGCCAAGGAAAGGGTGTGTTCCAATTACTTTGAGGTGGATGTGCATAAGCTTGAAATTGTGAATTAGGCTCTTGCATCATATCAGGTTGAATAAGGTACCATGGTCCTCTTGGAGCTACATAACAATGATGCATTGGCAATTGACTTGCTCCATTATCCTCTTGGTAAACTTCCTTCAACCTTGGTAAGGACAATGTTTACGTCATGTGATTCTGCAACACAAATATCAACATTTTCTTTTCCTTCATCTTGCATTCTTAACATTTCTACTTGTTTTGTTAGATTGCTAAGAATTTCTGTTTTAAAATCATCAAACAACTTTCCAAGTTTAGCTTGACTTACTGATCTTGATGTTGATTTACCAACTCTTTCTTTTTCTCTTGATATGTGTTTGCATGTTTCACAAATTTCCTCAAATGATAATTGATATACATTACCTCTACTCATGAGATTAAGGATATCAATCCATGCATCCTTAATTGTTCTAAGTAAGAGGGTTTTTAGTGTGTCGGATCCTAAATGATGTAGTTTTGCCCTCTTAACATTATACATGAGCCTCTCTATTAGATCCTCTAAAATTTCATCTTCTCTTTGATTCATTCTAAAGACTTCTTCTTTAAGATCATGATCTTTATATTTTTCTATAAATATCTTTTGCATATCATTCCATGATCTTATTGAATTAGTCCCTAAACTAATGAAGCATTTAAGAGCTCTATCCTTTAATGTTTCCAGAAACAATCTCAGTTTTTGAGTTTTTAATAAGTAATCGTAAGATCTACAAACAATTTCAAATTCAAAGAGAAAGGTTTATGGATCCTCTGACCTTAGACCATGAAATTTTGGAGGAAAAGATGGAGGGATGTTCTTCATGTGCAGACTACCATCAGTATCTTGAATGGGAAATCTGAGAGGATCTTCGTCATTGTCATCATCTCCATCCATTTCTTCTACATTCTTTGCCATCTTCTTCATATACCTGCAAAAGTGAATGGTGATATGGCTCTTAATGCACCACATTATCAAATGGGGGGGTGGGTTGGTGTTGGAGAAATTTTGTTTTTGTTTTTATGATTGAATGAAAACTATAATGCAATGCATTTTTCTACTTTTGAAATTAAATATGCCTAATGCAAATATTTTGTTTTTTTCAAAAAAATAAAAAGAAATGAATCAATTAGGGAAGAAAACAATACATACTTTGACACCTCCCCGGCAACGGTGCCAAAAAGTGATGGACCTCGGTATTGCAATAAGAATGCTGCAACTCCAAGGCTACAGACTTTAATTATCAACCCGGGGTTCGTAAAAAACTTAAGAGATGTCGGTACTATATGTGCACATTACAATGTGTCCTTTCTTTGCTGTCATAATGTAATGGAGTGTATGTACTGAATTCAAATCTTAAACTAATTGAAGAAAATGAAATGTTCGAAATGGAACCTTAACCTATTGCAAGAAAGAAAGTACAAGGAAAGAGAATGAAATCAAATGCTAAAACACACCATTTTCTAACTGACTCCAAAGAGGCTTTGATTCAAAAGAATGCTAAGTTAACATTCATGCAATCCTACTATCCTAAGCATGTAGATTCAAACCATCAAACCTTCTACTACTGCGCATGTAAATGAATAAAATAAATTAGTTTTTCTTTTTGTCTTTTTCATGTGAGAGTGTGAAAGCTAATCTCTTTTGGTGATGTGGCAGGTGGCTTGGAGATGTTGGTGAATGGTTAGAAGGTTTGGGAGACAAGTAAGGACCTTTTTCTAGATTCTTGGAGGCTTTTTCCTCAATTTGGCCTCAAGACAGGCTTTCCTACAAGATGCTACAATGATTTCCTACAAGATCCCCTGATTTCCTACAAGATATACATATTTACTATAATTCATCGAATTACCAAGAAAATCAAATCCAAATTGGATGGGATAAATTTTTGTATTAATTAGGATGTCTTAGGTCCCCATTTCAAGTGGAATCACTCAAAAAGACCTTTGTTAATCCATGCAAAAAAATAAGAAACATTACTAGTTGAAAATCTAGAAATTCGAGAACTAGTGAGATAGTAAATCTAAAAAATTCCTAACCAAATCAAGTGAAAATTCAATGGGATAATTTTTGTTATGAACTAGAATATTTTTGTGATCTAACACAAATGGAATCAGTTCTATTGAAGCTCGTTAGCATGCTCTAAAAAATAGTAGAAATTTACTGTTCTTTGCTAAAAAGGAGGTCCAACAATCTAGATTTGGGAATAAGAAGACTAATCCAAGCAGCTCAATGATTATTATGAAATTACAAAGATTTTCCATGGATTAAATAATGCTTGTGATCCTGCAAAAGAACTTACATGAACCATTTAACTCAATCCTACAACAAGAAATCATTAATAATAAATATGGAAATAGAAAGAAATAAAAACTAGAGATGCATGTGAATAAGCAATGAAGAAGGAAATAAAATGATACAAAAGGGCTCTGAGGCTCTTGGGATGGCCAAGGCCAAGGAAAATCAGAGACCTATGGAGGAGAACAAGATTTAGAAGCTTAACATGACACCAATCTTCATTGTTTTCGTCAATAGAATTACATCCCCACAAGAAAATACAATGGAGCTGCAAGAATACAAGCTCTCTCCACAATAACACTAATGAAAAAATATATCCCTAAAGGAAAATTCGACTTGGTACATAAAAAAAATTATTAGGAATCATTCCCCATGAATGGAGGAAGCTTTCCACACCAAAATCATAACTCATTGTATGGTCTTTTGGTTAGCCAAGCTTTCGATAGGAGTATCTTAGAGAAAGCTTGGAGAGTAAATTGTATTGAGCCTTGGCTTCTCCACAGTGCAGAGCTAGTACATCTCTTTGGAGGAGCAAGCGACGGTGACTGTAACATTCCTCTATCGGGGCTAGTGGTTGGTCATGGTTGTACTGTATGATTGGAACTTTCACTTCTTAATATGACAGAGCCAACACGTTCCATGCATATGTTGTTATTGTATTTTAGCGATCTTGCTTACTCTAATGATATATGTATCTATTTGTTTACGCATGCATGTATGGACTCTTTCTGTATAAGTATGTATGAATATTATCGAGATGTGCTATTGGTTTAACCATCACTTTGGATTGTTAGCTTACTTACTTTCCAGTTTGTGATGCATCTTTGTTCGTGTGTTCCCTTCCAAGCCACGTGCTTCCATATGTTTCCAAGGGGTGCACTCACCTAACTTTCCATGTGTTAGAACCGTTCATACACCTTCCTTAGCTTGCTGCACATGTCACACCCTTGCTACCACCATGGACATCTTACTTGCCTCTTCGTGCAACCGCGGTCAAGGCGATACCATACGACCCACTCCTGGGACTCCTACACCAAATGGTCTGAGGTCTAGTTGGGACTTCTTACCGGGGAGATCCCCTAACATGTTGGCAAGTCCAGCACCATCAACAAATTGATTTCGAGAAAATTTCTGAACTTCAATTTTTGTTTTTGTAATTATCCTTTTCCTACTTCAAATGCTCGAGCCGTTTGCAGAATTGGTTTATGGTATGTTGATAAAATGAATAAAGACTACTTTTAACATTGGAGAAATATTAATTCAATACATTCATAAGTATACATTCTTTGGACCAGTAGTATCTTCTAGTAAGATGAAATATATTCTCATAAAAATAAATTAGAGTGAACTCTGAAAAATATTAATAAAGCAATCAAAATGGAAAGTTAAAGATTTTTTTGTAGTTAGTTGCTATATTTAATTCTAACAGAACCCAAGGGGTTAGTTCAATTAGTTGTTGTCAATGTTTTTAGTCATTACACCTGGTTTGAATCCCATTGGGTTAGGTTCACTAGTCTATGTGGATGGTTTTACTGGGAGTTCCATCCATGAATGTGGGGAAACATCCCTTCAGTTTTCCTATGAGGTTTCCCTTGAAAAAAATGATTTATTCCTAACACGTCCACTGGAAAACTGCAAGCAAAGTATTAAATTTTGATTTCTAGTGAACGTAAAAAATATATTAGTTCAAAAAACAAAGTACAAAGGCTTATAATACGAATACTTATTTCCAATCATAAAAAGTGGAAGAAGACACTTAACAAATCCCTTAGTTACTTTAGGAACTCAAAAGACCATTTCTAGAAATGACAGATTAATATTTAGATATCCTCCTCCACATTTTTTATACAAAAATAGGGGTAACATGTAGCCCTAAACAACATATATCTTCCATATATAATTTAAGTTTCAAACTTCCATATACAAAAATCAAGAGATGAATTTAGACACCATTGTGTACCTAAAGGTAGTTGTTATGGACCTAACCTGATGGCCGATGATAAACAAGGACATAGTAGGCAAATGGTCAAACCGTGTGCTCTTAAAAGGCTTCCAAAATGGTGCTTCCTATTAACGACTAGGATGTGGAGTTAAGAATCACTTTTATCATGATGTTCACAATCGAAGAGGACATGATTCTTTGGAAACAATTTCTTTCATTTGTGGAAGTTAATGGCCCCTTAAACACATTAGAATATGGATACAAGGGAGAACTACTTAACATAGCACATGTGAACCTAATAGGATGGATGTGGATGGGGTTTTGAAGTGTTATCAACTTGTTCTTTGGGTACTTTTCTAGATTTTTTTTCTTTTGTAGCTAACAGGAACTGGTCCACTTGTAGCCTTATTCATTGTATTAGGAGGAAAAGACTTTCATTTGGAGAAAAGAGAAGAGAGTTGTAGTTCATGGTTCATTACATCTTGATTCTTCTATACAATAACACACCTAAGTTTCTAAAGGGACCAACAGTATAATGTAATGTTTATTCCTAGGTATTCTACCCAGTAGATTAGGAAGGTGGAGAGTTGCAACAAGGATTAGTTAGGGTGTTGTTGAGTGTATTTGAGGTGACAAAGGAGTCGGTGAGTGAAAATGATTGTGTGCCTAACGATTTTGAAGAGTTGTTGCTGTAAAAGGAAGCAAAATACCAAGCATTAACTATGTAATACATGGCACAGTCAAATCATCCCAAAAAGCACATACTTTGTTGAAGCAGAACAACTCTAGAACTTCAAGAGCTAATAAGGAGAATTCCACACTTCTGACCTCAAAACCAGAACAAATGATCTCAAACTCTTCAAATACTCAATGCAACTACCTTAATATTTAAATTAAAAAAGGAGTTAACCACACAATAACGGTGATACCATAATTAGAAATCGTAGGTGGGCTACTCACAAGATGAACAACACAAAATCATAACTCATACTGATAAAAACTGAGACACCAATATTTATGTGGTAAAACCCTCAAAGAGGGAAACATCCACGAAGCAACATAAAAGTTGTATCATTGCTCATGAACTGAAATATGGACACACAAATATATACTTTGTTTTGCATATGTTTGTCTAGATTATATTCCAAAACTAGGCCAAAGCCTTACATTTATATATACTATCTTGTGCAACTAAGGTGGAACCAACCCTTAGGCAAACCTTGGGTGCACTTGCAACTATCTACAAATATATGGTTGTGCCTATATGAAGTGGCATGACTCCCAAGAAACTAAAATTCAAGAGAGAGTTGAGGGCCCCAACATAAGAAAAGGACCAAACATTAAAATTTGACTGTAATACATGGAGTGGTCAGATCTCCGAAAAATACACAAGTTTTGTTGAAATAGAACAAGCACCCCATTTCTTAAACACCTAATAATCTGAGCTCCACAGGTCTGACCTCAAAAACAAAATAGGGGTCTGAATATCTTCAGATGCCCAACATAACTAGCTTGATATTTGAACAAGGAGGAGTGAACTATGGGGGATTCACTAGGGTAGTAATGACATACCACGTGGGTTCATATACGGGGATATATATTGAGGAAAAAATGACATAAGATATTGGGGTATATAGGGGGTAAAGGGTTTTTATATTGGCAAGTATAAAAAATGGAGCTAAAAGTTAATGAAAGATATAAAGGGGTATAAAAAATATTAATGAAAAAATGGATACCTACAGTATCTAGTGAAAGTGGGGGTTTTTAAGTGGGGAGCATGTATTTGTTTCGTATTGGTAGGGGGTTAAAGAATGTGTTTTTTAGAGGTATTTTCCAATATGTAGTCAAATTAGGTGTATTGTTTAGTATGCCATGAACTCACGGGATATGTCAAAGCTATATTGAGCGAAGCTCCTATGGAGTGAACCTCAAAGGCACTTTAATACAATATTAGGAAATCACAAGTGGGTTAATCACAAGTATGGATAACACTTAGGAATAAATCATGTTGACCATAAAATAAGACACCGAGATTTACATGGTAAAACCCTCAAAGTGATACATCCATGAAGCAATATAATGTACTACTTTGCAAGAATTGGAGGGCTATATCCAATACAATACTCTACTCTTCATTATGTAATACAAGTGACCATCCCTGATATTTAAATAGAGATCATGAACCAATTAGGTGATAAGACATAAATCATTTTTCATAAATAACTACATCATGAGAACCATCACAGAATTTATACATGAGCTAGAATGATGACCACTGGATAATAAAAGCACACGTGACTATAATAAATTAGACCGAGTTGGTCTTAAGCAACTCCTAAGGTCTAATATCCTAATATCCCCCCTTGAAAACAACTTGGGATAGGACAAAGGATTTACAAAATGACATGGGACAAGAGCGAGGCATATGCCTAAACCCACTTGAGAGATGGAATGAGGCATTACAAATTTACAACTAATCCGAGACAGAGGAAAAGAACATTCTTTTTCTCCTTAAGGCTTTATGAAAGATAAAAAAACCAGTAAAGCTTAAAAAAATCCTAAATTTGCATAAGCCAAAAGCTGCTTCCAATCTCTGTGAAAAGCTTTTATGGTTAAGGTTGTTGGCCTAGAGCACAAGTCTGGTCACACCTTTAGTGCATATATTCAAAACGTTCGTTGCACAATCCTTTCAAAATTCCCAAAATTTGTTGTCCAAGTAATTAACCCCTTCTCATGGATTGAAAATCCATAAAACAAAATTGAATTGTGATGTGTTTTGATGGAGAATTATCTCTGTAAATTATTCTCTCCGAAAGAAAAAATAAGTGTTGGCTTAAGGGGGCTTGACCCAGGTTCAAAGTGTGTTGCGCACCAACAAAACCCTCAACCACTGGTGCTTTTGACAATGACCTACAAGCATATCGCAGTCTCACCCAAAGCGGTTATGGGAGGTTGCAGAACCAGGTTTCTGTAACCAGAAGGATATACACATTGTGGCATCCATGTGTTTACTTATGTTTTATACCTATCTACAACTTCACATACATAAACTACTTCGCACTGATGATTTACTTCAAATTTTCACTTATCACATAAACATAACAGAGAATAGTATAACATGTATTCTTTCACATAATTTAGTAAAAATAATGCATAACTGTATGTAAAAACATAGATAATGAACACAGATACACAAGCATTTGCGAAATTATCTTCTTCTTTATTAAGATAGATCTTCAATACATACAAATTCTTTGACCTAGGCACCCAGTTGTACGTGGTCTACACACTTATATAGATTCCATTACTAAAAAAATATGGTCCACATACTATGGATCCTACAAAACAATGAACTAACACCCGATGCCCATTCCAAAATAAGGGGCTTTGACCCACCCCAAAGCCCCTAGACACTATGCGATGAATAGAGATTCACAGGTTCCGCGCACTCCACTCCTCAAAATGTGAAGTCTTTGACAAAAAATGGACCAAGTTGAGTTGCACCCAATAGGCCCCCCAACACTCACTTGTGACTCATCTCAAGTCACTCAACTACAGTGCCCTTGATCTTTGTTGCAATACCATTATAGATTGCATTGTACTGCTGGAGTATTTCTACTACTTGTTTCTCCTCTTGACGCACCTCCTCCAATAATGCCTTTGTAGTTGGACCAACAACCTTATTCAATACTTCTTTATCCATTTCCTTTGACTGCTTGAGCCTTCCATCCACTTCCTGCGAATGTTGGAGGGCCTCATCCTGCCATGGCTGATTCCTCTCTTGCAAGATCTGCTCCTTCCTCCAAAAATCTTTTATATATTTCTGGAGGTTCTTTCCTTTAGTAATATTGTGAAGCCTCTGCGAGATTGGTAGGGTCTTCTCTGTTGCCAAGATATCTTCCCATCACTTCTACTTCACCTGTAACTCCTCCTTGATCTTATGAGTATTTGGATGCTCCTGTAATGAGGTCCAAATTTGCATAGTGTCATCTAGTAATTTTCCATAGTCCACCATTATGTCGGATTTGCCTTTCAGTGCATATTTTAAATCCTTCTCCCTCTGCTCTCGTACTTTTGGTGGTGTGGCTAGCTGCAACTTTAGTTTTAGCTCAAAAATATTCACTTCATATTCAAATTTCATCTTCATGAGCTTATTCTTTGATTCCTTTATCGCGAGGGCAAGCTTCACAACCTTTTCTGCTAGTAGATCCTCTTCATGGACCTCCACCTCCGGAACTTTGCTACAAGTGTCTGCAATGTCTTTTTCCAGTTGCTGCTATTGCTACCATACCTCATCTCTTTTCTTAGCCAACTACTCCAGCTCCCTTTTCAGCAAAGCTTTCTCCTTTTCCACTTGAGTGGTTAACAACGAAGTTCGTTGTTCCTGCTCCTACAACTCATTTTTTATGCTCTGGTGGAAATCATGCAGTACCTGAAATGACAACGCAAAAATGTTCGTCTTGGTGTTTCTCTAGGCTTTAGCTCGTTCCCTATCATTCGGTGATTCGAACTATAGTGCTCCATTTGGCACCTTTAAAATCCTAATGCCGAATGTTGTCTCTATTCATCGATCTGCCTGAAGTGGTTGAGTCATCTACTTTGGTTTTCACGATGCCTGTGATAGTGTCTTCAATTATGTGATATCCTGCTAAAACTTGGCCAAGATCACTTTATAGCAATCATCAATTCTATCTCAAGTCTTTGTTGTTACCTCCTGGACCTTCTCCCCGATCTCGTCAATGTCCCCATCAGTGAGGACAAGTGGTATAGCACCCCTAGTTTTATTTGCCTCTAATGTTTCCTCATGCATGGTGTGGTTGTTGTAGGTACCCTCTTTTTAATGATGAATGATGATTCCTCTGATACTCCTTCATCGCTGAGGGGTTCCTCAGTACCATGTTTCTGTTCTGGCTTTGTCTATTTCGTGCCTTATTCTTTTTCTGTATCCTTTCCACTCAGACCTACATCCTGCAGAGTACCCTTATCCATTCCAATATCTTTACATGGTGGAGTCACCCACTCTATTGACCATAGCTATACTACTATGAGTAAGTCATCCTTGGTTGCTAAATATCGCAATAGGTTCCATGTCCTCATCGGGTCCCTCCTTGCCTTCACATAGACTTGATGGAAGTCTTCTTTAAAGTCTGCGATGTTACAATATTTCCTTTACAGATTGGGTGACAACCTTGGATGATGATTCCCCACCATGCATAAATCCATTGACAGTAGTATGAAGAAAATCATGTTTTCGATTGTGCGCGACTGCTCCTTAGTATGCAAGAGGGAGGCATACGTCGTTACTTGATAAACATCTGCTTCGACAAGAGGAAACTGCGAGTCCTCTCACTCCTTCCATGTAATTATCACGATGATGATGATTAACCACACATATTGAAACATCTTCCCCTCCTCCCGTGCTTCCCTATAGTCTACCAAAAACTCCTTACACAAATGAGCGCCCAGTTAAACTGGACCCCGGCTCTGCACTGCATAGCCAAAGAAACCACGGCTACGAGGATCTCATTCTCTCTGCACTTTCGCATGATCTTCCCTTGGTAGGATGTGCGTGACAAAGCACATCCCTTGGTCATCAATGGAGTTAATGTTATACCTATCTGATTTCTTCACTATTCCAAATTTATCCTTCATCGTCTATGCCATCACCTTGTCCTAATTCTTTCCAACAAACTCTTCTATGAGATGTTTTCCTTGGTGATGCAGTCCTATAATCCTTATGATCAACATTTCGTCGATCGGGATCCTCATCCCCAACAAGAGGCATCCATCATGTACTAATGTGAGAAGTTGTTGTACACAGGTTGTACTAGATGTGCTTCTACCGAACTCTTGCACATTTATCATATTTAACATGCATGCTCTCTAGAATCCTGCAGCCCACCGGTGCAGCTCTAAACTTGTAACTCCACTTTCTGGGTAATATACCTACTACAGGTATCTGTTCGACTCAAATTGTGGGTAATTTTTTTGATAATTGAAATCCTAATCCTCCATATTCAGTCGTGGGATCTTCCCCAGCACCTCGCCATCAAACAACACTTCCTATGGTAGCAATGGAGTGAACGTGCCAACATTTGCATCTTTTGGGTCTTTGACTGGCTTCACGGTCGGTTTTCTTGGTGGCATATAGGGTGGGAGCATGGAGGTAATTTTTTCACCTTCTGTTGCCTTTTGGTGCACCTCAACCTCTTCCTCAATATCATAAATATCCTATGGTTCCTTCTGTTGGATTGGTTTCTTCCCCTTCTATACAGATTATTCCCCTTGTCCTCCTTGTTATTTGTTCGCACTTCCTTCTGTGCCTTCTTCCTCATAGATGTCCTCTGTTCTATCCTAGAGATTTGAGTTGGCCTCTTTTCTTGTTTCTTTTGCAGCTGTGCTTTTGTGGATACCTGCTTCTGTGGTGACCTCATGTGCCTTGCGGACATGGGTATGCTTGTTTTTGTGGTTTTGTCAGTTTGTGTTTCCATAATTCCTATTAACCCTTTCTCTGCAAATGCTCTAGCAAGTTCTTCAAATCTTCTCTCAAACCTGCAGTAGCTCACTTCTCTCACACTTAGTTGCAAGTTCTCAAACTGAATTCTCCAGACAACGAAGTGTAAAATGTGGCACGGGATATGGTTTTTATAACAAATTTGAATTTCCAGCCCCATGATTGGCTAAGATATTTCTCATTTAATGCAGGTACGATGCTAGATTGAGCCAGTTCTGCCTCATCAATGTGTTTCTCCTATGCCTTTTAATGAAAAATTCCTTTTAACGATAGTTTTTTCCTTCCAACGGTCATATTTCTGGCCAAATTTGTCTAACCTTCCCTTATTGTGCAGTCATCCTTTGTTCATCACAGTTCCTTCGAACTTCGTTAGAGTATCACGTAGTAATCTCCCTTCGGTGAAGTCCCTTTCTGCAGAGTAGTTTATAGTCCCTTGCCCAATTTAAACAATAGTTGGCACTAAGAATTTCTTCCCATCGTATTTCAGTGTGAAGTTGTAGGGACATTATCGTCCATGTATACTGTCAATCTGCTACCATTCACTTATCCTGGAATCAACTGAACATTTAACTTCGCCAGCTGAACTACACCACCATTAGAGATGTCCTTGATGATATATGGCCCTAACCAATGAGTCTTAAATTTTCTTGGGAACTTTGTGAATTTGTTGTCATATAACAGTACAAGATCTCCTTCCCGGAATGTCTTATTCATTTTTTAAAATTATTTATTTATTTATTTTCTTTTCTTTTCTTCTACCCTACCCTAATTGAAAAACAAAATCACTTTCAAGTATAAGAATACTTCCATTGGAGCCATGTGAACATCAAGATGGCAAAAAAGCTGATGTGCAGGCTTGAGATGTATGCTTTGACATGTACCTAAATTTGAGAGATTAAATTATTTGACTTTGATGATATTAAGCACAACTGAAGAAGAGAGTGTTGCTGCAACTTAGTGACTGTCTGGAACCATATTTCAATATAGTTGTGATGTCCTTGGTCCTTTTGCTGATCTGGATCATTATTCATGTCTTCTTCTACTATTACCTTCAAATCTTCCTCTTTTTGGTGATTGTTCTCTTGAATACATGGAGGATTTGATGGTAACCATAAGGGAGCTTTCTCAATCTCTGATTTTACTGTCTGTTCTTCATCAAGTGTAGCCCATGATTCCTTGATCTTCTCTTTCAAATCTTCTTTCTCTGCATGTTGTCCCTCAATGGAATCAAGAGAAGCACTTTTTTGTAATAATCTTCCTGTGCTATGGTGAATACCATTGAGCTCAAAATGATATGTTTGGAAGTGTTGTACCTCAACATTGTAAGTGGGATGAGCTACTTCAATGTGTGGGTTTGGAAATGGGGTTACAGGTAGTTGAGTGGGAGCGTATATTTGAGATGGATGTGGATGGGGTTGTGGTTGTGGTGGAGGTGAATGGTAAGGATAACATGGAGTTTGGTATGGAGGATATTGAGGAAAATACTGAGGATATTGTGGATGGCTCCCATAAGTTCCTTGCCAACCTTGTTGCCAAGATTGGTTTTGGGGTTGAGATGGCCAATGTTGCCAAGGAAAGGGTGTGTTCCAATTACTTTGAGGTGGATGTGCATAAGCTTGAAATTGTGAATTAGGCTCTTGCATCATAGCAGGTTGAATAGGTACCATGGTCCTCTTGGAGCTACATAACAATGATGCATTGGCAATTGACTTGCTCCATTATCCTCTTGGTAAACTTCCTTCAACCTTGGTAAGGACAATGTTTACGTCATGTGACTCTGCAACACAAATATCAACATTTTCTTTTCCTTCATCTTGCATTCTTAACATTTCTACTTGTTTTGTTAGATTGCTAAGAATTTCTGTTTTAAAATCATCAAACAACTTTCCAAGTTTAGCTTGACTTACTGATCTTGATGTTGATTTACCAACTCTTTCTTTTTCTCTTGATATGTGTTTGCATGTTTCACAAATTTCCTCAAATGATAATTGATATACATTACCTCTACTCATGAGATTAAGGATGTCAATCCATGCATCCTTAATTGTTCTAAGTAAGAGGGTTTTTAGTGTGTCGGATCCTAAATGATGTAGTTTTGCCGTCTTAACATTATACATGAGCCTCTCTATTAGATCCTCTAAAATTTCATCTTCTCTTTGATTCATTCTAAAGACTTCTTCTTTAAGATCATGATCTGTATATTTTTCTATAAATATCTTTTGCATATCATTCCATGATCTTATTGAATTAGTCCCTAAACTAATGAAGCATTTAAGAGCTCTATCCTTTAATGTTTCCAGAAACAATCTCAGTTTTTGAGTTTTTAATAAGTAACCATAAGATCTACAAACAATTTCAAATTCAAAGAGAAAGGTTTCTGGATCCTCTGACCTTAGACCATGAAATTTTGGAGGAAAAGATGGAGGGATGTTCTTCATGTGCAGACTATCATCAGTATCTTGAATGGGAAATTTGAGAGGATCTTCGTCATTGTCATCATCTCCATCCATTTTTTCTACATTCTTTGCCATCTTCTTCATATACCTGCAAAAGTGAATGGTGATATGGCTCTTAATGCACCACATTATCAAATGGGGGGTGGGTTGGTGTTGGAGAATTTTTTTTTTTGTTTTTATGATTGAATGAAAACTATAATGCAATGCATTTTTCTACTTTTGAAATTAAATATGCCTAATGCAAATATTTTATTTTTTGCAAAAAAATGAAAAGAAATGAATCAATTAGGGAAGAAAACAATACATACTTTGACACCTCCCCGGCAACGGTGCCAAAAAGTGATGGACCTCGGTATTGCAATAAGAATGCTGCAACTCCAAGGCTACAGACTTTAATTATCAACCCGGGGTTCGTAAAAAACTTAAGAGATGTCGGTACTATATGTGCAACATACAATGTGTCCTTCCTTTGCTGTCATAATGTAATGGAGTGTATGTACTGAATTCAAATCATAAACTAATTGAAGAAAATGAAATGTTCGAAATGGAACCTTAACCTATTGCAAGAAAGAAAGTACAAGGAAAGAGAATGAAATCAAATGCTAAAACACACCATTTTCTAACTGACTCCAAAGAGGCTTTGATTCAAAAGAATGCTAAGTTAACATTCATGCAATCCTACTATCCTAAGCATGTAGATTCAAACCATCAAACCTTCTACTACTGCGCATGTAAATGAATAAAATAAATTAGTTTTTCTTTTTGTCTTTTTCATGTGAGAGTGTGAAAGCTAATCTCTTTTGGTGATGTGGCAAGTGGCTTGGAGATGTTGGTGAATGGTTAGAAGGTTTGGGAGACAAGTAAGGACCTTTTTCTAGATTCTTGGAGGATTTTTCCTCAATTTGGCCTCAAGACAGGCTTTCCTACAAGATGATACAATGATTTCCTACAGGATCCCCTGATTTCCTACAAGATATACATATTTACTATAATTCGTCGAATTACCAAGAAAATCAAATCCAAATTGGATGGGATAAATTTTTGTATTAATTAGGATGCCTTAGGTCCCCATTTCAAGTGGAATCACTCAAAAATACCTTTGTTAATCCATGCAAAAAAATAAAAAACATTACTAGTTGAAAATCTAGAAATTCGAGAACTAGTGAGCTAGTAAATCTAAAAAATTCCTAACCAAATCAAGTGAAAATTCAATGGGATAATTTTTGTTATGAACTAGAATGTTTTTGTGATCTAACACAAATGGAATCAGTTCTATTGAAGCTCGTTAGCATGCTCTAAAAAATAGTAGAAATTTACTGTTCTTTGCTAAAAAGGAGGTCCAACAATCTAGATTTGGGAATAAGAAGACTAATCCAAGCAGCTCAATGATTATTATGAAATTACAAAGATTTTCCATGGATTAAATAATGCTTGTGATCCTGCAAAAGAACTTACATGAACCATTTAACTCAATCCTACAACAAGAAATCATTAATAATAAATACGGAAATAGAAAGAAATAAAAACTAGAGATGCATGTGAATAAGCAATGAAGAAGGAAATAAAATGATACAAAAGGGCTCTAAGGCTCTTGGAATGGCCAAGGCCAAGGAAAACCAGAGACCTATGGAGGAGAACAAGATTTAGAAGCTTAACATGACACCAATCTTCATTGTTTTCGTCAATAGAATTACATCCCCACAAGAAAATACAATGGAGCTGCAAGAATACAAGCTCTCTCCACAATAACACTAATGAAAAAATATATCCCTAAAGGAAAATTCGACTTGGTACATAAAAAAAATTATTAGGAATCATTCCCCATGAATGGAGGAAGCTTTCCACACCAAAATCCCTTGATTAGTGGATCTAGTCCCCAATACTAGGAATTTGCATTAAATGGTAGGGAACACATTCCTAGATTTTCTCAATGATTCCATAGAGGAAAATTCAATGTGGTACTTATAAAAAATGATTAAGAATCATTCCCCATGGATGGAGGAAGCTTTCCCCACCGAAATCCCTTGATTAGTGGATTCGCTCCCTTGATTGGTGGATCTACTCCCTTGATTAGTGGAACACATTCCTAGATTTTCTCAATCATTGGAGTTCCACAATTTGTGCCATAATTCCATAATATCTTGTTGAATTATTATTTTTTATTGATTGTCTAGTAGTAGGGAACAAGTCCCTAAATTATCCCTCCTCCAACTCTTCATAATCTACCTAATATTCTCATAATATTCCACAAAAAAAATATTAGGCACAAATATTCAATTATTCATAAACCATCATAATGAATATATTAAAGTTAAAAATAAATTATTTAATGCAAAAAGAGAGGTTTAATGTGTTGAAGGATGGTCATAGGCCTTAATTTATGTTTTAATTTAGAGGCATGGGCCTTAATTTATGTCTAATTTAGAGGCCCATCACCTTTGCTATATATAGTCCCTCATAACTCATTGTATGGTCTTTTGGTTAGCCAAGCTTTCGATAGGAGTATCTTAGAGAAAGTTTGGAGAGTAAATTGTATTGAGCCTTGGCTTCTCCACAGTGCAGAGCTAGTACATCTCTTTGGAGGAGCAAGCGGCGGTGACTGTAACATTCCTCTAT
The DNA here is from genome assembly GCA_031772625.1 of Pinus tabuliformis. Taxonomy (NCBI): domain Eukaryota; kingdom Viridiplantae; phylum Streptophyta; class Pinopsida; order Pinales; family Pinaceae; genus Pinus; species Pinus tabuliformis. The sequence continues at coordinate 317,190,771 of CM062812.1, forward strand.
CGGGGCTAGTGGTTGGTCATGGTTGTACTGTATGATTGGAACTTTCACTTCTTAATATGACAGAGCCAACACGTTCCATGCATATGTTGTTATTGTATTTTAGCGATCTTGCTTACTCTAATGATATATGTATCTATTTGTTTACGCATGCATGTATGGACTCTTTCTGTATAAGTATGTATGAATATTATCGAGATGTGCTATTGGTTTAACCATAACTTTGGATTGTTAGCTTACTTACTTTCCAGTTTGTGATGCATCTTTGTTCATGTGTTCCCTTCCAAGCCACGTGCTTCCATATGTTTCCAAGGGGTGCACTCACCTAACTTTCCATGTGTTAGAACCATTCATACACCTTCCTTAGCTTGCTGCACATGTCACACCCTTGCTACCACCATGGACATCTTACTTGCCTCTTCGTGCAACCGCGGTCAAGGCGATGCCATACGACCCACTCCTGGGACTCCTACACCAAATGGTCTGAGGTCTAGTTGGGACTTCTTACCGGGGAGATCCCCTAACATGTTGGCAAGTCCAGCACCATCAACAAATTGATTTCGAGAAAATTTCTGAACTTTAATTTTTGTTTTTGTAATTATCCTTTTCCTACTTCAAATGCTCGAGCCGTTTGCAGAATTGGTTTCTGCTATGTTGATAAAATGAATAAAGAATACTTTTAACATTGGAGAAATATTAATTCAATACATTCATAAGTATACATTCTTTGGACCAGTAGTATCTTCTAGTAAGATGAAATATATTCTCATAAAAATAAATCAGAGTGAACTCTGAAAAATATTAATAAAGCAATCAAAATGGAAAGTTAAAGATTTTTTTGTAGTTAGTTGCTATATTTAATTCTAACAGAACCCAAGGGGTTAGCTCAATTAGTTGTTGTCAATGTTTTTAGTCATTACACCTAGTTTGAATCCCATTGGGTTAGGTTCACTAGTCTATGTGGATGGTTTTACTGGGAGTTCCATCCATAAATGTGGGGAAACATACCTTCAGTTTTCCTATGAGGTTTCCCTTGAAAAAAATGATTTATTCCTAACACGTCTACTGGAAAACTGCAAGCAAAGTATTAAATTTGATTTCTAGTGAACGTAAAAAATATATTAGTTCAAAAAACAAAGTACAAAGGCTTATAATACGAATACTTATTTCCAATCATAAAAAGTGGAAGAAGACACTTAACAAATCCCTTAGTTACTTTAGGAACTCAAAAGACCATTTCTAGAAATGACAGATTAATATTTAGATATCCTCCTCCACATTTTTTATACAGAAATAGGGTTAACATGTAGCCCTAAACAACATATATCTTCCATATATAATTTAAGTTTCAAACTTCCATATACAAAAATCAAGAGATGAATTTAGACACCATTGTGTACCTAAAGGTAGTTGTTATGGACCTAACCTGATGGCCGATGATAAACAAGGACATAGTAGGCAAATGGTCAAACCGTGTGCTCTTAAAAGGCTTCCAAAATGGTGCTTCCTATTAACGACTAGGATGTGGAGTTAAGAATCACTTTTATCATGATGTTCACAATCGAAGAGGACATGATTCTTTGGAAACAATTTCTTTCATTTGTGGAAGTTAATGGCCCCTTAAACACATTAGAATATGGATACAAGGGAGAACTACTTAACATAGCACATGTGAACCTAATAGGATGGATGTGGATGGGGCTTTGAAGTGTTATCAACTTGTTCTTTGGGTACTTTTCTAGATTTTTTTTCTTTTGTAGCTAACAGGAACTGGTCCACTTGTAGCCTTATTCACTGTATTAGGAGGAAAAGACTTTCATTTGGAGAAAAGAGAAGAGAGTTGTAGTTCATGGTTCATTACATCTTGATTCTTCTATACAATAACACACCTAAGTTTCTAAAGGGACCAACAATATAATGTAATGTTTATTCCTAGGTATTCTACCCAGTAGATTAGGAAGGTGGAGAGTTGCAACAAGGATTAGTTAGGGTGTTGTTGAGTGTATTTGAGGTGACAAAGGAGTCGGTGAGTGAAAATGATTGTGTGCCTAACGATTTTGAAGAGTTGTTGCTGTAAAAGGAAGCAAAATACCAAGCATTAACTATGTAATACATGGCATAGTCAAATCATCCCAAAAAGCACACACTTTGTTGAAGCAGAACAACTCTAGAACTTCAAGAGCTAATAAGGAGAATTCCACAATTCTGACCTCAAAACCAGAACAAATGATCTCAAACTCTTCAAATACTCAATGCAACTACCTTAATATTTAAATTAAAAAAGGAGTTAACCACACAATAACGCTGATACCATAATTAGAAATCGTAGGTGGGCTACTCACAAGATGAACAACACAAAATCATAACTCATACTGATAAAAACTGAGACACCAATATTTATGTGGTAAAACCCTCAAAGAGGGAAACATCCACGAAGCAACATAAAAGTTGTATCATTGCTCATGAACTGAAATATGGACACACAAATATATACTTTGTTTTGCATATGTTTGTCTAGATTATATTCCAAAACTAGGCCAAAGCCTTACATTTATATATACTATCTTGTGCAACTAAGGTGGAACCAACCCTTAGGCAAACCTTGGGTGCACTTGCAACTATCTACAAATATATGGTTGTGCCTATATGAAGTGGCATGACTCCCAAGAAACTAAAATTCAAGAGAGAGTTGAGGGCCCCAACATAAGAAAAGGACCAAACATTAAAATTTGACTGTAATACATGGAGTGGTCAGATCTCCGAAAAATACACAAGTTTTGTTGAAATAGAACAAGCACCCCAGTTCTTAAACACCTAATAATCTGAGCTCCACAAGTCTGACCTCAAAAACAAAATAGGGGTCTGAATATCTTCAAATGCCCAACATAACTAGCTTGATATTTGAACAAGGAGGAGTGAACTATGGGGGATTCACTAGGGTAGCAATGACATACCACGTGGGTTCATATACGGGGATATATATTGAGGAAAAAATGACATAATATATTGGGGTATATAGGGGGTAAAGGGTTTTTATATTGGCAAGTATAAAAAATGGAGCTAAAAGTTAATGAAAGATATAAAGGGGTATAAAAAATATTAATGAAAAAATGGATACCTACAGTATCTAGTGAAAGTGGGGGTTTTTAAGTGGGGAGCATGTATTTGTTTCGTATTGGTAGGAGGTTAAAGAATGTGATTTTTAGAGGTATTTTCCAATATGTAGTCAAATTAGGTGTATTGTTTAGTATGCCATGAACTCACGGGATATGTCAAAGCTATATTGAGCGAAGCTCCTATCGAGTGAACCTCAAAGGCACTTTAATACAATATTAGGAAATCACAAGTGAGTTAATCACAAGTATGGATAACACTTAGGAATAAATCATGTTGACCATAAAATAAGACACCGAGATTTACATGGTAAAACCCTCAAAGTGATACATCCATGAAGCAATATAATGTACTACTTTGCAAGAATTGGAGGGCTATATCCAATACAATACTCTACTCTTCATTATGTAATACAAGTGACCATCCCTGATATTTAAATAGAGATCATGAACCAATTAGGTGATAAGATATAAATCATTTTTCATAAATAACTACATCATGAGAACCATCACAGAATTTATACATGAGCTAGAATGATGACCACTGGATAATAAAATCGCACGTGACTATAATAAATTAGACCGAGTTGGTCTTAAGCAACTCCTAAGGTCTAATATCCTAATATCCCCCCTTGAAAACAACTTGGGATAGGACAAAGGATTTACAAAATGACATGGGACAAGAGCGAGGCATATGCCTAAACCCACTTGAGAGATGGAATGAGGCATTACAAATTTACAACTAATCCGAGACAGAGGAAAAGAACATTCTTTTTCTCCTTAAGGCTTTATGAAAGATAAAAAAACCAGTAAAGCTTAAAAAAAATCCTAAATTTGCATAAGCCAAAAGCTGCTTCCAATCTCTGTGAAAAGCTTTTATGGTTAAGGTTGTTGGCCTAGAGCACAAGTCTGGTCACACCTTTAGTGCATATATTCAAAACTTTCGCTGCACAATCCTTTCAAAATTCCCAAAATTTGTTATCCAAGTAATTAACCCCTTCACATGGATTGAAAATCCATAAAACAAAATTGAATTGTGATGTGTTTTGATGGAGAATTATCTCTGTAAATTATTCTCTCCGAAAGAAAAAATAAGTGTTGGCTTAAGGGGGCTTGACCCAGGTTCAAAGTGTGTTGCGCACCAACAAAACCCTCAACCACTGGTGCTTTTGACAATGACCTACAAGCATATCGCAGTCTCACCCAAAGCGGTTATGGGAGGTTGCAGAACCAGGTTTCTGTAACCAGAAGGATATACACATTGTGGCATCCATGTGTTTACTTATGTTTTATACCTATCTACAACTTCACATACATAAACTACTTCGCACTGATGATTTACTTCAAATTTTCACTTATCACATAAACATAACAGAGAATAGTCTTACATGTATTCTTTCACATAATTCAGTAAAAATAATGCATAACTGTATGTAAAAACATAGATAATGAACACAGATACACAAGCATTTGCGAAATTATCTTCTTCTTTATTAAGATAGATCTTCAATACATACAAATTCTTTGACCTAGGCACCCAGTTGTACGTGGTCTACACACTTATATAGATTCCATTACTAAAAAAATATGGTCCACATACTATGGATCCTACAAAACAATGAACTAACACCCGATGCCCATTCCAAAATAAGGGGCTTTGACCCACCCTAAAGCCCCTAGACACTATGCGATGAATAGAGATTCACAGGTTCCGCGCACTCCACTCCTCAAAATGCAAAGTCTTTGACAAAAAATGACCAAGTTGAGTTGCACCTAATAGGCCCCCCAACACTCACTTGTGACTCATCTCAAGTCACTCAACTACAGTGCCCTTGATCTTTGTTGCAATACCATTATAGATTGCATTGTACTGCTGGAGTATTTCTACTACTTGTTTCTCCTCTTGACGCACCTCCTCCAATAATGCCTTTGTAGTTGGACCAACAACCTTATTCAATACTTCTTTATCCATTTCCTTTGACTACTTGAGCCTTCCATCCACTTCCTGCGAATGTTGGAGGGCCTCATCCTGCCATGGCTGATTCCTCTCTTGCAAGATCTGCTCCTTCCTCCAAAAATCTTTTATATATTTCTGGAGGTTCTTTCCTTTAGTAATATTGTGAAGCCTCTGCGAGATTGGTAGGGTCTTCTCTGTTGCCAAGATATCTTCCCATCACTTCTACTTCACCTGTAACTCCTCCTCGATCTTATGAGTATTTGGATGCTCCTACAATGAGGTCCAAATTTCCATAGTGTCATCTAGTAATTTTCCATAGTCCACCATTATGTCGGATTTTCCTTTCAGTGCATATTTTAAATCCTTCTCCCTCTGCTCTCGTACTTTTGGTGGTGTGGCTAGCTGCAACTTTAGTTTTAGCTCAAAAATATTCACTTCATATTCAAATTTCATCTTCATGAGCTTATTCTTTGATTCATTTATCGCGAGGGCAAGCTTCACAACCTTTTCTGCTAGTAGATCCTCTTCATGGACCTCCACCTCTGGAACTTTGCTACAAGTGTCTGCAATGTCTTTTTCCAGTTGCTGCTATTGCTACCATACCTCATCTCTTTTCTTAGCCAACTACTCCAGCTCCCTTTTCAGCAAAGCTTTCTCCTTTTCCACTTGAGTGGTTAACAACGAAGTTCGTTGTTCCTGCTCCTACAACTCATTTTTTATGCTCTGGTGGAAATCATGCAGTACCTGAAATGACAACGCAAAAATGTTCGTCTTGGTGTTTCTCTAGGCTTTAGCTCGTTCCCTATCATTCGGTGATTCGAACTATAGTGCTCCATTTGGCACCTTTAAAATCCTAATGCCGAATGTTGTCTCTATTCATCGATCTACCTGAAGTGGTTGAGTCATCTACTATGGTTTTCTCGATGCCTGTGATAGTTTCTTCAAGTATGCGATATCCTACTAAAACTTGGCCAAGATCACTTTATAGCAATCATCAATTCTATCTCAAGTCTTTGTTGTTACCTCCTGGACCTTCTCCCCGATCTCGTCAATGTCCCCATCAGTGAGGACAAGTGGTATAGCACCCCTAGTCTTATTTGCCTCTAATTTTTCCTCATGCATGGTGTGGTTGTTGTAGGTACCCTCTTTTTAATGATGAATGATGATTCCTCTGATACTCCTTCATCGCTGAGGGGTTCCTCAGTACCATGTTTCTGTTCTGGCTTTGTCTATTTCGTGCCTTGTTCTTTTTTTGTATCCTTTCCACTCAGACCTACATCCTGCAGAGTACCCTTATCCGTTCCAATATCTTTACATGGTGGAGTCACCCACTCTATTGACCATAGCTATACTACTACGAGTAAGTCATCCTTGGTTGCTAAATATCGCAATAGGTTCCATGTCCTCATCGGGTCCCTCCTTGCCTTCACATAGACTTGATGGAAGTCTTCTTTAAAGTCTGCGATGTTACAATATTTCCTTTACAGATTGGGTGACAACCTTGGATGATGATTCCCCACCATGTATAAATCCATTGACAGTAGTACAAAGAAAATCATGTTTTCGATTGCGCGCGACTGCTCCTTAGTATGCAAGAGGGAGGCATACGTCGTTACTTGACAAACATCTGCTTCGACAAGAGGAAACTACGAGTCCTCTCACTCCTTCCATGTAATTATCACGATGATGATGATTAACCACACATATTGAAACATCTTCCCCTCCTCCCGTGCTTCCCTATAGTCTACCAAAAACTCCTTACACAAATGAGCGCCCAGTTAAACTGGACCCCGGCTCTGCACTGCATAGCCAAAGAAACCACGGCTACGAGGATCTCATTCTCTCTGCACTTTTGCATGATCTTCCCTTGGTAGGATGTGCGTGACAAAGCACATCCCTTGGTCATCAATGGAGTTAATGTTATACCTATCTGATTTCTTCACTATTCCAAATTTATCCTTCATCGTCTATGCCATCACCTTGTCCTAATTCTTTCCAACAAACTCTTCTATGAGATGTTTTCCTTGGTGAGGCAGTCCTATAATCCTTATGATCAACATTTCATCGATCGGGATCCTCATCCCCAACAAGAGGCATCCATCATGTACTAATGTGAGAAGTTGTTGTACACAGGTTGTACTAGATGTGCTTCTACCGAACTCTTGCACATTTATCATATTTAACATGCATGCTCTCTAGAATCCTGCAGCCCACCGGTGCGGCTCTAAACTTGTAACTCCACTTTCTGGGTAATATACCTACTACAGGTATCTGTTCGACTCAAATTGTGGGTAATTGTTTTGATAATTGAAATCCTAATCCTCCATATTCAGTCGTGGGATCTTCCCTAGCACTTCGCCATCAAACAACACTTCCTATGGTAGCAATGGAGTGAACGTGCCAACATTTGCATCTTTTGGGTCTTTGACTGGCTTCACGGTTGGTTTTCTTGGTGGTATATAGGGTGGGAGCATGGAGGTAATTTTTTCACCTTCTGTTGCCTTTCGGTGCACCTCAACCTCTTCCTCAATATCATAAATCTCCTATGGTTCCTTCTGTTGGATTGGTTTCTTCCCCTTCTATACAGATTATTCCCCTTGTCCTCGTTATTTGTTCGCACTTCCTTCTGTGCCTTCTTCCTCATAGATGTCCTCTGTTCTATCCTAGATATTTGAGTTGGCCTCTTTTCTTGTTTCTTTTGCAACTGTGCTTTTGTGGATACCTGCTTCTGTGGTGACCTCATGTGCCTTGCGGACATGGGTATGCTTGTTTTTGTGGTTTTGTCAGTTTGTGTTTCCATAATTCCTATTAACCCTTTCTCTGCAAATGCTCTAGCAAGTTCTTCAAATCTTCTCTCAAACCTGCAGTAGCTCACTTCTCTCACACTTAGTTGCAAGTTCTCAAACTGAATTCTCCAGACAACGAAGTGTAAAATGTGGCATGGGATATGGTTTTTATAACAAATTTGAATTTCCAGCCCCATGATTGGCTAAGATATTTCTCATTTAATGCAGGTACGATGCTAGATTGAGCCAGTTCTGCCTCATCAATGTGTTTCTCCTATGCCTTTTAATGAAAAATTCCTTTTAACGATAGTTTTTTCCTTCCAACGGTCATATTTCTGGCCAAATTTGACTAACCTTCCCTTATGGTGCAGTCATCCTTTGTTCATCACAGTTCCTTCGAACTTCGTTAGAGTATTGCGTAGTAATCTCCCTTCGGTGAAGTCCCTTTCTGCAGAGTAGTTTATAGTCCCTTGCCCAATTTAAACAATAGTTGGCACTAAGACTTTCTTCCCATCGTATTTCAGTGTGAAGTTGCAGGGACATAATCGTCCATGTATACTGTCAATCTGCTACCATTCACTTATCCTGGAATCAACTGAACATTTAACTTCGCCAGCTGAACTACAACACCATCAGAGATGTCCTTGATGATATATGGCCTTAACCAATGAGTCTTAAATTTTCTTGGGAACTTTGTGAATTTGTTGTCATATAACAGTACAAGATCTCCTTCCCGGAATGTCTTCCTCTTTATGTGCCTATAATTCCAAGATTTCTCCCTTACTTTTTGCACTTGCTAATGGAACCCTACTATGAACTTGTCTTCTTCTAGAGCCAATAACTACGACATCCTTTCCTTCATAATGTTAGGGTCTACCGTATTTGTTAATGATGCAATCCTGAAACTTGGTCCCAATGTACTCCATAGGAAAAATTTCCTCTTGTCCATATACCAACCTAAAAGGTGTCTGCCCTGTCAATTTCTTGCATGTTGTCCTATATGCCCACAACACCGCTGGAATCCTCAGATCCTAGTCATGTCTGTTCGCATTGCATACCTTGGTCAATGCATTCTCTAGAATCTTATTGAAAGCTTCCACTGGTCCATTTGCCTGAGGATGATAAGGAGTTCTCTTCTAGTGGTAAGCCTGAAATTCCTTAGTTAATGCTTCAATTTTCTTATTCAAGAAGTGTGTCCCTTGGTCACTCATCAGAATCCTTGGGAAGCCAAATATGGACAGTATATATTCAAATCCTTCATTCGCTATGCTTTGGACTATTTTGTCAAATAATAAGTTCCACTGATTATACACCTCGCACCTATCCTTTTCCTTGGTGGACTGATAGGTCTAACAAAGTCAATAGCCCATTTGTAAAAATCTTGCAAAGTTACTTGTGGTACTAGTGGTATCTCATCTCTCTTAGATGGCTTCCCTGTTCTTTGACATACATTACATGCTTAGTAAAATTCTTTTGTATTCTTATGTACTATGGGCCACCATAACCCAACTCTCAATATTTTTTGCATGGTGGCCTTTCTTGCATAATGTCCACCTACAACTCCTCCATGGGCTTCTGTCAGAATACTATGTCTTTCGTATTTAGGGACGTATCTATGCAGTATTTCATTCGACCCCATTTTGTAGAAGTGTCCAGAAATCAACGAGAAATTAGCTTCTCTAAATACCAACTCCTTCTTATGCTTCATAGTATACTCCGCAGGCACCATTCGTGTAGCTAGAAATTGAATAATATCTACGAAGTGATCATCTATGACTCTGATTGCCAATAAATGTGCATTAGTCAAGTTACCTTGAATACTTGTGGGTTCTTCTATCTCTATCCTTGATAGATGATTATGGCTAACATTCAATCTTCCTGGCTTCACGACAACCTCGAAGTCATACTCCAAGAACAATAACAACCATTGATAGATTTTTCCTCCTAAAACAGGCTTATTCACCAAATATTTCAGCGTAGAGTGATCGGTGAAAATATTGAAATGTGCTCCCAACAAATAGTGCCTGAACTTCTACAATGCATATACCATAGCTAACCCCTCTTTGTATTGTGCTATAGTTCCTCTCTGCCTTTTACAATTTTCTACTTGCAAATTTTGTGGGGTGATTAATTTCTCTTGTTCTTGGCTGCGCTAGTATTATACCCAACACTATACAATATGCATCAACATGTACATGAAACTCCTTATTCCAGTTTGGGAAAACAAGAATAGGCGTAGTCACTGTCTTTTCTTTCAGTACATCCAAGCTTTTCTAGCACTCTTTGCTCCACTTGAAGGTCACGTCCTTTCTGAACAATTTCTCCATCGACACAGTTATCTATGCATACCCCTTTATAAAAATTTTGTAATAGCCAGTGTGTCCATTGTTAGGTGCAGTTGTTTCACTATTTTCGGTGCTAGAAAATTCACAATAATTGTGATCTTCGCAGGATCCACCCTTAATCCCTACTTACAAACTACATGTCCCAACAGTATACCAAATGGTGCACAAAAGATACACATTTTCAAATTCAATGATATCTCGTACTTCCTACATGTATCTAGAATCAACCTCAAGCTGGCCACATGCTTCTTCAACATCCAAAAGACTATCCAATATTTGAAGTAAACTTCCAAAAATTTGTGTATATATTCATTGAAGGCTACAACTACAACTCTGGAAAAGATGGCAGGAGCTTTTTTCAAACCAAAACGCATCACTATGTACAAGTAAGAGCCCCATTCCGTAGCAAAGGTTGTCTTATATCTATTCTGGTGCAATTATGATCTGATGGTACCCCAAAAAGCCTTCTACGAAAGAATATACCTCTTGTCCTTCTACATTCTCCAATACACTGTCTATAAATGGTGTAGGGAAGGGTGTTACCGGGAAAAGTGTCTATTTAGAACTGCTCTATCCCACTAAGGTGTGACAAATGCCTTAGAAACAAACAGAGAAAACTACTTTTGTATTTCCTTTATGAACTATAAATAAATAGGAATAGGAAGAACCAACCTGTGTCTTGCGCTAGTCCTTTGATCCAATCTCTCTCCTCTTTGACAGCTTCCAGCTACCTGCTCCCTTACTTGCCCAGCTTCACCAAGTACCTATAAGATCACAGAAGAAGAAAACTATACAAAGACATGGATTTATATTCATAAATAACTTAGGATCAGATTTAAGTTAACCATACAAATGTAACAAGCATCAATGATACAAAAGCATGGAGGAGAAACTCAAATAGTTTTTATTGATATACAAGAATATCCAGGAGGAGTTACAACCGATGATTCCTGACCCAGCATCAACCTCCCAGCAAAGAAGCCCCTCTTCACCTCCAACAAAGCATAGATCACCCAATTCTCTGATATGTGTCTCAAAACCAACAGCAATTCCTTACAATGTGCAAAATTCCAGCCTTTGGATCTCTGGGATGAGGGATCCATATATAGATGTATGCAAGGAGGATGAGTCAGCTTGTGATTTGATTAGTGTCTTCTCTCTGTCAGTTCTTGCTTCCACTTGGAGACTGAAGGCCTCTTACTCATCCTTGGTCGAATTCAGTGAGGCAAGTGTCATAGGAGAAGATTCTGGAAGCTTCCATTGTCTCTCCACCTCGCAGAATGACACTGCCATTTGTCATTTCCCGCTCAACGCACCCTGATAGTGCATTTAGGTGCGTTGCAACACACCTAGCCAGTGGATTTAGGTGCTATGCAACGCACTTAGCTAGTGGAGCAGCTGAAATGATCCTGTTTTGACTTATTCTGAGCAGTTTCTGGTGGAGAACTTCTGCGAGAAGATGTAATTTGTTGACCTTGTTCCTTTAGGGGTTAGAACAACACTTTTATGGACTTAGGAGCCCTTGGTTTATGGACATTTCATGCTTGGAGCTGCAAGGCACAAAAATGTCTATAACAGTTGCCCCCTAAAGTATGAGGCCATTTATCGGGTGAAATGCTTTATTATGAGGATCTGAAGTTCTTTCAATGCTAGGAGGAGACCTGTAATAAGATACAATACAATACATTATCTTCATACTGCTTTCATGATCTAGCTCAGGCGAACATTCCCATGTGTCATGCGGAAAGAGTCAATTTTGCGGACAAAACCGACCTCCCTAGAAAGCAAGGCTTTTCTAGTGACAAAAAAAACAATCAAGCACTATCTTTCCCTAAATATGCATTTAAAATAAAAGCAACCAGGTGTTTAAGGCTTACCTCTAGTCCAACGCTGTTTGTAGCAGCCAAGCCTCTTCGGTCCAGATGTGCTCCTTCTCCTTGAAGCCTACATTCACTAACAAGCAAACGATTACATAACACCTGAATAACTCATATACTAAAACATATTCATCATAAAGACCAAGGAGTTTATGAAACAAATTATATATAACAACTTGTTGAGAAAAATGAACTTAATTGTATTAATTGGAAACAAAAGAAACCATTACAACCAACGCCTTGGTGTTGTGTAGGTCCCTCCCAGGGTCCAGCAAGAGTTCTCCTCTACTTTGATCAGCTCACCCACTTCCAAATGAAGCTAAGAAAGGAATGTGATCTCTCCTCTCAAGCTCTATAAGGGAGTCCTAATTTCAGCAGCATCTACCCTTAGGAATGTTCAGCTTTCAACCTCCTTTGCCTCTGGCCCAATGCCTGTATTTATAATGCTTTGGAGGGAGTTAAACAGGTCCACCATCAATGGGATAAGCCCCTCTTTCAAAGGGATAGCTCCCCTCTTCATGGGATAAGTTCCTCTTTCATTGGGATGCATGAATCATCTGGAGGCGCTCAATCCACGTCAAACCATCTTCTAGAATGCCATAGAATCGACCGCAAGTAAGTTTTTTGAAGTAAAACTTGTGCCTTTTGACTTTTACAGGGGTACGCACCCATCCCTTTACAGACAGAGCGTACAAGTACGCAGGTATTATGTACTTGAGGTGCGTGCCCGCAGGTAAGAGTAAGAGAAAGTGCGGAACCAGAGTTATATTGATTTTTTAAAGGCTTTCTCTCTTTTTTGGAGTTTGACATAAGGAGCAGAGGTATAAGACTTGCCAAGGAGGACAGTATGGTTATTGATGGAGCCATACTGACTGCAAATAGTCATGGTGACAAATTTTAGTGTAACAGATTGCCCCCTAAAGTGCGAGGTCTGTAGTAGATCAGAGTTTTATATCATCTAGGAAGGGTGAAGCACTTTATCATTTCGAGGATTATCTTTTGGAGAGCCCAGTCGGAACCTGCAAATATTCAACACAAAATACATATATGAGATCATATCATTGCTGAGGTAGGCATTCCCATACTCAGATCAAAAACTTAACTAACAAACTAACTACTGCTCTAATATAGGAATGATTTCGCAATACATCATAATCATAGACACATGTAGACACAGTATGGATGCAGCCATCTGTTTATAATTAGTCTACTGTATAATGAATACAAAACTCCTCGCAGCCTGGATGGTGGAAACTAGATCCAGGGTCTTCATTTCTGCTTCCCGAAATAGTACGATTCTATCCATGCGAATAAATGAGTTGATGTCGAACATGGTAGAAACCACTTGATTACCAGTCAATGATGTAAACTATTAACAAGTGTGAGAGAAACCACCAGTGATGTCAATGGCTCTCAAAGTATTCAGTACAATCCATGAGATGTGAATGAATGTGTTGATGTCGAACATGTCACAGAATCCCTTGATTGAAGGTCATTGATGTAACCTGTCGTCAAAGGCGAGAAACCTGCCATTGAGGCATGCAGATTTCAAGGTACTGATGATTCCTAGATCATCTTTCTAGATAATGTGCTGATGTCGATAGAAAGAGATCCGTTGCAGGAAAGCCCACAACACGAAATCATAGATCAAGTTGAAGAAATGTAGCTGTAAGGACTGACTCAGGGATGGTCAAGATGGATGACAGATATTTTGCAGATGAATGGTTTATTTGCAGTGACCTCTTGAACACATAACGACACAACAGATGGCTTGGTGATAATTGACCCAAAGTTAATACCCAGAAACCGGCTGAAGACTTTCAATGTGGTTTGATCAACTGTTAGGCAAAGGATTTCCCAACCCAAGTGAATGAAAAGTGTCGTGTTCAAGAGTGGTGATAAGGTTTTTCCGAGACAGAGTATAACAAATAGGCTCATTTTCCTCTCTTTTCCCCCACCATTTCTGGCAAGTACCTCTTTATTTTTTACAAGCTTGAGGAGGATAACATTTGCTTGATTATAAGCTCATCCTTCGGATGAGTCCAACTTAGTTTAGATTCGAACCCTAAGAAGGAGTGGTCCGTTCCTGTTTGTAATCGAACAGGTCCTTTACTGTGAAATTTTAACGAGTCCAGTATAGGAGAAACTCGGCGTTTTTCAATTTTAGAGAGTCTGAAAAACTTAAGAAGACTCCAGGGTTGACCTTTTTCGTAAATTTGTGTCTCCCAAGCCCGAAAAAGTATAAAATAATACTTGAGAGAACTGCTTGATCTTTACGACCAAGGAGTACTTTCATGATTAGTGTCTCTGATCTGAAAAGTAAAAAGCGACCAAGGACACGTCATTTTATTTCCAATATCGAATTTGAAACAACAAAAATCCGGCAATCTTTTCATGTTTTTACGGTCAGAAAAGGGATGTAAGAGGACCGTCTTTTAATTCTGTTTTAACGAGTTTAAAAGAAAAACTCGGCAATCTTTTCATATTTTGAGAGTTTGAAAAGGGCTTAAAAGAGAACTCCAAGGTTTCACTTTTTCGTAAGTTTTAACGAGTTCGAAAAAAATGATAAAAATGTACTCATATGGCCGACTTTCAATTTAATTTACGAGCAGGAAAAGACGGAAAGAACTCGGCATTTTCATTTGTTTTACGAGAATGAAAGATAGCAAAATAATCTCGGGATTTTCATGAGTTTAACGAGTCTTGAAAATAACTGAAATTAACTCGAGATAGGTTTCATTTTTACAAAAGCTTGAAACAGAGAGAAAACTGTGCTTGATGCCCCCTAAGCGTAACTGCTAGAGCGCATGCCCCCTAGCTTCATTTCATTCAAATAAGTACAAGCTGGATGGAATGAAGGTTCATGTACGAGATCATTTGAAAGACTCGACCTAAAACTGTAAGAAAATTATGCAATAACTAAAATAACTAACCTAAATATACAACTTAACATTTATGAGATCTAGTCAAACTCTCGACTCAATTAGAGGAGGATTTGTTTCATTTTTTAACGAGCTTGACACAGGAAAAGAACTATGCTCAGATTCGGTTTCATGTTTACGCAAGCTTGAAACGAAAAACTATGCTTGTTATAAGTTCGCATGCCCCCAGCATAATGATGCAAATCAAGGTACATGCCCCCCAAGCTTCATTGCATTCAACCAGGTGGATGAAATGAAGGTTTACTTTCGAAATCTTGGAAAGACTCATGGGAGTTGTTTCATTTTTTAGTGAGGTTGACACAGGAAAAGAACTATCCTCATACTCACTGATTCATTTTTTAACGAGGTCGACACAGTAAAAGGACTATCCTCATAGCAGTCTGTTTCATTTTTTAACGAGGTTGATACAGGAAAAAACTATCCTCGTAGACACCTGTTTCATTTTTTAACGAGGTTTGCATAGGAAAAGAAACTATCCTCGCTTTCACTGATCATGGCTTCCAACTGGAAGAGAGACATGTCAATGGACACACCTTGATCATGGCTTCCAAGAGGTCTTCATCAGAAGGAAGAATAGTTCTCTGGAAGGAACACATGTCAAGGGACTCAAAAGGGATAAGAACATCGTATTCAAGTAATCCCATAGAGTTTTCCATGTCAATTACCGGATCTAAATCAAAGGAAGATGAGCAAACAGTGAGAGGCTCACTTACATCGGTAACTGAAAACATGGGACCAGTTGCCACATAATTAACCCGTGGCAGGGTAGATACCACTTTAGAATCAGGAACATTTAGGAGTGTCATATTATTGGTAGTTGAAACAAGACTAGGGAACGAAAGCTGGTCTACAGTCACAATACTGCCATTGTGAGGGAAAGACATCACGCGAAAGAGTTTCGATACGACAGCTTTCATTGCATAAACATAGTCTCGCCCAAGGAGTAAATTGAAATCCAAGGGACCTCGAACTACCATAAGATCAATACAGACAGTTTTACCTTCCAAGGTAATAGAAAACTTAGGAAGGATCCCTAAAGGTTCACTAATGGTTCTGTTAAAAGCTTTCAGATTCTGCGTAATAGGCACAAGATGAGGGGAACCCAAAGCTTTCCAAACAGTTGAGGATAAAATACTAACAGAAGCACCTTCATCTACCTGAGTACGATGTATGTCCCTTCCACCAGCCTTGACAATGATTTGGAAAGGGATGGAGGAAGGAAGACAAGGTTCTGTCAGTCTATTCCAATCAAAGGAAAAGACCTCAGTACTTGGAGGGGGTTCTGTAGAAATAGGTGAAATGCCCCCCGGCATAGAAGAATCTGATGTAACAAAAAGAACCTGAGCGGTATGAAGTTCACTCTCTAAAGGGAAAGTGGGATTGACCGAATGTGAAATTGAATCGACCACTTGATCAACTAATGGATCATCAACCTGAGTGACATGAGTTTCACTCTCCAATGGAAGAGTGTGATCGACTGTACTTGAAATTAGATCAATCACTCCGTCAGTTGACGGTAGGTTGGGAGAAAGTTTACGGTAACCAGTTGGAAATTCTTGCTGTGGAACAGTAAGGTTTTCCAACAATGTTGAGGCTTCATCCATGTGAGGGCAAATGTGAGTTTGATGACTCCCTTTGCATAACTTACAAGGAAACCTAACTTTACCCTTTTTCCCAGGAACCTGACTATCACTGGTTGATGGATCAATGGAAAGTTGATGAGATTTTTCTAACCATACTTCCAAGACCTTTGGAATACCAGGACAATTGACAAGGAAGTGGTCACCCTTACAAAGCCTGTAAGGGTATTTGGGTTTAGGATGCATGTCGGAGTTTTCCTCAACACAACTAACACTTACAGTCGTGGTTGGTTGGTTGACTTCTTTCTTATCTTGCTTCTTCTTCTTCTTTTTCTTCTTCCCTTTCTTCTTCTTCTTAGCCACCTAGTTACTAGCATCAAGGCTTTTACCAAGCAAAGAGGGAGAAATGGAGGAAGAAAAATTAGGTGAAGAAGGTAAAGGGTCAACAGAAGGTTGGTGATGTTGAGATGGTGAACTCTGTTGAGGTGAATCATTCGGTTGAGGTGGAACAATTGGAGTATTTGGGGCCAATGAAGTTGAAAATAACCATATCAGTAAACCTATAGTAAATCCAGGTAATGAAAAAGTAGCCATATAAGGAGGACCAACATTTCCAAAGAAAGGAAAAGTACTAGGATCCTCGTTAAGAGGGGTTCCTAGGTTGGTAAATTCTGGAACAGTTGCCATTATATTCAACTTCAATGAATTTTATTAACAATTTAAAACTAAAATTAACAATTCACAATTCGCACCTATGGTCTCTAAAAGTAAAAACAAACAAATTAACACGCACTATCAAATCTAGGAGTCAAACCACACACAAACAATAACTTTCCGTACTGAAAACACTAGTTGGTGATGAAATCCAACGTCGCAGAGTTCAATACAGAAATGGCAGTTGGAACAGTTACCCCGGCAACCTGCTTAATGAATAAACTGGCACAAGTTTCTCCACTTAACCGTCTCGAGTGAAGAGAACCCCCCAGAAAATCCAAGTGAGTCTAGCCGATGTCTGCTCCAGGTATAGTGGGATCTTCCCACCACTGTCACCTTAGGAAGAATCCTAAAGAATATGGCCACTGAGGTTACCAACTGAAACAAGTATACCTGGGGGAACAGTCTATGATCCGATATGCACGCAAGGGCAGAGTAGCAAGCTCAATCCCCTTGAAGGCTCCTTGACATAATCCAAGGTTTACCAACAAGTGACCCCAGGCTCCTCGACAACGGTTAATCCGAGGTTTACCATTTTTAATACGTGAATATCTGGTGTCGTTCCCAATGAGGAAGGATTGATTCCCACACTGGTTCGGACACGATCTCGTGCTTCTCCTTTAAGAGGAGCTTTCCCAGAGCATAAATGCAACAGTTGGATTTCTTCCTACCACAAGATACAGCTACTTGTTTGTTTTACTGTCTTGGAGAGTTAACTAAAACCTATTCCAAGACACTAGCCTAAGCTAGATTGGTGGAAAGAGCCCTAAAAATGTAAAAATTACTAGATAAATTTTAATTAAGCGCTGTGTTATTAAGGCTGTTATTACTCAAATGGGTAAATGGATACGAAACCAATGGTGTTATAACCCGACCCAAAACTGAATGCAATCGAATATGATAATGTAATCTTTTCAATTCGATGAATCCTAACTAAAGTAAGGAGAGAGTTTCCATTTACTTCCAACAATGCAAAAATTGATCACTAAGAGAAAATATAACAAATTCTCTAATGCACTAATTTCATTAAGAAAAACTAATGCAAATCAATTTCAAAACCTTTTTTTTATTTTTATTTTTATGTGTTAAAGACAAACATAAAAATATGTAAATTCAAATCAAAGAAACTAATCTAAATCTATGATTGATTTTTCAGAATGTAAACTATGCAATTGTAATCTATGCACAGTTCACATGAATAGTATGCAAATGTAATCTATGCACACTTTTCATTCATATTCTGAAAATGAGAATCCTAATTATGAAAATGTGATCTATGCAAGAGAATTCTCAAACACAAGATGATTCTAATGTAATCTAAGAACCAATCAAGTGCAAGTCAAGAAAATTGGGTGAGAGTTCCAAAGATCAAAAAATAAAAACACTCAAAGGTGATTAACACTTATACACAATTTAGCCCCCCCCGGTGAATGAGGGGGAAATTGTTTTGAAAAAACAAAAGCAAAAAGATTCAGAATTGTGAAAAGACTGAGACAAACCTCCAAGTAATGACCAAAGGAAATCAAATTAAGAATTTCTCAAAAAAGAGACTCAAAACACCCAATTGATAAAAGCTTAAAGTAGGAATGCCAATGAAATTAACCAAGGAAAGTTTTTTGACAGGGAACAAGCAGGTCTGGGCAATGGCTAAAACCTATAAACAAATTCTAAACTGATAAAAAAGAGAAAAATTTAAAATTTTCAAATTTTTGACAGGGTGCGCAGGCAACCTGTTTACACAGGTGCATCCACGCTCTGTGCACAAAGGAAAAGTGCGTACAAGTACGCACTGTGCTTAACTCAGAGGGTGCGTACCTCTCCCAAAACTATGAAAAATGAAAACTAACTCAAAATTAACTAAATTCACCCAATCCCACAATCATCAAGTCAAAAACAGAAATAGAAAATACAGTTTCTCTGGTCAAAGTATCAATCAAAAGAAAAATCAATCAAATCCATGGATTCCCCAGTGGAGTCGCCATTTTGTCATGCGGAAAGAGTCAATTTTGCAGACAAAACCGACCTCGCTAGAAAGCAAGGCTTTTCTAGTGACAAACAAAACAATCAAGCACTATATTTCCCTAAATATGCATTTAAAATAAAAGCAACCAGGTGTTTAAGGCTTACCTCTAGTCCAACGCTGTTTGTAGCAGCCAAGCCTCTTCGGTCCAGATGAGCTCCTTCTCCTTGAAGCCTGCATTCACTAACAAGCAAATGATTACATAGCACCTGAATAACTCATATAATAAAACATATTCATCATAAAGACCAAGGAGTTTATGAAACAAATTATATATAACAACTTGTTGAGAAAAATGAACTTAATTGTATTAATTGGAAACAAAAGAAACCTTACAACCAACGCCTTGGTGTTGTGCAGGTCCCTCCCAGGGTCCAGCAAGAGTTCTCCTCTACTTTGATCAGCTCACCCACTTCCAAATGAAGCTAAGAAAGGAATGTGATCTCTCCTCTCAAGCTCTATAAGGGAGTCCTAATTTCAGCAGCATCTACCCTTAGGAATGTTCAGCTTTCAACCTCCTTTGCCTCTGGCCCAATGCCTGTATTTATAATGCTTTGGAGGAAGTTAAACAGGTCCACCATCAATGGGATAAGCCCCTCTTTCAAAGGGATAGCTCCCCTCTTCATGGGATAAGTTCCTCTTTCATTGGGATGCATGAATCATCTGGAGGCGCTCAATCCACGTCAAACCATCTTCTAGAATGCTCTAGAATCGACCGCAAGTAAGTTTTTTGAAGTAAAACTTGCGCCTTTTGAATTTTACAGGGGTACGCACCCATCCCTTTACAGACAGAGCGTACACGTACGCAGGTATTATGTACTTGAGGTGCGTGCCCGCAGGTAAGAGTAAGAGAAAGTGCGGAACCAGAGTTATATTGATTTTTTAAAGACTTTCTCTCTTTTTTGGAGTTTGACATGAGGAGCAGAGGTATAAGACTTGCCAAGGAGGACAGTATGGTTATTGATGGAGCCATACTGACTGCAAATAGTCATGGTGAAAAATTTTAGTGTAACACCATGCTCAGCTTTATAAATTCATTTTCATGTACATAGGACAGACAATCGTCTGATGGTAGACTGATGATTCTGATAGAGCCATCATCCTTTTGGTAGGATGATTATCTGTGCTGCAATGTTGTACATTTCAATGTCTTTATTTTCCTGAATATATATCGCAGCCCGGATGGATGAAACTAGATCCGGGGTCTTCAATCTCGTCCGATCTTCACTCGAAGTACAAGTCGATCCATGTGAGAAATGTTTTGAAGTCGAACATGGAAAGACATCGCTTGATTACCAATCAATGATGTAAACTGTTAACAAGTGCGAGAGGAATCACCGATAATGATAATGATCCTCAAGGTACTGCAGTACAATTCACGTGGTGTGAATAAAGGACTTGGCGTCGAACACCACGCAAAATCTTTCAGTCGAAGGTCATTGATGTAAACCTGTCGCTGGAAGTGAGAAACTTGCCATTGAGGTATGCAAGATTCAAAGTACTGAATGGGGTGTTCCTAGATCAACTTCTTGGATAATGAGTTGATGTCGACAAGAAGTGATCCGTCATAGGAGGGCCTTAATGAATCCCACATCAATGACACGAAACGGAGCAATTGATTTTGATGGAGGTGAAAACGATCTGATGATATATGGTTCAGGGTGGCGGTCATGAAAGAATGGAGTATAATGTATGGTAGTGGGCGGGACACAGGTGGCCTTTCTGGATGACTTCTCTTGAACATGTCGGCGACACTGATGTGATGGATTGGTAGCATTAACCCCAAATGTGGATGGTATGGTGTGACCATGGCGATGTGACCGGTGAATGAAACAACCCAACCCGACTCGGGCACGGAGTGGAAGTGTCATGTTCAAGAGCGACTTGCTACCAATAAAGATTCTTTGAGTTTTCTTCCCAATTTTTCCCCAATCATTGCTGACCAGTACCTCTTTATTTTTGTCAAGCTTGAGGAGGATAACATATGCTTGTTCTATAATTTTCCCTTCGGGCAAACCCATCGCTATGTTTTAACGAGCCTAGCGATAGTGAAACTCGTTCTCGTCTAAAGACAAGTTTGTCGCTATTTAATATTTTTAACGAGTCTAACGACAAAGATAACTCGGTCCTTTTCTTTTTTAGAGAGTCTGAAAAGGTACGTAAAGGTAACTCCAAAATTCCTTTTTCGTCATCTAATCCCTTAAGTCCGAAAAAGTATAAAACAATACAGAAGGGATGAATTTTCGATAGCTTTAACGAGCCGAACAAAACAAGCGCTCGATCTTTTTGTGTAATAATCCCTCAGGTCCAAAAAGATTAAAATCTAGAGGAGGGATAGCACTTCCTATCCCTTTAACGAGCTGGAGAGGCCAATGGCTCAGCAATCTTTTCATATTTTACGAGTCAGTTGAAAAGAGCTTAAAGAAGACTCGTCTTTTGAGGAACGAGTGATAAAATGGGTAGCAGCTGATTCCAGGTAAGGTTTGGAATTTTCCAATCACGATAGTGTCACAAGGATGGCTAGTGAAATCACTCTTCGCAGCTATTCCTCAAAATGGGTAAACAATCAAATGGATGTGAATGATCGGCTAATGAAAAAGTGGAGGTGACGGTGCAAACACGACCAAGGCTTTAATGGCTGAAATACTACATTCACGGTGGTTATTTACCAGGGAATAGTTCATTTTTAAACGAGCTTAAACGCGGGTGGAAACATTTGCTCGGTGCGGGTTTATTTTTTAACGAGCTTGAACCTTGCGGTAACACTGCTCGATTAATCCAGTCATATGATAAGAATGTCTCATATAAAAACGGCAATTTTTAGAGTTTTGCCCCACATCCTTTCTTTATGCAAGTTAGGAAACGACTAATCTAAAAAACAGATAAATAATCACTCTTTGCTTACACTCCAAAAGGTTTGCATGCCCCCAGGTATAAAACAGAGTTTCAAGGTTACCTCTACTTCTTTCCACCAAAACATTTGTTTTACCGAGAGAGGCCTACCTCTTACAAGTTACCCAAAGATTGTTCTATTTACGGCGTAAACAAAACACTTCTTCGACGATGTCTACTGAGATAAACAAAGGTGAGCGACGATGCCCGCCAACTCGCATAACTTTGACAAGAGAATATTGTTCCAGTCCAACTCCCCCTTCCAATCACGGACGGGAGTACGGAGGTCATATTCTCTCGTGAAACCTACCCTATACCCAAAGTTTTCCTGCCGAAGCAGACCAGGATGCATGCCCCCTGGGTTTCAGTTATGTCCCCCCGAATTACTTGCGCTCATCGGGAGGACGGACTGGAGATCGAGACATTTCTTGCGTGAAAAGACCATTTAGGGATGGTATATGACTATTTGCTATGCGTGATCCGGGAAATGGAAGTTGGTCTACGAGCTTGACCACTCTTCCTTTGTGCGGAAAACACATTACTCTAAAGAGTGAGGAGTCAATTGCTTCCATGCAATAAATATAGTCTCGTCCAAGGAGTAGGTTATAATCCAAGGGTCCTTGAACTACCATTATGTTCATGCGAACTATCTTCCTTCTCAATGTTATGGGAACATCGAGAAGGATCCCTAAAGGTCGACTGGTTCCTTTATCAAAGCCTGTCAAATTTCTCATCTCAGGCAAAAGCGATGGCGAGCCAAGCGCTTTCCAAGAAGTTGAGGAAAGGATACTCACAGAAGCCCCCTCATCTATGATGGTACCAGCCATAACCATTCTATATATTTGAACGATAATTCGGAATGGTACACTTGCTGGTAAACGGGGTCTGCCTAGTTGATTCCAGTCGAAGGAGACAACTAGGTTGCTTGGAGGTGGGACCGAATAGACGGCCGGGTACGGCTCTGACGAACTTCCTTCCTGCGGTAAAGGAACGAGTAAATTGCCCCCATGTTCGTCAGAGTCTGTGTTTATGAAGAGAATTTGGACGGTGTCATCCTTGTTCTCTTCAGTGACTGTATCATCTGAAGATAAAACCTCTAAAGGCAAGACCGGGTCAACTGCCGCCTCAACCTTTTGACTTTTGTCTGGTATGGATCCAGATGGTTTATCTTCAATGATAGGTGCTTCGACCGACCACCTGAGCGGGCCAGCCGGCTTTTCAACTAGTGATGGACTCGGCAAGAGTTTTTTATATCCAGGAGGAAGTCATAACGGTGAAACCGGACGATCATCCAAAAATCTTTTAGCTTCGTCTAAGAAGGGACAATGGTGGACGACATGATCGCCTTCGCACAGTTTACAAGGGAATCTACATTTCTCCTTTTTCTCCTTGTCCTGGGGCTTCACTTTCACTAGTCGACGGTGTACTTTCAACATGGTCATCAGAGGTTGACGACACCGGGTTGTGCAAACGAGGAGACCAGTCCCTTAATATCCGAGGGATGCAAGGACAATCTCTATGAAAGTGGTCTCCTTTGCAAATGACACATGGCGATTTAGGCCTGGTTAGTGCAGTGTGTGGATTTTCGTTAGACGACACTCGTTTTCCCCCATTCGCCTTTGGCTCCTTCTTCTTCTTTCTTTCTTCTTCTTTTCCTTCTTCTCCTTAGGAACTTGACCTTTGGCTTTACCAGCCCCATCAAGCGAAGAGGAAGGAGGAGAGGAAGAATTAGAGGAAGTAGAAGGCTGGTGGGCAACTCTGGACTCGTCTAATTGCTTATTCGATTGTTTAGGAATAGTGGTGTTCTGAACGACAGAGGTTGAGAAGAGCCATACTGGCAAACCAATTGTCAGCCCTGGAAGCGACAATGTGGCCATATGGGGTGCAACAACATCTCCCCAAGAGGAGAAGGGACTAGGATTTCCACCAAGGGGAATTCCTTGGTTGGTAGACTCCATTTTCTCAACCTAAGATCAACGTAGGAAAGGGGTATGAATATTCCGTTTAAAATAAATTTTTATATGCTTTGACACAACTTGTTTTTTCAATTTTTAAGAGTCAAGAAAAAACAAAAGATGACTCTAGTCTCCTTCGATTTTTAATGAGCCTGAAGTGACAAGTGCTTAGATGGACCTTTTCCGTTAAAGAGTCTGAAAAGGAACGAAAGGGACTGCTCTGGAGGTCTAGGTAGAGTGAGTACCAAACCAATCGCAAAACTGCAGAATACTTTTTACGGTACGGCAGTCAATCTTCCCGAATGCTGTGTTCAGTGCATTGCGATCAGTAGGGCGGCCGACACGGCTTCCTATGGATAAAGGATTTAAGCCTATAGGGGTCTCCCAATATATACTCGACGGTACGTGGGAGCACAAGTCCGTACTGGCACTTATCGTCTCAAAGCGGAGGAATCACCCAACCGTCAGTGAGGACAACAGTTACCAGGCTTTACAATGCTTTAATACGTCTCTAGCCTAGACCTCTAAATGTTGTGCGTTAAGTTCCAAAGCATTGTTAGATTCATTGAATTTATTTTAAGTTGATCTTTCTTATGAAGTTTGCCTTTTGGGTTCACCACAAGATGTAGATGTAATTCCTAAAATGCAATCTAAAGATGATAAACAAACTTTTATCTCTTTTCAACAATGAAAATCCTAGCTACTAGGGGGAAAGAAAGACACAATCTTTTCACAAAGAGCAAAGAGCACACTGTAAATGCACTTTCCTAAATCAAGCCAAACAGACTATCTATATGCAAATGCACATGCATGTATTTGTTTTTCACTTTCTTAGTATTGATGCTAAAAAGAAAGTTGATGTACAAATCTGAATTTGCTTTCAAGCGACAAACACAAACAAGCTTCTTTTCGAAATCAAAAGGTAGAGATGATTACGACACTTTATGATTTTGAAATAAATATTCGTTTTGACACTAGAAAGTCACAAATTCGAACCAAAGGCAATAGTAAAAGCATAATCGACCGTCAACAACAAATAAACTTTCTCCTACGATCGAAATCGACACTTGTGACAGATCTAAATCAAAGGATGACAGTACGATTATTATACTTTTGCAATGGAAAACTGCAAATGACTCAACAAACACACAAAAACATCTATAGTTCTTTTGTACAAATGAGGCAGAATATCAGTAAGGAAAAGGGGTTTGAAACAGTCATATACTGATCACAGGCTGCAAAATTCAGAGACAAAACTGGAAAGAATGAAGCACAAGAACCTCAACTGCACAAGGCTAGGCTGATCAGCGCACCTGTAACACAGAAAAACTGCATTGCATCGCAGGTTTCCCTTTCGAGAAGTGTGTTGAAATGCAGAACCTCTTCACAGTGCCTGCGCTGGGGCAGAAATGAGAATTCTATCCGGGTTCTAGGTCACATTTTGCAGTTTAGTCTTTGGCTTTTGGCCAAGTAAAAGCAATCAGTAATGCACAATCAGAGGTAGATCTAAGGAGGGTCTAAGAGCTATCACAAGGGTAATCAGATAGTCTATGAATCAGCTGTTCAAATCATAAATAGATCCAGTGAATGGATTGAAGCAGCAGATTTCTACTTTGCATTTGTTATGGCAAATGCAGTTCGATTGCTACTTATAAGTTTATGAAATAAACAACAAGAGATACGCAAACAAACTAACTAGACAATCGTCCCCAGCGGAGTCGCCATTTTGTTAACGGGAAAAGTGTCTATTTAGAACTGCTCTATCCCACTAAGGTGTGACAGCTGCCTTAGAAACAAACAGAGAAAACTACTTTTGTATTTCCTTTATGAACTATAAATAAAGAGGAATAGGAAGAACCAACCTGTGTCTTGTGCTAGTCCTTTGATCCAATCTCTCTCCTCTTTGACAGCTTCCAGCTACCTGCTCCCTTACTTGCCCAGCTTCACCAAGTACCTGTAAGATCACAGAAGAAGAAAACTATACAAAGACATGGATTTATATTCATAAATAACTTAGGATCAGATTTAAGTTATCCATACAAATATAACAAGCATCAATGATACAAAAGCATGGAGGAGAAACTCAAATAGTTTTTATTGATATACAAGAAGATCCAGGAGGAGTTACAACCGATGATTCTTGACCCAGCATCAACCTCCCAGCAAAGAAGCCCCTCTTCACCTCCAACAAAGCATAGATCACCCAATTCTCTAATATGTGTCTCAAAACCAACAGCAATTCCTTACAATGTGCAAAATTCCAGCCTCTGGATCTCTGGGATGAGGGATCCATATATAGATGTATGCAAGGAGGATGAGTCAACTTGTGATTTGATTAGTGGCTTCTCTCTGTCAGTTCTTGCTTCCACTTGGAGACTGAAGGCCTCTTACTCATCCTTGGTCGAATTTAGTGAGGCAAGTGTCATAGGAGAAGATTCTGGAAGCTTCCATTGTCTCTCCACCTCGCGGAATGACACTGCCATTTGTCATTTCCCGCTCAACGCACCCTGATAGTGCATTTAGGTGCATTGCAACACACCTAACCAGTGGATTTAGGTGCTATGCAATGCACTTAGCTAGTAGAGCAGCTGAAATGATCCTATTTTGACTTATTCTGAGCAATTTCTGGTGGAGAACTTCTGGGAGAAGTTGTAATTTGTTGACCTTGTTCCTTTAGGGGTTAGAACAACACTTTTAGGGACTTAGGAGCCCTTGGTTTATGGACATTTCATGCTTGGAGCTGCAAGGCACAAAAATGTCTATAACAAAGGGGTCATGCAGACATGCATCATTCAATTTCCTTAAGTCCACACAAGTTATGATTTCACCTTTTTCCTTCTTTTCCTGACCACCATGGGACTTGCCCATTTAGAATCTTCGATGTGTTCAATGATCCTGGCTACTATCATCTTGTCTAATTCTTCCTTCACCTTTTCCTTATATTTTGGATTCAGTCCATAAGGTCTCTGCTTGACAGTTTTCACATCAGGCTTGAGAGGAATCTTCATAACTCCGAAGTCTTCTAATATGCCCTTCATATCTAAGAACTTAGTAGGGAACAACTCCTGGTACTCATGCAAAATATTTTTTTATCTTGCTGACTATGTCTTCATCCTAGTAATATCCTATTGTTGCAAACCTCAATTCATCTTCTAACCCTATATTTACCTTCTTCGTCTTTAATGGCTTCATTATATTAGGCATCTCTATTTTAGGTCCATTTGCTTCGCGTTGACCTTTATATTCTGCAATTTCAATATTGTGAGGATCTTCGTCCTCTTCTACATTGATATTGTAGCATTCCATTACATTATGTAACTGCGCGACCCAATCAGGTTTCCATGTACATCGAACTTCGTTTTCAAAATCTTATTCTTAACTAACTCAAGGGATGCATCTATATGTGGACAATCATCTTCAAAACTAAATATCATTATAAATCCATCAACCATCTCTTCCCAACTTGTAGTACCATGTTGCAGTTTTGTTTCCAAATACCAATTCTGAGGAATTGTCTCCAAGGTATGGATGAATCCATGCACCCATTCTTCTTGCGGAATTTCTTCCCATGCTATTATACGGAACTGTATGTGTTCTCTAGGATCATTTTGACCATCATACTTATCTGCTAGCTCTATCTCTACTTGACCAAACCTTACCAACATCAATCTTCGACATTGTTGCCAATCTCCTATATTATTCTTATGTGTACCCCACCATCTAGCAGGAGTAGCTCTTAGGGCTATATCCATAGCTAAAAAGCTCTGACATTCTGGCACTTGTCTTTCATAATCTCTAAAGAAAGTATCAACATTATGCAAACCATCATAAAAAGGTAAATCACATATATCTTCTCTCATACAACGTACTGTTTTAGTGATCCTTGCACATCGTCTTGGAGATACTTCATGTAACCTGTTTTTCTAGTTTTCTAATTCCTCTTCTGAATCTGAAGTGCGGGAACTGACTAGCTCCCAACTCGATTTTCCATTTGTGGTAGGATTGATCCATTCTTCTCCTTTTTTTGTTATCTGGTAAATGTTGTCGATGTTGTTTGCGTTGTAACCCTCTTTAAAAGGTTCAGTATACCCTCACTCCTTCTGATGGATCTAATGGAACAATGACTCTCACATTGTTGCTTTCAAATATCATTTGCTTTTTATTCAATTTAATTATAGCCATGTTATAAAATGCCCAATCCAATTCAAGCAACTCAGGATAGTGATTAATATCATCCACAATTTTGATCACTTCAAAGTCAATAGTAGTGCACACTCCTCAATGTCTATCATGATACCTGACAACCTTCCTAGAGGAACAATATTATGTTCGTTCACCATCTTTAGCGAGATCGGTGACCATTGCAACTTTGGCTTACCCATAAATTCCCAAGTCTAATTTGGCAAGAAATTGGCATTAGATCCTAGATCGAGGATAACTTGATCCATGTCATATTCTCGAATCAGTGCAGTAAGCCTAATTTCTTTTCCAGTCCTCTTCTTGTGTCGATGTAGGTTGTTTACTGCATGCATCTTAATCCGTGGTACTTAGAATCACAAGAGTCAATCAATTCCTACAATCCTTCTACATCTATCTGGTTTCTTAACAACTTCATGCAAGTCCGCAGAAAAGATTTCAAAATATCTGGATCCACATCTTGTGTCGCAGCTGATACTATCTGGCAGTTATTCTTCTGTGTTGGCTACGAAGTAGAGGTCAAATCCCCATCATCCATAAAGCTTCACCTTGTCTCCATGAATACTTTATTTTCCTTTTGAATATAAAATGCAAAGACTTTTTAGTAGTTTTTCTTACCCATGTACCTTCAGCTTCCTTTTCCTCATTGGCTTTATCATCTACAATCACAGCTCCACTTCTTGTTACAATACTAATATGTGGTTCATCCTCCCTTAGCTCAGCCCTCATCATTTGAAGATTTTTTGTGGGATATTGGTTCTGTTTCTCCAGCATCTTTGTGATAAGGACGAGACATTCTTCTATCATGTGATCAAGAGACTTACAATAGCTGCAGGTTGTCATAGGGTTTTGATAGTCTGTTGCGAAGTGTCCTGCCTATCCACATTTATAATAGATAATCTGGTCACATCCTTGACTAGCTCCTCCTCCTCCTCCTCATCCTTGGAAACCTCCTCAATGAACATTCTGGCTTTGCTCCTCATGTGTATGTCCTTTAGCTTGCAACCTATAAGCATCAACAATGCACTCCATCATCAAGTCATAACTTCGACAATTTCTCTCATCATAGCCTACTCATTTACAAAAGTTGCAAAACAATTGCTTTGGGGTTTGTAAGTACTTCTATAATAAATAGAAACATTCAGAGCGATGTTGGCCTCTCGTTCTACAAATCTCACACAAACTTGATCCTGGGTTTACTGGATTAGGTGCTCCACTTGCCAAATAATATTTGAACACTAGGTATTGATCCTTATAATGGCTCTCTACTTTGCATTTTTTACACCATACTTCTGATCTGGTTTCTTTACCTTTCTTGAGATCCTACCATTCCAAGGTCAAATTTGCTAGCTGGCTCTAAATTAGCTGTACTCCTACATGAGTATCTTTAATCAACGAAGCTTGCAGCTTCATCGCAATCTTCAATGCTTCATCTTGAGTCATGATCTTCTGTTGCGTCAAGGGTAACCTAATATGTGGTAGTAGCGTGGCTATAAACCACTCTTTATTTTGTTATGGGGGTATGTTAAAGCTTACTTGTCCCATTTATACCTTGAATCATTGATTCAACTGCCACACAGAATCAGTAGCCGACTGTTTGATTTCCTTCAGCTCTATGATGCACTGTGATTCTGACTTCAACTTCTTGAATTCTAACACCAGCGCTTTCTTAATATCATCCAACGAAGCAGTGGAATTAGTCATAAAGTACTTCATGTACCATGTTAGTGCTCTTTCCTGTAGCGTCTTAATGAGTTGTGCCTTCTTTACATCTTCTTCAATGATCTGTCTTTCTTTCCATTTTTCATCAGCTACAAACTAGAACTAGTAAGGATCCTCGGATCCAAGTCCTTTAAAGATAGGTAGCTTAATATCATTGCCCATTTTTCTTCTTGGGGGGCTTGGTGGGGGGGGGGGGGGGGGGGGGGGGGGGGGGGGGGAGTAGGGGAATTATGGGGAGGGGGATGGGGGGTAATGGGAGTAGATGGATGGGGATCTCTAAGATGCCCTAATTTTTCTTGAAACCTAACTTTGGTGCACCTTCAGGATGGGAGGGGGAATACCGCAGAGTTGTGTGGTTACTCCCTTCTTATTCACTCTCAGACCCACCTAACTCGTTCATTTTACTTATTGGGTGGCCCCTCTCAAATAAGTAACTAAAAAGTCATTAATGTACCTCTCCTTATCAGTCGAGTCACTAACGTACCTCATGCAGGTGGGTGAAGCAGGGCGCGGGCCATTCTCGCTCTAGCTCTTCATTCGGTCTTTGTCTATCGCGATCAGTCTCTCTTAACTCATACTTACAACAGTCATTCAAAACGTACTTCCTGACCAAGTAGTTGGACATATAGCAGTTGGGATTGACTGAGATAACTACTAGTCCAAATACTAATCCCAAGCGACTATAGTCAGTCTCAATAAATCTCTTTGGTCTGCACTCTACTCTATATCACTTCCCACTTCACATAGATCATGTTCCTAGTTTAGACTTATTCCCTCTTTGTTAAAACATTAATGCGACTGCATTCGTAGTATGCCCTTTTCACATAAATTCATTTTAATCCACGACCTCGAAGAGTTCAAATACTTACCTCGTGAGCCCTTGAAAAATATTCACTCTAAGATATAGTCATTTCTATTGCAAATTCAGTAATAAATCCTCCTAGGATACTGTTAATCCAAAAAACAACCACTATTAAGATCCTATTGTTAGTATTCCTGAGTCGTCGCATCAATTCCGGGCTCCATGTGGCAAGCTCATCAGTTTTGAAACAATTCTTATGCTTGGTCAAATTTGATACCCATTCATATAGTTCATTATCAAAAATCATGAATAATATCTCGTGTTGTTTTATATAAAGATACTTCTACAACCAGGCTTCAGTAAAAAATCGTGGATTTCTATTTTTCCTGAATTGCAAATTCTCTCTCTTTTTGTTCAACCCACTCCTAGATTTCCTTCTTTGATAGATGCCAAAAAATGTCCCTCAAACAGATCCCGGTCCTGATAATGGAACCATTTTTTGGCTTAAGGGGGCTTGACCCATGTTTAGAGTGTACTGCGCACCAACAAAACCCTCAACCACAAGCCCTTTCATCAACGACCTACAAGCAGATCATTGTCTCACCCAAAGCTATTATGGGAAGTTGCATAACCAAGTTTCTACATCCAGAGGGATATGCGTGATGTGGCATTCGTGTTTTTACTTATGTTTTATACCTATCTACAACTTCGCATACATAAATAACTTCACATTGATGATTTACTTCACATATTTTCACTTATCACATAAACATATCAGAGAATAGTATAACATGTATTCTTTCGCATAATTCAGTAAAAAGCATGCATAAAAGTATGTATAAACATAGATAATGAACATAGATGCACAAGAATTTTCCAAATCCTCTTCTTCTTTATTGACATAGATATTTAATACATACCACTTCTTTTACCTGTGCAACCAACTGTAGGTGGTCTGTGCACTCAGTTGCAGACTCTTCTAGGCCTCCACACACTCAATTGCAGAGCCTTTTTTTAAGGCCCAAAAATACAGACTAAATATAAAAGTATGATCAATGATTCATTTGTGACTTATCTATCCTCGACAAAGTATTACATTGCCTTATATAGATTCCATTACTACAAAACTATGGTCCACATACTATGGATTCGACAAAACAATGAACTAACACCCGATGCCTCTTACAAAATAAGGGGCTTTGACCCACCCAAAATCCTCTAGAAATTGCATGATGAATATAAATTTGCGGGCATCATCCGCTCCACTCCTCAAAATGTGGAGTCTTTGACCAAAATTTGACCAAGTTGGGTTCGCCCAACAATAAGTATGAAACCCTTGAATAAATGTTGTAAAAAATTTTCAATGAATTTTTCAATACATAGGTTGCTAACCAAGTGAATGAGGTTGAACTTGGTTAAACCTTGAAATGCTCAATGAGTCTTCCAAGGACAGGCTAAACCCTACGCAAACTCGCCCAGTAATGAAGAGTTTGAACTTTTGACAAGATTAACCATGTCCTCCCCTTGTTTTTTTTGTTTATTTGAGTAACTTACAAGTAACCATGAGACTCGATGAGTCCTATTCTAGTAGTTACCTTGAAACTCTAGAAAATTAACCCTCGTCCAACCTTTACAAAGATCCAGTTCAATTTATAATCCCTATGGAATTCTTGATTTCTTCTAAAACAATTTCAAGCTAGAGGTGCACAAGCAAGTTTGGAAACCTTGATTATACTGACATGGAAGAGGGATAAAGATGTTAGAAAAACGTTTCAAAACTAGAATTGAAAAAATATACCTTTACTTCCCTAAAGACAAGGGCCTTCCTCAATAACTTTTATCATATTAGCAACAAATATAAATTTTAATGGAAAAAAAAAATCTTAATGAGGTATTAAGTGAAAGAATTGTTTAACAAACCCATTTATTCTTTCTCTAGTAAAAAAAAAGGAAGGCCTTCATGATTTAACTAACCAACTTGAAAATAAAACATTTCTCAGTTAGCAAGCTAGTATTCCAAGGCTTTCTCTCTAGACACTTTGAATCAAGGTGAAGTCTAAGTTTCTTAGCACACATTTTGAGCCTCTCTAAGTCAGTGAACAATTCTCCACCATTTACACCCTGAAATGGATCCCACCACAGTAGCATCAGGTTACACTTGTGAATTCCCCTCCAATATTTGTTATCTAAGTAACCCTATAATACTTCCTTTAAAGGATTAAAAACACCTACCCACAACCTGCAAACTTACCAAATTGTTTGTGTCAAGCCATAGACAAAAGCACAAGACACTAATTTCAGCGATTTGAAAGTGACTTCCCTCTTGTACATGTTAAAATAGCAAAAATAAATTCCAATTTAATTTGTCCTTCAAATAAATTGTGAATTAAATCGAAATTTTATTCTCATAGAAACTTTTAATAGTTAATTAAGTTAAATTGACTTAATTGAATTAGGAAATGCGAGTTGGAAGTATATCTAGAGCCATGTAGAGTGATCCCTAAATTTTAGCAGCCCAGGTTGAGTTCTTTGAGTTGTAATTAGATAATTCATCCTAACTAAGTTATAGTCAATTAAACTAGTTCTAACTGTTGGAGGAACTAGTAGAGGTCTAGTACTGGTGTAGTGCACCAGTGCATCACCAGTACCACACCAGTTAACTAAATATTCACTCATAAATAACTCATGCATGTCAGTTCAAATGGAGACCCAATTGAAATTAGAGTTCAGGGACAATGTACTATCAGTTGTATAATTTTTCGAGTTGTACAGATGGTGCATGAAATCAATTAAGGACCTATGTTTGGATTGCACAGTTATGGAAAGTGGATTTCCCAATTAAATATGGGTTAATTCCTCTAGGGATTGCGCAAGGAAGTAGGGGCTTAGCAGGCAGCAGAATTGGCTAAGTGTTCGCTTGAACTGGCTTGTGAGGCAGAGAAATAGATTGTTCTAGTGCAAGAATTGTTCAGGTTGAACAAGCATTTTATTTTCTTCTGATAGCTTCTGGTTAATGAAATATACATAGTTGGGGTTTTTAGCAGTTACTTTCCCTAGAGAAATATTGTGTTATGTGCGATTGATATTCTTCCTTTTCTACTTATTGTTTTCATCGATCAATTTTGGTTTCCGCTGAAGAGTAGAGTAGATTCTTGTCTTATGTTTTAGCATATCACATAAGTTGTTGAATCTACAGTAAAAATCTACAGTCCACCTTACATCTAGGGGCAAATTCTATCCTTTTTTTAATGATACATTGAGTGACTACTAGTTTTTTAAACTTTATTAAATTTTGATATGTACACATCTTGAAAAATAGGATATAATTAGGGGTTAACACAATCACTTTTCCTCTGAAGTCAACATGGTTTGATGGCTTCTGCTACATATTTGGCTTGAGATTTTGATGCCTTTATGTGATATGGATATTGAATTACAAGAAACAATCGAGTTAAAAAATTGGATTTGATGAATATCCATTTGTGTCATGTTATGAGATGACTTGGTGAATGGGTATGCAAGAAAATGACCTAACTCAAATGTTCATTTGTAGAAAACCAACCCCAGTTGTGGTTGAGATATTTTCCCTCGAGTCGAGAGATGAAGCTCTCTATGCAAGGTATGCTATCTTACTTTGTAAGCATGGTTTATTAGATCAGAGTCGTAGTTGTTTGTTGTAAAAACGGCTCCCCTTTCATAGCTCCCAACATTCGTTGGGACTATTGTTTACTAGATTAGATATATTTCCATTTAAAACTTATATTACATAAAGTATTTATCTGGAATATATATTTTTTACCACTATAATTTCATTTTATGTTGTAATCTATCTATTGAATTTCTTAACTTTATATTTGACACATTGGGTTACAGGTTTCTGAACAAAGGTTTATTGAATTTCAATCTTGCACTGGACCTTGGTTTCTTAACTAAAGCACACAAATATACTTTCTTCAAGCCTAAGTTCATACACTATGCCACATACTTATCTGAGAAGATCCGCTACTGGAGATATATTACCATTTATAGGAAGCTAAGAGAAAACCTGGAGTGTCAAGTGTATCCTATATTCAAGTACTTTTAGAAATGGTACCAAGATGAGAATAGGCACCGTGACTTTTTCTCAGCTTTATTGAAAGTGCAACCATAGTTTCTGAATGACTAGAAGGCCAAGCTTTGGTTAAGGTTTTTCTATCTCTTGGCAAGTTAATCTTGAATTACATCTAATATATACTAAAGATGTAGGCAATATGATTTCTGATATTTTCATTCAATATTTATTAGATGTTTTCTATTTTTCATTCCATGTGAATGATTTATTTTGGGTACATTTTCTTTCCTTTAACAGCTATATGTGATGATGTACCTAAATGATTTCCAGAGGACAACATTTTACGAAGGCATTGGAATGAACACAAAAGATTTTGATATGCATGTTATCATTGAGGTGGGTTAGAAGTTTCTTAAGACCGTAATACTTAGAAGCCATTTTGTGTGTCTAAAATTGAGTTTTAGTGATGTTTTGTGTGGGATGGGATTTAGAAATGTATTATTTTGACTGATGCAAACAAACCGAACTATAGCAAGGATATTTCCTAGTGTCTTGGATGTTGAGAATCCAAAATTCAAAAAGAACCTTGACCGGATGGTAAACATCAACCAGCAGATAATAGAAATTGGAGAAATCCAAGCTCCAAACTTGGGGAAGAATCTCTAAAGAATTCCTCTTATAATTTTTTTGGTGTAAAAATTAATAGCAACTTATTTGATGCCACCCGTAGATTCTAGTTTTTTGGATCACATTGATTTGAGTCACAAGTTATGTACTAGATGCATTTCATACATGCAAAATTGCACGGTCACACTATATCATCGAGAATGGAGCTTTGCGAATCTATGCCTTTCTTTGTAGTTGTTTGAATTTTGAGATGTCCTACCCTTTTCTAGAAAAGCATTCATATTATGTCATAAGATTGTCTTTACATATGCACATGCTATATGCAATGTTGGAGTTATGTAATCCAAATTTCTCAGCAATAAAAAGTCCCTTTGTCTTGTTAGTAAACAAAATATTTAGATTCAATAGTTTTTTTTATGCCATGATTTTGTACAAACATTAATCTCTCATAGCTTGATAGAAGTGGTAGAGAAAATATTAATCCCTTTGTTGTAGTGACTGCAACACCCTCCAAAATTTTGGCCCACATCCAACTTTGGAGCCTTCCTTGGTTTTTCCTTGATGTTTGCAAACACTCAGGATCATCCCATGAGCTCGTGTCAAGTATTTATACCCTTTTTTCTTGACCATTCGTCGGTCCTCTTTTAGCATGTTGGTTGCAATGTCATGCTTGTAGTCTTGTTCTGGCTATATTCAAGGATTTTCTTCATGTGTAAAAGTTGTGCTCAGTATGTTAGAATTTGTCACACACACATGAAGTTGTATGCAATTTCATGCAAGTGTCATCGCGATCGTTCAACGATCTATCTCAAGTGTCGCACTTGTTGCTCGCACCCTTTAGTCATTCACATTGAGCATATGTCGTCTTGTTCGTTTGAGGTGTCTTGTCATCAAGTCATGTTGAGTGTGTGTTCACAACGTCATGTATACACGAGTTCACTCACTCACACACTTAACCATTTTGCTGAAGATCTGTCGACCAGACCACCTTCCATCATCCGGATCTCCAATGAGATGCATTGCACAGTCTTAGGCCTCAGTGACCAAGTAATGATGCCCAGAATTGTGCAGAGCTTGAGGTTGCATCCCAAGCAGTCTGCATTGTGCAATCCAGGAATCGACCTCCCTGACTATCACCCAGAACAACGCATAAGTTTCCCAAGAAGTTATCTCAATCTACACCACCCGCAAGACTATCCATCAAGCTTCTCCTTGGTCAACCAAAGAATTTGACTGGGCAATCACCCGGGGCTTCACTCCTCCCAAAAGTTGTGTAGAATGTGTCAGCAGGCTTACCTCCATTGACTAAAGAATTTGCGCAAACATGAGGGATAGACACTCGCTTCCTGTCACAACAATGTCTCTCAAAATTGCGTAGTTTTGTCAGTCGATCCCTGATGAGCCTAGGTATTTCAACAAGAATGATGCAAGTCCTAGGGCTACCAGCTTTACTTATCAAACCGGGGTTCATACAAACTTGGAGGTGACAATTCTATATGCACAAGTAAAAGTGAAGGTATTGCGTATTGTCACTACTCATCTGCCAAGAGACCCCAGGGGTTCCAAGCCAGAATTCTATAGGGTCAGAAGAAGCTTAACTCTTTTATGGAAGAAGAGAAAATCTATCCTCTGGGAGAGGTAATTCTACTGTAGTATTGAGGAAAACAACATGAAATGATAAACCATACCATAACCTAACTAACAACCCAAACATCTATGCTAAGAAGAATTCTTAAATTAACACTAATCTTATGCTGCTATCTAAGTTGCGGAAGTAAAAAAACATTAAACTAGACTAAGGTGTAGCAAAGAAACTTAGGCTAAATCGGGTTTCAAGAGGAAAAATAAATCGGAGGTTGAAATCAACGGAAAGAGGACATAAGGATGCAATAGCGCATAGGAACAGTTGGATCGATCAATGAATAGAAGATGGATGGTGGAGATCTTATCACGGGGATTAAGTGAATAAATGGATGAATGGGGTTGATGAATAGGATGAATGGTGGAGATTGTATTGCAAGGAGTTAAGTGAGTGGATAGATGAATCAAGGTAACAAAGGAGATGAATGGCTAAGATCTAATCGCAGGGATGAAGTCAAGTGATGGGCGGATGAGGTTAACAGGAGCGATGAACTGTTGAGATCTGATCACGCAGGTGAAGTCAAGAGATGGATGGACGAGGTTAACAAGAGCGATGAATGACTGAGATCTCATCGCGTGGGTGAAGTCAAGAGATGGACGGCAGAGATCGTATCACGGGAAAAAGAAACGTGCAGAAATTATGGAGCGGGTTTCTAAGGCGGTAAGTAGTTTCTCATGCGCCCTTCAGGTTGTAAGCAGTATTTTGAACTTTTACGCAATTAGGCTTACTGTGTGACACATAACACGAGAAAACCACTTTTCTCACGTGCTCTCGGGCGGATAATGTTCGTGCACTAATCCACGCAAGATTGCACGATAACCGTTGGATTAGGCGGGGGTGATCAACGATGGAGATCGACCAAGCTTGTTGGTGATCGGGTGAAGCAATAGCCATCAGATCAGGCAAGGCATATCGACGGTGGGGGTTTAAAGCACCTAAAGGTGTAGAGGTGACACGATAGCTGTCAGATCATGTGAGGCAGATCAACGATGGGGACTTAAAGATGATAAAGTGAATGGAAGACTTCACGTGAGGCAGTAGTTAGAGAAAATAATGAATCGGACGGTGATTGCGAAGGTTTGTTGGTGATTGAATGGCAAGGAAGCGATGAATGAGGAATGTGATGAAGGCGGTTTTAAATGAAAGCACCAGAGAAAATGAGTGTTGGTGAAAAGATAACTACATCAAACGAAAAACACCATAGCTCATGCGAGAACCAGAAACCTGTGTTTTTGGGGTTGCTGAAGGGTCCCTTCCTCAAGTCATGGTCCCAGAGGGAGGAGCTGAGGTTGAGACACCTGAGCACAACCTAATAGTGATCTTTTTCCTCTAGCTAACCTACTAATTAAAAAAACACAAATGGAAGTAAACTACAACAAATGCAGCTATTGAAGCAAATGAATAGGAAAGCCATGAATAATCTATGCTATGTTGTTGTACTGAAAGTGCAACTACTTAAACAAATAAATAGTGAAAACCATAAGGCTACTTAAGCCAATGAATAGAAAACCATGAAACTACTTAAGCAAATAAATAGAACAAAACTCTATGCAAGCATACATGTACAGTAAAGAGGAGCTTTGACTGCTTGGGTCAGGCCCTTTATTCCTACATTACATGCACATTATACCACAAAGCCAAATATCCAACTCTAACTCATTTCATAAACAAAATATAATCAAAAGTATGCAATAAGTTGTGATAATAGCTGGTTTGACTAAGCTAGGAAGTGAAAGTGTTGCTAATCCTTTGAGCAACTTAGTCAGTGTCCATGTCCTTCATGGCTCTGGTAGCCTCTTTCCTTTCTACTTCCTCCCACTACCTCTTTTCCTCTTCTTCTTTTATCCCTTCTAGCATCCCTAGGAGTAGTGGTGGACTGAGTTTTAGACCTATCCAATTGACCTTCAACCTTTGCATTGATTTCTCATACATAGGTGTTTTGTTGAGTGCTTTTCTCAACCTTTAAGGGGAGTGATATTCACTGATCTTCAAGCTATGTGGCAATGTGTTCCATCTCCTTTAGCAGGCATGTATATTATCATCTTAGCAGCCTAAACATATCCTCAAAATGTGAAATTGCTTGCTCTTGGGAAGTAAGATATCTAAGTGCCAGCTAAGGATCATTTGCAATTAGATTATGGGTGTTGATTAGGGCCATGGGGTTTGATTGTTCAGCTCTGGTAAAAAA
Source organism: Pinus tabuliformis (assembly GCA_031772625.1). Taxonomy (NCBI): domain Eukaryota; kingdom Viridiplantae; phylum Streptophyta; class Pinopsida; order Pinales; family Pinaceae; genus Pinus; species Pinus tabuliformis. The sequence continues at coordinate 317,230,178 of CM062812.1, forward strand.
AATTGTTCATTTTTCTCTCTGGCCAATATTCTTTTCATCTTTGCAGCCCTTGACTTCTCATGGTTCATCCATGATGCCAAGACCATTAATTGTAGATATTCTAGCTTTGCATTAGGATCCCAAATATTCATGTCTGTGAGGGCCATATTGTGCAAGTAAAACTCAGCCATTTTGGCCCTATCCTCTAGTGCACTTTGATAACAAAGATCAATAAACTGTCTATAGCCCTGAAATGGCATGGTGCCCCTTTATGCTAGTGCTTTAATCTAAAATTGGAGCCATTGTTCTCTGAGCTAAAGAGCATAGGGTTTAGCTAGCATCCTACACTGGATGGCCTCCAAGGAGAGGTTGGCCATATATGCTAGTTGGTCTTTCTTTTCCTGCAACTGTCCTCCCTGCTTTTCTTATCTTCTTCCTTTTGCTGTTCTTTCACATCTCCATTAGTTTCTCCCTTTGTTTCCTCCTCTTGTTTTAGCATCATCCTCCTTGTCTTCTTTCAGCATGTTCCTCTGTATTAGTTTCTTCTTCACCCATCTCATCCCCATCTAGCTCTATATCTTCTTCTTCTTGTTTTGCCTCCTCACTGACATAAGGACTAACATCAAAGGTGAGGGTTTTGATTTCATCCTCTACTGGTAAGTTTCTGAAGACTGACCATGTTATGGGGATCTTGAGGCTTTGGAGGGCATCCTTAATGAGGATCTTGATCAACCTATGGTGAACTAACTACTGGGAATTTCCTTCCTTTACTTTGCTGCTGGAGTTTATGAGCAATTGCATCAAGAAATAGGGTATGATGAGTCTTTGGTGAATTGGTATTTCTACCCCAAATCTTAATTCTTCAAGCATTCTCAAATGGTTGCCATAACAACACTGTATCTATGAACTCTTGCATTCCATTTTGACTTATTAAAGAATTTCCCTTTTTCCACCTTTTCACTTATAAACCAACTACCTCTTAACCTTTACAACTTTTGATCGAATGATGCATATGAGTGAGTGAGTGGGATACTTACCTGTGGTCTTGATGCCATGCTACAATTGTCAAAGACCAGAGGTGTTGTTGATGGTCATTCTTCTTCCTCCTATGCTATCTGCTACTAGTTTATTAGCTTTTGCAGGTGTCTGTGACTGAAGATCTGATGCTGCTGCTGCTACTGTGGAGCTCCTGGATCTAATGCTGCTGCTACTGTGGAGCTCCTAGATTAGCACTTGGAAATGTTTGGTGTCTCCCTTATAATTTATTGATCATGTTGCTGGATGGTACTGTGAGGATGTTGTAATGAATGGACAGAGGAAGTAGGATTGTATGTGGATGCAGGGATGATGGTAATGGTTGAGTTGATTCTGTTAGAAAACACAATCTTCACCTGAATTGAAGTAATGAAGTGAAAAACAATAGAATTGATGGAGGGATGCATGGTAAGGAGTGGAGGAGATGAATATATGTGAGGAAGGGTTCCCTTTGGATCTTCTCTTTGCTCCTTTCTTGTCTTTTTCACCCACCTGCAAATAACAATTATGTTTTTTTCTTGTTTTTTATTATTATATTAAAAAAAAGAAACACCTAGGCTGCCTCAGAGAGGTTTTCACCCTAGATATTTTCCTTGGGCAACTCAAGGAAGGTTTTCACCCAGGGATCTTCTTACTCTTTTTCATTTTTTTTCATCCTTGGGCCGCCTCATGAGGTTTTCAACCCAAAGATGGGATTAAGGCACCTCATGGAGGTTTTCACCTGAATCCTTATTCTTTCTTCCCTTTTTCCGTGACCTGATGAGGGAGGAGCTAGAACTTACTCCACCATCATCACTGTATTATTGATACTATCAATGAACTCTTGTTTTGATAAATGCCTCTTGTACATTTTCAATATGTGTCCATTAACTAGCAATGGAATGACTTCTTCATCAATAGTTCTGATTTGCACTGAACCATTGTCATGGCATATTTCCACCACATAAGGTATGAGCCATCTTGTCCTTAGCTTGCCCTTGAAGTCTTTAAACCTCGAATCATATAAAAATGCCCAGTCTCTCTCTTGAAATTGATTCTCCTTGATGTGCTTTTTATGCGAGATCTTCATCTGAAGTTGAACTATCTCTGTATGTAGGAGGGCCTGCATTTTGAATTCATCTAAGCCATTCAAATGTAACAATCTTTCTTTCTGTGCGTAATTAAGATCCAAATCTAGTTGGGCTACCATCCTCAATGTGTTATATTCAAACTCAATGGGAAACAAAGCCTTTTTCCCATAGACCAGCTCATAGGGTGTAAATACAATGGTGGTCTTCCATGTGGTATTATAGGCCTAGGTGGCCTCAACTAGTCTCTCTGCCCAATCCTTCCTACTGCTGCTCACTACCTTAGTTAAGATGTTCTCCAGTGCCCTATTGGTCACCTCCACTTGCCCATTAGCTTGTGGATGATAGGGAGTGGAGGTCCTATGCTTGATTTGTGATGGCTGAGTAGTTCTTCAATCAAACTGGAGGTAAATTGGCTGCCTTGGTCTATGACTAGCTCTCTAGGGTACCCAAATTTGTAGAATATATTCTCCCTTAGGAAATCAACCACCTTCTCTTATGTTGCTACCTTAATTACCTTTGTTTTAGCCCACTTAGTCAAATAATCAGTGCACACAATGATGTGTTGTTTTTTATTTAAAGGAGAATTGATAGGCCCAATGAAGTCCATGCCCCACTTGTCAAATGGCTCGAAAGTCACTTGAGGTTGTAGGGGCATTTCATCTCTTGGAGTAGGCTTTCCTATCCTCTCGCACTGATCACACTGACTAATATACTTTTTCACATCCTGATGAAGAGTAGGCCAATAATAGCCTACTTGCAACACTTTGAATGTTGTCCTATTTACTACAAAGTGACTTGCACAAGGCCCATCATGACAGGTCAAAAGGATGCCAAAGACTTCCTCTTCCCTTACACACCTTCTTAAGATTTGATCTAGGCCAATTTTGAACAGACTACCCCCAATCCAGGTGAAGGGGGTACTCTTTCTGATTATCTTGCTCTTTTCTTTGGAGGGAAAGTTTGGTGGGAATTGTGATGATACCAGATAGTTTGATATATCAGCAAACCATGGGGAGAGAACTAAAATAGCAAACAAATGCTCATCTAGTAACTGGTCACTACCATTACTTCTTCACCTGCAGGCAGATTCGTCTGAGATAGAAAGTCAACAACAACATTTTCCCTACCAGGCTTATCAACAATAGTTAGATCAAATTGCTGTAAAAAAATAAACCATCTTATGATTCTAGCATTCACATCTGGTTTATTCATTAAATATTTGATTGCAGCATGATCAATATGCACAAATGTTTGATAGCCTGTAATGTAATGCCTAAATTTGTTTAATGAATCCACAACAACCAGGAGTTCCTTTTTGGTCACAATATAGTTTAGCTCAACCTTTGATAGGTTCTTACTGATAAAATAGATGACATAGGGCAGTTTCTCCTCTTCCTAACCTAAGACTGCTCCTATGGCTTTGTGTGAGGCATCAACATGAATATGAAAATGGAGGCCCCAATTTGGGCCTCTAAGGATTGGTGCAGTGGTTAACTTACCCTTTAGAATGTCTAAGGCCTCTTGAAAACTCTTTGACCATATAAACTCATAATCTTTGGCCAACAACCCAAACAAAGGAGAGGCCAACTTGCTGAAGTCCTTTATGAACCTTTGGTAGTATCTAGCTAACCCTAAGAAACTCCTTACATCTCTCTGCTTTTGTGGAGGTGGGACCCTTTGGATGATTGCTATTTAGTTTGGGTACACCTGTAGGCCTTGCTGAGATATTGAATGACCTAGTATAGTCCCTTTAGTCATTAAGAATTCACATTTTTCTGGACTGAGAGACAAGTTCATTTCAATGCATTTGTGCAACACTTTGCCTAGGTTAGTCAGGGCTTCTTGGAAATCACAGGCATAAGGTGTAAAATCATCCATATAGATTTCTGCTGCATCATGTACTAATTCAGCAAAAATACTCAATACTGCTCTCTGCAAAGTGGCAGGAGCATTGCATAGGCCAAAAGGAAGGACCCTATAGGAAAAATTACCCCAAGGACAGGTGAATGTGGTCTTATCTTGGTCTTCTAGGCATATTTGGATTTGGTTGTACCCACTAAATCCATCTAAGAAAGAAAAGAACTTCTTCCCTGCCAGGCCATCTAGCACTTGGTCAATGAAGGGTAGGGGAAAATGATCCTTCTTTGTGGCTTTGTTCAATTCCCTATAATCAACACAAATCCTCCACTTACCATTTTTCTTGGGAACTAACACTAAAGGAGAGACCCACTCACTGTCTGAGATAGGGTAAATGAATCCTGCATCTAACATTTTTTGTAGTTCTTCTTTGACTATGTATTTAAGAGCTGGATTCATCCTCCTTTGTGGTTGCCTAATTGGCTTGTAACCTTATTTGATGTATATGTGGTGAGTACACATTGAGGGGTTTACTCCCTTCATTTCCTTATAACTCCAAGCGAAGGCTTCTAGGTGTTCTCTCAACATGTTGTGTAGCTTTTCCTCTTCTAAAGCAGAAAGAGATGAGTTAATTTTCAAAGTTCTCTCTAGGCAAAATTCTATGGTTTTGACACGGAGTGGGTTGGAATTGGCCAAGCATAAGTCAATAGGATGATTGCTCTAGGTTTCCCTTACTTCCTCTTCTAATGGTAATGAACTAGGAGTTGGACTTTAGAGCAGGTGTTCAATTAAGTCATCCTCATATTTCTGTCCTCCTCCTATGGTTTCTTCCAAAGCATAAAGTTCGGTAGAATAAACCTCATCTTCTTCCTCCTCCTCTAACCATAAAGCTAAATCATTCTCTAGGGTAGGTTGAGCAGGAGGGTATAAGACTAACTGTTTGGACATATGCCCATTCTTGATGGTCATATTCCCAGCTCTGTAGCTAATGTAAGCATCAGCTGTGGCCAACCATGGCCTCCCAAGGATGAGAGGGTAACCAGTAAGCTTAGCCTTAGGTTGGAGAACTAGGAAATCTGCAAGGTACTCCCAAGAGTAAATGGAGACCATCACATCCACCATAATTCCGTCAGGGGTGACTGTGGAACGGTCCGCAAGTTTCATAATTGTTGTGGTCTTTCTAAATGACCCTTAGAGGTTTAGCTTGAGCATGGTGTCCTTGGTCATCACATTAGTGGCAGCCCCAAGATCAATCAGAGTGTGTGGGACAATAGTGCCATTGATGTGCACATTTGAATGTGATGGTAGTCCCAAGCCCTTTAGATTACAATTTACTTCTTGGTTGCGACTATATTTATGACATGGGAGCTATTGTTTCAACACTCTTTCGAGTGATTTGTTTCCCGCATGAAGGAAGAATTGTCACCGTTGACCAGCTTTCATTTCTCGGTCCAAATAGGGCTTCTAGTCAACTGTCTTCCCTAGATGGTACTTTTGTACCAATGATATCATCCCCGCCATGGGTTAATTATGTGGCAACACATTCCATGCCTACATCAACTGACGATCAATTCAGTGATGTTGTACATTATGTACTGGGGGAATTGGAACCAGATCTCTCTAATGGACTCCTTGCTATGGATCCCTTCCAAAGAATTGTTCTATCATCTGATGAGAACCTCTTGGAAGTCATGACCTCTTATGAGTCGTGATTGAGGAAAATGAGGATAGTTCTTTTACTATGTCAACCTCATTAAAAAATGAAACAACTCCCATGAGGATAGTTCCTTGTCTTATGTCAACCTTGTTAAAAAATGAAGCCAAGGATATGAGGATAGTTCCTAGTCTTGTGTCAACCTCGTTAAAAAATGAAACAAGGAATACGAGCATAGTTCCTTGTTTTGTTTCAAGCTCGTTAAAAAATGAAACAAGGAATTTGAGAAGAGTTCTTTGTCTTGTGTCAAGCTCATTAAAAAATGAAACAAGGTCCCCTGGAGCAAAGTTCCAAGTTGAGTCTTTGAGTACATCTCGTAAAATCCCAGTTGAGTCTTTCACTTGATCTCGTAAATGAACCTTCATTCCATCCACCTGATAGCCACAAGTAGTCTACTTAGGTGAATGTAATGAAGCTTGGGGGGCATGCACCTAGTGGTAAAGTTAAGTCTCCCTATAGGCTATGTGAAGGGAATCACCCCATTCACCTTTGTTCCTATCTGGACAAAGACAAAAAGGTGTTGGATAACCATCCTGCTTCACCACAACGACTTCCATCTGGTTACAAGAGACTCTCCCTTTCATCATGCTAGGGGCATGTAAACCAATCTCAAGCATAGTTTTTTGTTTCAAGATTGTGTAAAAATGAATTGAATCCAAGCATAGTTTTTCGTTTTGAGCTTGTGTAAAAATGAAACTAAATCCAAGCATAGTTTTTCGTTTGGAGCTTGTGTAAAAATGAAACTGAATCCAAGCATAGTTTTTCATTTCAAGCTTGTGTAAACATGAAACTGAATCCAAGCATAGTTCCCCATGGTTCAAGCTTGTGTGAAAATGAACCCATCTCCATTTTAACCCTCATGATTACCATTCTATCAGCCTTTTTCGTCAGATGAGCCTTGGTTGTTTTCATCCCATGCCCACCATCCCTTTGGACGATCATACACTTTCACTTGGTTTTTTTACCCTTTTTTGAGGAACAGTTGCAATGAGTGGTCTTATTAGCCAGCCTCTTCACATAAATCAACATGTTTTGAGAAGTTCCAACATCACCGGAACCAGTTGCTACCCTAGACACCACTTGTTCCTCAAAATGGAGTCCTCTTTAAGCTCTTTTTAGACTCTCTAAATATGAAAATATTGTCGAGCGCTTGTCCTTTTCAGCTCGTTAATGGATTGGAAATGAAATCTAATCAGTATAATTTTAACCCTTTTTCGGGCTGAGATAGATTATTTACAGAAAAGGAATATGTTGATGAACATGGTCAATAGGTTCTCTCTCGTATTGTTTTATGCTTTTTCGGGCTTGAGACACAAATCTATGAAAAATAAATTGTGGAGTTTTCTTTTTGTCCCTTTTCAAACTCTCTAAACATGAAAAGGACCGATTTATCTTTGTCATTAAACTCGTTATAACATCAAATAGCGACAAAATTTTCCATCTAGACAAGACCGAGTTTCACCTTCGCTAGACTAGTTAAAACATCACATAGCGATGGATTCACCCAAAGGGTGGAATTATACAACAAGCATATTTTATCCTCCTCAAGATTGATAAAAATAAATAGGTACTAGTCAACAATGACTGGGGAAAATGGAAAAAGGGGAAAACCACTTTATGGTAGCAAGTCGCTCTTGAACATGACACTTTCACTTCATCACCATGACTACTTGTGTTGGGTTATCAACTTAATGGTTATGATACCATTGGTCTATCATACCATCCATCACTTTGTTTTGGGTCAATGCTACCAATTCATTTCAGTGTCACCGACATGTTCAAGAGAAGTCATCCAGTTTAAGTTCATCCTTTATAGTACCATAAACCTTCATTTTCATGACTTCCATTCTTGAACCTTGTGTCGTTAGTCAAATTTTGTCTCCAAAATCATTACACTTGTTTTGTGTTGTTGATGTGGGATTCATCAAGGCCCTCCTGCGACGAGTCACTTCGTGTCAACATCAACACATTATCCAAGAAGTTGACTAGAAACACCCTTCTAGTACCTTGAGGCTTGCATACATCAATGGAAAGTTTATCACTTCCAGGAATAGGTTGACATCACTAGCCTTCGATCGAAAGACTTTGTATGGTGTTAGACATCAAATCATCCATTCACATCATGCAAAATGTACTGCAATACCTTGAGGATCATTATCATTATCGGTGATTTCTCTCTTGTCTGTTAACGTCTTATATCATTAGTTGGTAATCAGATGGTGTCTCCCCATGTTCGACTTCAGATCACATATTCACATGGTTAGACTCATACTTGAGCAAACAATTGAACGAGATAGAAGACCCCGGATCTAGTTTCATCCATCTGGGCTGCGATTTCAGGAAATGTACCAAATCATGCCTACAATGGATTTACATTGATAATCATCTGATCATGGGTCTATATCTGTAGACGACTATCTATGTACCTGTAATGAAAGTTTATATGTTGAGCATGGGTATGCCTTCCCTCAACAATTCATGAAAAAAAATCAAAATATCATCATATTACGTATTGTAATTGATGTAGGTCACCATCCACTTCGAAACCTCCTCATCACATTGTAAAGCATATCACTCGACATTATTATTTTCGACTTCATGCTTTAGGGGGCTACTGTTACAAATCCATCTGGGAACATCACTTCCATCATGTAGATTAGTTTTTTAGGGCTCATCAAACCCTAATTTCAGTTGCTACATGCCCTAAACAAGTTAACCTATTGAATGCCTCCTTCCTAGATAGTTTCATGGCCTGAAGACATCCTGAAATGACTCCTTGAAGGACCAGCGTAGGTAGGCCCATGTAAGGGTACTCTGCAAAGCACTTAGGCCCATACAAGGGTGCTCTGCAAAGAACTTCGGCCCACTTTGACCTGCGCTGGGCGAGATTGAGCGAAATTTGCATAGGGTTCTAGGAATATTGCTTGGTTCTAGATCATCTAGAAGTTTCCCTCACTTATCAACTCCTATCAGCTTAAAAATGGATGAGGAATGAGTTAAGATGCATCCTATCCTCTCATCCCTTCATCCATGGAACTAATTCTAAGTATGGAAGGCCATTTAATACCCCCATTTATGACATAACCGCCTTCATCTTTCTATAAATTAAACACTCATCTAGGTGATTAAGGGTTGGACTTTGATGAATTGTAAGGAGATAATGTTATTTTGAGAATTGATACTATTGTAAGTGTCATTATGATGCTAGAATGTCATGCTTATGATGTGATGTGGATGGAACCAAAGTCGGAGGAGTGACTTCGAATCAGGCTTCACAGTTGTAATTCTTCCTTTTATTCAATAAAGTATTTGCACCATTTTCCATATGTTTATCTTGACATGTGATGCTTATATGTGTGAATGTATCTGATTCCATTTACTTGTAATCAATAGATCTTTTTCTTTGATCGGTTCTTTGTCTTCTGTTGATGTTTACAGGTACTTCTCAAGTGTGTTTAGTACGAGAAGGAGCGACATGATCGATACAAAGGAGACAAGAGGAAAGCGGAACTACAAGTAAGTATTCTCATCTTCTTTGTCTTATCTATTGCTTATAGGAAAAGGATAAAGTGATTTAAACTATTGTTCTAGATATGGCTACTTATCTAGGGAATTAGTGTTTATCCGTAGATACCAAATTCTCCAAAACAAACATGGTAAAAATCCTTTGTTAAAGCTTGATATTAAGTTTGAATTGTCTATGTACAATGGGGAGGTAGATGCTGAGAAATTAGATAATTGTATTCATCAGATTGAAGTGTATTTCAGGATACAAAGAATCAAGGATGATGAAACCAAGATTCAACTTGTGTCTATTAGATTAGAAGGTGCAACACTAAGTTGGTGGAAAGCCAAAACTCAAGAGGACATGAAGAAACATGGTAAGGTTTTATCCTCTTGGAATCATTTTGTTGTTGCAATAAGAAGACATTTTAATCCATTAACATACATGCAAAAAGCTATCATGGATTGGCAAAACTTTAGGCAAGCTAAAGGGAAAAATGTGCAATCTTATAGTCAAGAGTTTAGGAAAAGAGATTTTATTTTGGTTATATATTTGTCATCTCAAGATAATTTTCGCAAATATGTTGGAGGATTTCATAGTTACTTGAGACATACCATTCTCATGTTTAACCCTACAAAACTAGATGCAGTTTGTGTAGAGGCAACTCATTTTAAGGCAAGAGTGAAAAATGTTTCTGAAGAAACTAGTGAGAATTCATTCAAGTTTGGAGAAAAAGGAAAAGGGAAATTTAAAGGCAAAGATAAAAAAAATGTTGTAGTTAAGAAAGAAGGAGAAAATATCACATGTAAACATTGTTCTAAAGAAGGCCATGATGAAGACCACTGTTGGAAACTTCATCCTGAAATGAGACCCAAAAAGTTTAATAAGAAGGAGAAAGAAAATATTGATGCAACTACACAACAAGATTTAGGTTCTGATTCCAGGGATGAAACAAAGATCAAAGCCATGGGTTTGAACTGTAAGGATATTACTAGTACTATTCCTTCAAAGTGTCTTAATGATATCCAATATGAAAAAACAAGAATAGAGCTTTTCCACATAAGAGTCATTTCAAAACATACCAAGAAAGATACACTGTTTGATAGTGGTTCACAAGCAAATATTATCTCAGAAGACATTGTCAAGAAGTTGAATTTATAAACCATTCCTCATCCTAAACCTTATCCTTTAGGTTAGGTATGTGAGAATTCAAAATTGCATGTGACAAAGAAATGATTACTTAGATTTGAAATCACTACAAAATTTCTTGATGAGGTTGAACTTGATGTAGTTCTTCTTGATATATGTGGTATTGTTTTGGAAAGTCAATATATGTATGATAGGAGAGCTAATTCTCATCGCCATGAGAAAAAATATCATTTGTTCAAGAATGTGATTGAGTACATTATTATAGTGCATAACAAGAATTTGAGTTTATCTCTTGTGAATGTTGGACAAATGAAAACATAATTTTGCATTGTTAATGTTCAAGCACAAAGATGTTGAGGAACCTAAAGCCTTTCAAGGATATGAATCAAGTTTGGAATATGACTTAATTGAGGTTTTTAATTCACGTGATAAGATGTTTTAGGGGTCTAACAACTTTCCTCCTAAAAGAGGTAAACAAAATGAAGTGCAATTGCAGCAAGATGTTTCATTGTTGAACATTGGTGTGAACAAGATTCTAGTGTTAAAGCATCTAGAGGTAAAAAAATAAAATGAAAAGGCTATTTGACAAAGAGGACATTGGTCCCAAAACATCTTATTTTGGGTTTCATAATTTTTTGGCTTTGAAGAAGGATGGTGCATGGTGATGGTGATCACATTTGGTAAAGAGTTGATCCATGTGCAAGGCTAGACATGCTAAGCATCATTATGGTGATAATGTTCAAGGTGAAGTGAATTTGAAATTGAATGTCTTCTTTGATTGAAGGTCGAGGAGAGAATGTTCAAATTTATATAACAAATTTTTTCTCTTATAAACATCTTGAAGGATTGCAACAAGGTCCTATCTTTGACAGAAAAACAAAGACTTCAAAAGTGAAGTACTTTCACGAGAAGCTCAAAGCGACAAAAACAAACAAAGCCAAATGGATTGAGTTTGGAAGGGTCAGGGAAATGTACCCTCATCTAATTGTTAACTGAAAATGAGCTTTTGGAGGTCCAAAAGCTTCAAATGGGGAGGAGTGATCCAAGGGACAAAAAGTGTGCTCAAAATTGAAAGTGTGCGACAGAGATCTAAACTTGAACAATTGGATAGATCTCAGTGATCTGAATCCAACACAATTCGTTTCACTCAAAACCGATATCATATGCTCTCGATATCATGTTCTTATCGAATTGCTAAACAGACAAGTTTTGACAAAAGGGACAAGTGACTGGACAATTTGGGCTAGTGGCAGGTTGCCACCTGGCCTCACTAGATTGGTTAAATAATTCAAAATTTCTAATGTTTAGAAAAAAAAAAAAATTCTCATATAGCTCAAATTTTTAATTATTGTTTGGTTGACTATGTAATTGGGTCCAATAGTGGAGGGCCACGTGGGTCAACCAGGGCTTACCACATTACCTCCGAAGGTTGGTTCAAAAAAATTGGTTTATGGCCAGATCGGGCCTCCATGGGATTTACATAGTAGATCTCCGAAGTGGCAGCATGGTGCTCCACCACAGTGCCACAAGTGTTTCTTTATAACCTATGGCCACAGGTCCTATATAAAGTTTAATCATAGCTCATATGGGGGAGGGGGTCAGGATAAGCCCTAGCCCCTGGCCACCCCAGTGCCCATGGGACCGCAAGAGGAGGTGCCAAGTGGGTAGGCCTTAGCCCAACCCGCGGCCACATCACCCCACATACAAACCTTCGGAGCCAAGCATATGACTGGAGGTGGAAACTTAAAGGTGTCAGCCCTAGGGGGCCAACCCCAGGGTCACATGACACCTCATAGCACCAGGCGTGCGGAAATGCGGAGGGGGCCAACCCAAGCGGTCCACCCCCAAGGCACATGACAACCATAGAACTAGGAGCGCGTGGAGTAAGGGAGACAACCCAAGGTCAACGAGATCCAATGCAACCAAGAGTGTGGCCTTATCGGAGGGGCTTAAACAATTGGTGGAGTTAGGCCCTAGAATCTCGGCCCCCAATGCCATCACATCCGCCAACGGCACTAATTTTTTCACAACTAGGGTTTTAATGGCCGGAATAACGGTCCTACAATTTCTCTCATCAAGTGGGATTGTACGTTAGATTTTCGCGTTGGTTTCAGGTTTGGGGCACTCAAGCTAGATTTTGGTCGAATTATGGGATGACTAGCCATAGAATTTGGGAAAAATTGGTAACAAGCATAACTTACTCAATTTTTGGCCAAATGAGGTGTAGAAGGAACCAAGATGGGGGATTTTGATAGTGTTGAATCCATTGAAGACATCATTTTTTCTATTTGAGAAATGAAAAAGTATGTAAACACACTTTTGAGCACTTAATGAAAGAGGCCCTGCATTGGAAGTTGGACCAGGAGATGTAGCCCAGGAGAGGGGTGAACTCCTTTATCATGTTTTTTGTTATGAGTTTTAGATATGCTTATTTTGTCTCTGTTTTCCTGTAAATTATAGTTAAATTCACTTTCTTTATGTGTCTAGTAAATTGATCCTCTAAACAAAATAGATATTATTTTCACTTGCAATTTGTTAAAAATATTCAAGTTTACAATTACAGATCATTACGAGAAATCAAATTTGATCATGCATGTCTTAATATATTCATTGTTTCATCTTATAATGATCTTATGCCTTCGATTATAAATTATTCTAAGCTACAAATGTTTTATGATCTATATTTAGATATCTCGGAACCATGTCAAGATGTCGAGACACTTCAGCCTACGTTGACGATTATGACAGATTCTCATGATCTTGATGATTTTTCCAAGCATGATCAGATTGATACTCTTCCTCGAAATAATCCTCATGAGGTGATCGCAAATGTTGAGAATCAACCTATCTTTCAATATCAAGATCCTTCACCTATTTTCTGTGATCCTGTTGCTCAATGGTTGGAAGAGCCATACTTGGTAAGCCTGTTTGCGAAACAAAAGTTCTTGTCTTACTTTATGTTTGCCAAGATTGAAAGTAAGAATCAATGCTTTGATATGAGAGTCTATGAGGATATGTGTAAACATCATGATGAATCAACATAATGTTTAGAAGATGTTTCTTATCGTACTTTTTTGCTTGCATTTTCTGTCTTCGAACTTTGGAGCATATCGGGTTTTATCTGTCTTTTCATATGTTGTTCTTGATTATCTTTGTTGTCATTGGTTCCCTCCCAAATATAGGTCAAATGATTCTTTGTTAGTTGCACTGGAAATTTCATTTTACGTAAGCATGGTTTATCCTTTATTCGTTTAGGAGTAGGTTAGTTTGTTTTGCTTTTGTTTTGTCTTTTTCCCTGTTCTTTCCTTTCATTTCCATTATTATAAGCCTTGTATTAGATCATGTTCTACTTTTGAAATGAGCATGGAAAGGTTCAAGAGGACATTGTATAACTATCAATGCTTGTTTTTTTTTCTATCCCTTCTCTTTGCATGGGATTTGTATCTTTTAGTCGATGATGCCCAGATATAAAATAAGTTCTTTCTCAGAGAAAACCTTAGTGAAGTTGCGATGCTCGAATCTATAACTAATATCCTCTTCTTTAGTCGGTTTTATGTTTGATCGTTATATGCATGTGTTTGATGTACGCATATTGAGGTTTATCAACCATATTTATTTAATATGGTTGTGTTAGTGTATAGAAAATTGCATATCATTAACCTTTGTGACAAAGTCAAGAATGAAAGCATCAACTCTCAAAAGAAGATGACTAAGTTGAATATGATTCTTTTGTAGTTTAGTTCATTCATACAAATAGTTAATATTTAAAAGGAGTCAACTCGGATGTAATTTTCCACAACATTAAAGCCTCTTTCAAACATGGCTCAATCTTGTATCAAGAAATTATAATTTCCTAATTATCAACATTGAATAACAATAAAATAACTTGCCTACTATTTATGTCCCTATAAATATTGACAAAATGGATATCAACGAACAATCACATGACAAATAAAATTTCCAAACTTAATCAAATTGCTATATTTCCAAAAAAAATCTTTAGCTAATATAAAATATAAAAAAATTATCTAAAAATAATTAATATATTTTTGAAATATATATATAAATATAAATATAAATATAAATAATTAATTTCATTTAATCTTTCATAACTTCTTTAACCTCACTTTAACACTAGTTACTGTCGAAATTTTCCAAACCATATACTTCACTTCCAATATTCTCATCAATTCCCAAACCACAAAAACATCTAAAGAAACATATTAAAATACATTATTAAACTACAATGCATGACCATATTTTTTTAAAATGGTCTTTATTTATTAATTTAAAAAAATTGTCCAATGTCTAATGAATTTGCAAAGCATTTACAATGACTCTGGCGTGGGAGAACCATGCATTGATGTGAAAGGCATTTAAGCAATTCGGCGTAAAATGACAAAATTGACAAAATTCTATCAATCTCTCAATTCAAGAATGATGCACAAGAAGAATGAACAGCACGAAGGTGAAAGATGCAGCAAAAGAGAAGCAATGTGTGGACGTGCGAAGATGGAGAGGATGCGTCTAAGGGAGGGCACTTGCAATGTGTGGGTGTGGAAAGATATGAACAAATGTGTGGGTGATAAGTAGAAGATGGTTAGATAGTTGCAATGATGATCATTACAAATAAATAATGATAATGATAATGATAATGATATATGTAAAAAATTAATATATATAAATAAATGATAATGATAATTATATATGTAAAAAATGTAATATATATATGTATGTAAGTATGTGAGAGTTTATGATGGAGTTTTACAAATAAATAAATAATAATGATAATGATATATGTAAAAAATGTAATATATATATATGTGTGTGTGTGTGTATGTATGTATGTACATATGTGAGAATTTATCTTGGAGTTTTGAAAATAATAATGTGGAATTTTGTAATTTCCATTATTTTAGTTTTGCAGGTGTTTTTCAAGATACTGAAAATCTATTTATATATTGAAAAATAAATTTTAAACAATGAAAATTTATAATCTAGTGAATTTACTAATTAGATTATATTATATAATTTAATAAAAAACATTTATACTCTAATTATAATGATAATTTTTTTTATCAATATATAGATTTTAAAGAATATCAAGTTAGTCATTCAGAAAGTGAATGTTGAGATGAAAATAAACTTTAGCATAGGAAAAAATATTTTTTTCTTAAAAAAATAACAAATAAATTCAAAATTAAAGAAGAGCATAAATACAAATTTAAAGATAGAAAATATTATTAAATAAATACTATAAGTTATAAATAATCATTAAAATATAATAAATTTAAAAATAATACTTGAGTTATAATTATTATTATTAATATAAAATTAGATTGATGATGAATGAGTACACTCTTAAAAATCTCATAATTTGATTTAAATCTTTATATACATAATTTTAACAATAACTTATTAAGCATTTTCCACTCCTTAAAATTTAGGAGACCCTCACATATGACAAACTTAATTCCAAAGACGTATTCTATTTAAAATTAATAATTTTAAAATTATATCTATTATGTTGACAGATGTGTCTGGAATAGGGCTTTTAGAATTTTAATTTAACTATTAATAATTATTAGGTGGATGGTAGGAATTTAACCTCCACCAAATATAAGAATATTAGTAGTAATCACATATCAAACGTTGAGATTTCTCTCAAAAGTAGTTATGTCCTTTTTCCCTTTTAATTAAATTGATTAATTAAATAAAAATAAATCATATGGACATGTGTGATATAAACATGGGTTATGGTTTTTGAACATGTGGTATTAGTAAACCACCACATTTACCTATAATATTGTAAGATATTCTATTTATAACCTAATAATTTTATAATAAAATAATAGTAAATCTCCGTAATGAAAAATATTGTAATATTTTTTAACATATATGTTTAATTCACATATTTTTTTTTTTTATAATTATTAATAATAATAATACTAACAAATTAAAATAAAATTATAATTTAATTAATTTTTTATGATTTTATTTTTTTAATAATATAAAATAGATTATTAAATAAATATTTTAATGTTTATCCATCATTTAATTTATATAAATATAAATAATTTAATTATATAATGATAGCTACAGACCACTACTTTTTTATAAATAATTTAGTTATATATAGATAGCTATAGACCATATACATCTAATTATATTTATACTTCAAACAAAACTTTACTTCTTTTCGTAAATCGATGATGGTGTAACCAAAAGTTTGGATAAGCTTCCCGAAACAAACACACCCACCTCTCAATTTCAATTCCTTGAACACACGTTCATTTTCTTCAATCTTTTCTCTATTTTCAAATGTATTCTTTACCTTTGATGCAAGAACGTTCAACCCAAGAGAAAATCATTGTAATTAAGTAGACATAGGGGGTCATGTTATTTAAGGAAGTTGGATTCCTAAGTGATGAATTAATGTAATGTTAGGCTTTTGAGTGCATAGAATAGGAATTAATTACATAATGAGAGGAAGTTGTAAATGCTCTTGAATTAAAGGAAAACATGAGTGGTAAATAATGACAAGAGTCAGAAGTCAATTATGACTCTTGAAACAGTTCCATGATTCGAGGAACTAGAGAGTGTACTTAGGAATTAATTGAAGTAGAAGTGGACATAGAGGGTTTAGGTGCCAGTTCAGTAGATTTAGGAATTGAATTAGAATTAGTTCAACAGAGATTTTTGGTATAAATGTAAGCCTACGGGCAGAGTAGAGGAAGAAGGCTACTAATATCGAAGATCAGGCCTGTGAGAGACAAAGAGTCTCGAATGTAATCAATTGTTCATATTTATATACAGAGGTTCATTTTGGTACTGTGTAAATGTGTGAAATAAGTGTGTAATGATTGATTATGCTTGAATTCGTAGGTTCTGTAACAGAGGTTGCAGGCAGAGTTCTGAAGAAATACGCAGAGGAGAAGAACGATTCGGAGGAATCGTAAGGGATCATTGAATCCACTTGGATGATCAATGTGAAGCTCTAAAGAGAAGGCGATGTAAGAATTCATAGAAGAGAAGCTCAGGAAGAGTGCATATTGAAATAGTAGAAGACCTAGAACCTTTAAAGAAAACCAAACCACAAAGGGAAGTTGAAGAAATAGCGTAAAAACGTAAGTAAACAAAGTAGTGGAGAAGTGAAGTATGGTTACACAACATTCATTGGATCTTTAAGATCAATGGTTGGGATCAAATCAGAACCATAAGGTCGCATCGCAAACATCCAAAGAGAAGAATTAACCTTGGGCAAAGGAAAGAGCGAATTGCGATTTGGTAGTTGGACTCGAAACCTTGTCAAACGTAACTGATAATCTTATCGGGTCTGTAAGACATATCGGATTGGCGATTTCAACTGGAAGAGGTCAGATGGTGGATATTCTGATATGTCGATAGCGATAAAGCATCAATCGAAGATAGGAGATCGGAGAGATTGCTTATCGGAGGTCGGAAGAGTGGCGTGGCGGAAAGTCTAGCAATGAACAAAACCGCTGATATTTATAGAAGTGGATGGATAATATTTGAGATCCGGATTTGTGTTCCGGCAAAGTTTTTCCTTTTTATTTCCTTTATTCTCGTGTATTACAATATATGTATTGTCACAGGGATTTTAACGTAAAGGAGTAATGTAATGCTCCCGATAGTATAAAAGGCTCCGACATATTATTTGGTTTTAACTTAAAGGCTAAAGGCCTCAATAATGCTTCCGATAGATTTGTGGGCCCATAACCCATCGGAGATTAGGGCAATCACTTATCGGAGGTCAAAAGAGTGGTACGGTGGAAATTCTAGTGATGAACGGAACCGCTGATATTTATAGAAGCGGATGGATAACATTTGAGATCCATTATATGTGTTTGCAGTGGGCTTTCCCATGTATTTCTTGTATTGTGTTAAAGTGTTGCGCCTGAGTCTTTTAAGGCTTAAACATAATTTAAACGCTTTTGATAGTCGCATATCGAAGGCGGAAGGGGTGATGAGGCATGTATGTGTTATGACCCGCGGAGGAGCCGATATCCAATTGCGTTAAAGGCGGAACCTTAGTAAGTGTGCAGAGGGTGTATAAAGACAAAAAGATATGTTTTGCGGGGTTTTCCTTTGTAAATGGTTTATAGAGGGAAAGAGCACAATGGAAGGTTTTATGCGATAAATATATATTAACCAAGGTTTAAAGAGGGAAAGGTTATATATATGTGGTTAAGGGTTTTATAAAGGTTGTGAAGGGGTTTTAAGTTCCGATAGGAAGGATTAATGAAAGGCTTTAATAAAGTCTTATACGAAGGCTCTAGGGTTGATTAAAACTCCCGATAGAAGGTTTAAGCAGGGTGATTGAGTTCCAATATAAAGAAACTGATGAATAGGGCATTGACCATTGATGGTTGAACATTTGACTCCTTTGAGAGTTAAAAACTTGGGACAAATGTGTGGATGTATTTTATATGCATACTGTGGGTGTAAGCGGGGGTCTCCGGCATCATTTGGTATCAGAGTAGAATTGTAATTGAAACAATTGGTGTTAAAACAAAACAAATAAATTCTATGTGAAAGAATTGAGAAAATGTTATGTGTCAAAGATGTTTATGCAGGCAAGGAAGGATCAGATTCTAATCTGACAGAAAGTAGGCACACAGAGGGGATGTGTAGCAGAACTTGCAGATGCAAGAAACAAAGGACAATCCATTCAAGGTACAGGTAGAATGGTGAAACAAGATCATGCTGAGATCTTGAAGGTGAGATGATATGTTCTGTTTTGATTTGAGAATGTGTGTTTGTACATTAATGCACAGATAAAGGTGAGAAGGTTGTAGCAATCGAGAGCGAGGAGTGCTGAATTGGTTTCAAAGGAAAGAACCAGAGAGATGCTAAAAGACTAAGCTCAAACGAGAGAAGCTTAGTGAGGCATATGTAGTAAGAAGGAGACTTGTTACTATAGAAGTATTATTGCAGATCACAGGGGCAATTCCACAGAGGATATGGGTAGAATTGCTAAGGGATGAAGGAAGCTGGTAAAAATTTCTAAGTGAAAGAAGAGGTGGTCAGAACCAAGTATTTCATTGTGATTGAAATAGAAGAGGACAATTGTGTTCTTGAGAAGTGCAGATGAGTTGAAGCCTAGAAGGAGCAGAGAGAAGTGCTCAAAGGAGGTTCTAGAGACAGAGAACCAAGGGCTTGCTAGAAGATCAAGTATAGAGGAAAGCTTGGTGAGGTAAGTTGCAACAAGGAGGACTTGTTTTTGCAGAGGCTTTAATCCAGCTCATAATGAGTGAGCGAGGAGCTCATGAAGATAGAGAAGAAGAAGATGGTTATTGATAGTCATAGTAGAGGTTCTAAGGAAGACCACAGCAGAAGAAAAATGAAGAAAGAGGATGCTAAGGCAAATGGAAAGAGGATGAGTCAAGAGGAAATTGACAAGGAGATTGCAGAGTTAAAAGAACAACTCTATGCATTAAGGAGAATACTTGAGGAAAACTATAGACTAGGTTGGGTCTTGAGGAAGAAGGCGGTGAAGTGGCATAAGTTGCAGAGAAGGCTACAATATAGGCAAGTAAGGTGGCTAATGGAAGAACTCAAAGAAGCTGAGTTGGAAATGAAAATGGAAGTGTCCATTTGTGAAGAAGAACAGGGTGAAGTTCTGAGGGAAGATGAAGACTTGAAGACTGAAACTTCAAGTGAGGCCAAAGGGTCACGCGGTTTTAAATATGACAATTTGTGTATGTTTGCAGGTGAAAAATGTAAAGAAGGACAATTTGTTGATATTGTCATAAAGGAGGAAGAAGACCAACAGAATCTAAATTCTGTTCTAGAAGAAGATGAGATAGATAGGTATCATATATAGTTGGGGAAAGATATCAACCAACCAAGTGAAGGGCCTGAGGGGATTGAAGAGGAGACCATCGAAGAATTTCTGAGTCATAAAGGGAACTGGAACAACAAGGAGATATGATGGCTGAAGCATCAAGTGAGACCACAAGGTCTTATGTTTTTAAAATTGATAGTTTGTGTATGGTGGTAGGTATTGCAGGAGAAAAGCAACCTTTTGAAGATATCTCCAGAGTAGATGAAGATCTAGAAGTAGAAGGTGACAAAGAAAACTTCTTAGAAGAAGAAGAATTTGACTACATACAGAAGAAAAAGTCTATGGATGAGTCTATAGAATCTGTCATAGAGATGAGGAATTAGGATCTTATTCTGGTGAAGAATGAAGGAATATTGTCTTAGAAAGGTAATCAAATGAGTTTGATTAATGTTATTGATGAAAAACAATACAGGAGCATATTAATGAAGATGATGAGACAAAGATAACTCTGAGAGAAGAGTTACAGAGGGACAACAAGGCAAAATGTACTGAAGAAGAAGGACATCTACTGAAAGATGTTAAGGAAGAAGAAGTCTATACAAAAGACTTAGCAAAGGGAAAAAGGACATCTGGTGATTTAGCAGTAACAAAGGAAGGTATGGAAAATTGTGTGAAAATTCCAAATTCTACTCCAATTGAAATTATTGAGTTATATAGAAAATTAGATTTTTAAAGCAGGGAGTTGGAAAAACAGAGAATAGATGTTCAAGAGAGATTGCTGAAAAAGGGAAAAAAAAAAGCATTGTCATGAATGACAATCATAAGAAAAAGGAGGTGGATATGAAAGTTTAGCAGATTGACACTGCAAAGGAAGGAGTTCAATACAGTGGACAAGAGCAGGAAGACATCATTAGAGTAGATGATGTGGAAGAGAGACTAGTTGATAGTCTCATGAGTTCTTTTGAGAATTTAACACAACATACTGATGTGCTGATAGAGGAGAAGGAAACAAAGCAGAAAACTGAATTGTTGCCAAAGGAAGATAAGGAACAGAAGCCTTATGTTTTGTATTTTAACAAGTGTTTTGTGAGTGCAGTTTTAGTTGCAGATGTTGGAGGAAATTTGGCATAGATGAGTAGCCAAATCAAAATGAAAGAAGAATATTCTGAAGAAGAACTTAATCCATTGAACAAAGATGCTAAATTGCTAGAAAGAATGTTGGAAAGTCATGATTCAGTGCAGATAGAAATAATCATGAGAGAGGGTAAGGATGATAGGGAGGCAGTAAGCAAAGCAAAAGTTGGAACAAGAGCAAAAGAAGAAGAAAAATTAAACCTAGCAACTATAAAGTTGAAGTAACCAACAGTAGTTTGAAGAATTAGTGGACATCAACAACAACCTGAAGCAAAGAGAAAGAGGAAGAAGTAAGTGGCAGAGTATGGACTAGCCCAAAGAAGTGCTGGAAAAAGAAATTGAAGAATTGTGGTAGCAGATGATGAAACATGCCATAGGGAGGAAATTGATAGTAGCAAGAAGAATGATCAATCAGAGCATGAACCTGATTGGCAGAGAGAAGAAGATGGAACAGAAGACAACAGAAGTACAACAACGGCAAAGAAACAAGACATTTGGACAGTTACAAAACAAAGTATGGGATCTAGGAAGACAAAGACCAGAAGACACATGATCAAGAGATCATGAATATTTTCTACTTTGGGATTCTGATGCATGAGCATTCAACCCAAGAGAAAATCATTGTAATTAAGTAGACATAGGGGGTCATGTATTTTAAGGAAGTTGGATTCCTAAGTGATGAATTAATTTAATATTGGGCTTTTGATTGCACAGAATAGGAATTAATTAGATAATGAGAGAATGCTCTTGAATTAAAGGAGAACATGAGTGGGGAATAATGACAAGTGTCAGAAGTCAATTATGACTCTTAAAACAGTTCCATGATTCGAGGAACTAGAGAGTGTACTTAGGAATTAATTGAAGTAGAAGTGGACATAGAGGATTTACGAGTCAGTTCAGTAGATTTAGGAATCGAACTAGAATTAGTTCAATAGAGCTTTCTGGTATAACTGTATGCCTACGAGCAAAGTAGAAGAAGTAGGCCACTCATATCAAAGATTGGGCCTGTGAGAGATAGAGAGTCTCGAATGTAATAAATTGTTCATATTTATATACAGAGGTTCATTTTGGTACTGTGTAAATGTGTGAAATAAGTGTGTAATGATTAATTATTATTGAATTCGTAGGTTCTATAACAGAGGTTACAAACAAAGTTCTGAAGAAATACGCAGAGGAGAAGAACGATTCAGAGGAATCATAAGGGATCATTGAATCCAATTGGATGATTAGAGTGAAACTCTAAAGAGAAGGCGATGTAAGAATTCACAGAAGACAAGTTTAGGAAGAGTGTGTAGTGAAATAGCAAAAGACCCAGAACCTTTGAAGAAACCCGAAACACAAAGGGAAAATGAAGAAATAGCATAAAAACGTAAGTAAACAGAGTAGCGGAGAAGTGAAGTATGGTTGCATAGCAGCCACTGGATCTTTAAGATCAACGGTTGGGATCGAATCGAAACCAGAAGGTCACATCGCAAACATCCAAAGAGAAGAATGAACCTTGGGCAAAGGAAAGAGCGAATTGCGATTTGGTAGACGGACCCGAAACCTTATCAAACATAACCGATAATCTTATCGGGTTCGTAAGACATATCGGATCGACAGTTTCAAGTGGAAGAGGTCAGACAATGGATATGCTAATATGCTGATAGCTATAAAGTGTCGATCAACGATCAGAGATCGAAGCGATCGCATATTGAAGGTCAGAAGAGTGGGACAACAAAAAGTCTAGCGATGAATGGAACCGCTGATATTTATAGAAGCGGATGAATAATATTTGAGATCCGACTTTGTGTTCCGATAGATTTTTTCCTTTCTATTTCCTTTATTCCCGTGTATTCCGATATATGTATTGTCCTAGGATTTTTAACATAAAGGAGCAATGTAATGCTCCCGATAGTATAAAAGGCTCTGACATGTTATATGGTCGCGGTTTAAAGGCTAAAGGCCTCAATAATGCTTCCGATAGCTTTGTGGGCCCATAACCCATAGGTCCAAGATCGAATATTTATAATGGAAGGGGATATTGCCTAACCCCCAAGATTCCTTTTCATCGACCTTTCTGATATTTTCAATTATACATCATTTTTTCCCCATGTGTTTAAGTTTCACCTTTTGTTTCCCTTGGGTTTAATGTTTGAGCTTTTGTTTTTGTTTTTTTTTTTTATGAAGAATGAAATGATATTTAATATCAAGTATTATATATTACTTAAATTTATAAATATATTATAAAAATTATAATATATTCTTATAATATTTTATTTGGGTTTTGCTCTGCTTGGTTTTAGGTAGATTGCGTTTTTTTATTGTTTTGAAATTTTTGTGGTGAAAACTGTTATTTGCTTGCATATCACAGTTTTTCTTATTTTGGAACATTACACATAAAATAGACAAATGGAAAATAAATTGGAAGTTGTGAGACAATAGATAGAGCAACTCAGGGTAGAAACACAGAAGTTGGCTCTCGCACATGTGTACTTGAAAGAGCTTCAAGAATCTATATTTGGTGAAGTACAAGCCTTGGGAGAAACTATGATGAACCTTTTCGAGTAGTTGGTCATCGTTCACAAAGTACTTGTCCCCTTGCATGACATGCAGAAGAAATCAAGGGATAATGCAAAAGACTTAAAGGTCATTCACGCATCTATCATTGTAGTTCATGAATGGGGAATGAACTACAAAGGTGCATGCTAGAGTTGGTTAAGAAAACAAGGCAAAAGAGTGCGTTAGAGAAAGTTGAAGTCTGAATGCATATACAAACCAATAAACAACTCAACACCTTTATAGCCAACATCTTGTCTTGTTATGCACAATTGTACAATAATGTGGGTTTTTTGGTGAAATCTCATAATATCCCTTCAGTTGGGATATTCACAGAAGAAAAAGGCAGAAATGGGGTCAAGAGGGAAGTTTTAGAATACTTGGACCAGCTGAGGAAGATTGACATCAAAGAGAACTTGGCGATCAATTGGAATACCATGAAGAAGTATATTTGTTGTCTTTCCAAGATCAACACTATGTTGTTCTTATTGAAGAAGGAGACACAAACAGTTTCCAAAATTGTATACCCAGATGCATTGGAAGATAAATTTTGCTTTCAGCCTAATCCTCTTGCAAAGTTTGAGGATACCATCACATAATACAAAGCTTGGCATCACTATGTGACTCAGGATCTACAGTTGAGGCTTCTGATCTAGAGTTTCCTCAAACTTAGGCTTGATATGTTTAGTTTTTCTTATTAGGTTTTTCTTATTAGGCTCTTCCCATTTTTGTCTCATATGGGTTTTTGTAATATTGTATTTCAAATAAATATATAAGTAGAAATCCAAGTTTCAATTCTGGATTATGAAAATTATTAGTTAGTAAAAGACAAAAGAAGTCAAAGAGTCACGAGGGAAGTCCAAACATCACAAAGGGAGATGAATGGATGTCTCATATGTTAGAAATACACCCTCATAACTCATGGAAAGGGCTTGGAACCAAAGGCTTGGAAGCTTTGTGTTGAAAATAGCAACAAGAAATGCTAAATATAGAAGTGCTAAAAATAGCATTGCTATAAATAGCATTTCGGGATACATTCCAATTTTAGTTAGTCCCTGAACTAAAATTGAGAATTAAAATTCGAATTTGATCTTAGCAGTTGTTTCTAAAATAATTAATTAATTAATGCATCTTGAGTTAATTAGTTGGAGAAAATCAAACATGAAGTCTATGTGAAGACATGCAATAATTTCCCCTTTGATTGAGGAAGTTATCCCTTGATTAAGGAGATCAGGATGAGTTGTACTTTGAGATGGAATTAGTTAGCTCAATTAACTGAATTAATTCCAGTTAGATTAGTTTCAACAGTTTGTGGAACTGATTGTGAGTTCAATTAGTTAATGCATGCATGCATGTAACTGCTGCACTTCAGATAACTAAATATTCTCTCATAAATAATGCATGCATGTCAGTTCAGTTAGAGACCCAGTTGAGATCAGATGATGGGATAATGTACTATTAGTTGCAGGAATATTCCATTGAGGATATCGCTTGCATGCAGAAGGAATTCATTCCTTGGAGATTGCACAATTACTTATGAGTTTAGTGAGTTGTGTGAGAGGTCAATTCACACAGGTGGCAGCCAGAGGACCCAAGAGAAACTGCCAAGGAAATAGGAGGCTTGGAGGACTAAGGGAAGGCATATGTTGTGTCTATTCAGTCTATGAGCAGCATTTGAGGGATTGTAATGAGAGCTGGATAGCTTGTGAGCTAAAGCTTTGTGTAATCCGGACATATTTCCACTTGTATGATAATATAGAGATCAGGGTTTTTAGCTAAGGCTTTCCCCAGAGTATTCTTTTGTGTGCATGTGTGATTGATTTTTCATTCTTTGTTATATGTGTTCTATTTGATATTGCTCAAAATCGATTAAGCTTTCGCAAGAATGTTTGTAAAAGTAGATCAGGTATTTTGCTTTAGTATATTGCATTATCAGGTGATCTACAATGGGAAATTCTACATGGTATCAGAGAAAAGGTGATCAAAGTGAAGAAAAGTATACAAAGAAGGGAGGAGTTCAAAGTTTGAAGTTCTTGATTATAGAATTCAAATTCTTATCACATCTCAAATTTCACTAATGGCATTCAACGATTTGAGACTCGAGTATGCCCTTGATGGTAGCTCGAATTATATAGCCTGGAAGGATCGCATGGAAGCAGTATTAGAGGACAACGGGTTGAAGGACTTCATTGATCAAGAAGTCCCCAAGCCAACAGCTGCTAGTGCCCAAGATTTGGCGGAATGGAAGAAATGTGTGGCTAGAGCGAGGAGAATCCTTCTGGAGGGAGTTCGAGGCCACATAGTTTCGAGTCTCCATGGGAAGGAGACACCGTTTTCAATGTGGAAAACATTGAAGGATCTATATCAGAACAACAATGATCAGAGGAAGCTGGCGTTGAAAGATAAGCTTCAGAAAATCAAGTGTGAAAAGGGCGACATGATCTCTACATATCTTAACAAGCTCACCACCTACAGGGACGAGCTTTGAAGTGTAGGGATCACAACAACAGATGATGACATGGTGAGTCTTTCTCTCCTCGATCTTCCTAACAGCTGGCATAGCTACCAAGACTCGGTAAATGGAAGAGAGAAACTGCCAGATTGGGAACGACTTTGGTTGGATCTGATGCAGGAGGAGATAAGGAGAAGCACCAGAGATGGATCTTCATCAAAGCAAGATGATGAAGAAAATTTAGCCTTAGCGAGTAAGGCAAGGAAAGGGAAAGGGAAGGTGTCCCATTCCAAATCTAGTTCTTCCCATGGTGGGAAGAAGATTGACAAATCGAAAGTGAGATGCTTTCATTGTCATGATGTGGGCCATTATGCTACAAATTGTCCATAGAAGAAATCCAAGAAGGGATCCTCGAAGGTATCAGATGGTGAGGCACTGGCCTCACAGTTTGAATTGGATTTCACCGTCATCGCATGTATGGTTTCATCGATGGTGGTGTGTGTTTGGTACTTGGATAGTGGAGCTTCATTCCACATGACCGCGACAAGAATCTTTTCAGTACCATGGAGGAGAAGGACCTCCAGATGCGGATCAAGATGGGTGATGATGGAAAGTACCAAGTTTCAGGTGAAGGTACCATTTTGTTTCAGAGGGAGCATGGAGCTCCTCTCACCCTGACTGATGTAAAGTATGTGTTGGGTCTGAGGAAGAATCTTGTGTCCATCGCTATGCTGGAAGAAAAAGGCTATGATGTAGTCTTTAGTAAAGGAAAGGCATTCCTGAGGCATATCGGCATTGGACAGGCCAAGAGGATTGGGATTTAAGTAAACAATCTCTACAAGCTAGAGGTAGATGACTGTGATGCTTTTGATTTCCAAAGTAGAGTTGGTGCATAACCAAGATGTTGGCGAGCTATGGCATAGAATATTGGGCCACTTGCACCATGGGGCCTTGAAGATCATGTAGCAAATTTCTACCGGAATTCCCAAGGGAAAACTGGAGCAAATGGATACATGCAAAGGTTGTACATTGGGTAAGTAGACAGTAGAGCTGGATAAATCTTGGAGCGAGTTCATACAAATGTGTGTGGACCATTATCTACAGCCTCCATCGCTAAACAAAGGTACTATGTTATTCTTATTAATGATTTTTCTCGTAGATGTTGGATCTACTTTATGTAGGTTTTGTGAGTTTAAAGCATTGGCAGAGAAAGAATCTGGAATGAAAATAAGGGCCTTGAGTGGCGACAATGGTGGAGAGTATGTCTCCCAACAGTTTAAGGAATTCTGCGTAGCAGAAGGAATTAAATGGGAGTTGACGGCACCCCATAACTCACAGTAGAATGGGGTGGTCGAAAGGAAGAACATATCGATTGTGAGAGCAGCTCGAGTGATGCTGCATGGCCAAAGCCTACCACTTCATTTGTGGGCTGAGGCATGCAATACAACAGTATACCTGCAGAACAGAAGTCCGCATCGTATACTGGAAATGAAGACACCTATGGAGGCTTTTTGTGGGAAGAGACTAGATGTGAGTCACCTTAGGATATTTGGATCATCGGTTTATTGCCATGTGACCAAAGATGCGTGAAAGAAGCTAGATCCAACAGCTAAGTTTGGGATACTTGTGGGGTACACTGATACACCCCACAACTATCATGTGTTCTTGCCTACCAGTGAGAGGACAATGGTACGCAATGATCTGAAGTTCAACGAGCAGAAATCCATGCGAGTATCACTCGAGAGGGAGCTCAAGTTGCATGCAAAGGAGGAACTTTTAGTTCCTAAGGAGGAGGAGCCTCAGACTGATGCGGAGCAGCTACATGCATAAGATTTGGGAGTGGAGACATCCACTCATGCAGAGTCTTCCAGAGATGGGTGGAAACAGTCAAGGGAAGCTGACAGGTTGATGCTGGATGTGAGAGAGAATATGGGACAACCATCTTCTCAGCACAGATAGAGGAGGTCACCCGAGCGGTACATTGGTTACATGGCCCTGGTTAGGGAGTGTGCAGAGACCGAACCTTCTTCTTTTGAGGAAGCAGTGAAGCAACCAGTCTGGGTTAATGCAAAGGTGGAGTTGTATGACTCCATCATTCGGAACTATGTTTGGGATGTTGTCCCAAGACCGGAGGACAAGTCAGTGTTAAGTTCCTGATGGCTTTACAAGGTAAAGCAAGCAGCTGATGGCAGTGTTGAGAAACATGAGGCAAGGTTTGTTACCCATGGTTTTTCACAGGTTGAGGGGATCGACTACGATGAGACTTTTGCTCCTGTAGCAAGATACTCATATATTAGATCGATGTTGGTACTATCAGCTCAAATGGGTTGGAAGATCCATCAAATGGATGTGAAGACTGTGTTCCTCAATGGGAAGATTGAGGAAGAGGTCTACATTGAGCAGCCAGAAGGTTTTGAGACCTTTGATCATGAGTCGCATGTGTGCCAACTGAAGAGGGCTTTGTACGAGCTGAAGCAAGCACCTTGTGCTTGGTACAAAAGGATGGACAACTATTTCACCAGGTTAGGCTTCACCAAGAGAGAAGTGGATGCGAGCCTTTACCACATCATGGTAGAAGGTAAGCCATTGATCATTTTTCTTTATGTTGATGATCTGATATTGACAAGTGATGATTAGTTGATCAAGTCTTGAAAGGAGGACCTTGCAAGAGAGTTCAAGATGAAAGACATGGGTCTTATGCACTACTTTCTAGGTATGGAAGTGTGGCAGAAGGAAGGGGAAGTGTTGGTGTCTCAAGGAAAGTATGCCAATGAGATACTTAAGCAATTCCATATGGAGAAGTGCAAGCCCATGCAAACTCCTCTAGCCAGTAACTGGAGGAAGGAGGATGCTACTTCAGGTGAGGTAGTAGCTGATACTATTTATTGGCAACTTGTGGGTTCATTGATGTATCTAGTGAACACACGATCAGATTTGTGCTTTGCGGTGAACCAGCTGAGACAAGCTATGGTTCAGCCTAGCAAGCTATTTTGGAAGGCAACAAAGCATGTGCTGAGATACCTTAGAGGCACATCTCAGTATGGATTGTGGTACAGATGGACGGAGGGTGTGAAGCTTCAGGGCTTCACAGATGCATATTGGGTAGGAAGTCCATCAGATCGAAAGAGCACTTCAGGAGGAATCTTCAGCCTTGGTTCAGCTGCAGTTTCTTGGTACAACAAGAAACAGAGGTCAGTTGCACTTAGCTCAACAGAGGCTGAATACATGGCTGCCAGCCAGGCAGCATGTGAGGCCATTTGGATGTGGAAGATTCTAGTTGGATTGTTTGGTTAGAGGATGGATCCAACTGTGATCTATTGCGATAATCAGACTTGTATCAAACTCTCTGAGAATCCAATATTTTATGATAGGTCCAAGCACATCGATATATGGTATCATCATCTTCGAGACTGTGTGGTGAAGAGGATCATGCTATTGCTGTATGTTTCAACCAAGGAACAAGATGCATATATTTTGACTAAGGCATTGTCAAAATCAAAGTTTGAGTTCCACAGAGACAAGATTGGGGTGATAGATAATCCCTTTCTTGTTGAGAGGGAGTGTTGAAAATAGCAACAAGAAATGCTAAATATGGAAGTGCTAAAAATAACATTGCTATAAATAGCATTTCGTGATACATTCCAATTTTAGTTAGTCCCTAAACTAAAATTGAGAATTAAAATTCGAATTTGATCTTAGAAGCTGTTTGTAAAATAATTAATTAATGCATCTTGAGTTAACTAGTTGGAGAAAATAAAACATGAAGTCTATCTGAAGACATGCAACAGTTTCCCCTTTGATTGAGGAAGTTATCCCTTGATTAAGGAGATCAAGATGAGTTGTAATTAGTTAGCTCAGTTAATTGAGTTAAGCCCAGTTAGATTAGTTCCAATAGTTTGTGGAACTGATTGTGAGTTCAGTTAGTTAATGCATGCATGCATGTAACTGCTGCACTTTAGATAACTGAATATTCTCTCATAATTAACTCATGCATGTTAGTTTAGTTAGAGACCCAGTTGAGATCAGATGATGGGACAATGTACTATCAGTTGGAGTAATATTCCATTGAGGATATCTCTTGCATGCAGAAGGAATTCATTCCTTGGAGATTGCGCAATTACTTTTGAGTTTGGAGAGTTGTGTGAGAGGTCAATTCACACAGGTGGCAGCCAGAGGACCCAGGAGAAACTGTGCAAGGAAATAGGAAGCTTGGAGGACTAAGGGAAGGCATATGTTGTATCTATTTAGTCTATGAGCAGCATTTGAGGGATTGTACTGAGAGTTGGATAGCTTGTGAGCTAAAGCTTCATGTAATCTGGACATATTTCCACTTGTATGATAATACATAGATCAGGGTTTTTAGTTGAGGCTTTCCCCAGAGTATTCTTTTATGTTCATGTGTGATTGATTTCTCATTCTCTGTTATATGTGTTCTATTTGATCTTGCTCAAAATCGATTAAGCTTCTGCAAGTTTGTTTGTAGAAGTAGATCAACTATTTTGCTTTAGTATATTGCATTATCAGGTGATCTACAGTGGGAAATTCTACACTTTGTTTTTCAACCTTGGCTTCTCTAGTTTGTGAGGATACTGCTTCCCTACTTGTGAGGATAATTTCTTTAATTTTTCACTTATCATGAAATTAATTGTGAGGATACTGCTTGTAGGTTGTTCATACTTACATTTGAAGTTCATGTTAAAGAATGGTGTTATACGTTACCGACCACCTCTATTCATTCTTTCGAACATCTTGTCAAGGAGATTCATCACACCTTTTATAGGTATGATTATGAAAGTTCTTATAAGAAATCATTCGTCTTAGAAAAGAACCTATCGCACCTCTTCAATATTTTCATGATTATTTCATTCACTTTTGTTATTAGTTTTTTGAGGATAATATAGACTGAAATTTTATGAAAGAGAAATTTGAGTACCTTGTTCAGATTTCTTTGAATCTATCTAAATTCAAGTCTTTTGAAATTCTCCAAACATTTCTTGGTTATGGAGCTCTCAAATATGTAAAAGGAGAAAGTATTGTCCCATGTGACTCTTCGTCTTCTTCTCATTCTCCGTTAAATAAAACATCTCCATGCACACAATTTGAGGTTGGAGAACATGAAAGTCAATCTGTTGATCTACTACCATCTTCTCCCACCCCTCATATTCAAGATTTGAATGCAAGTTTCAATTTAAAATTTGATTTAATCAGTGACACTGTTCATTCTCATTCTCCATTGGTTAGTGCCTTTGATCCTCTTGATTTTGAGTCATCTCATCAACATTATACAATTACTTCTTCTGATTCTCAAGAGGATAAAGTTCAAGATGGCATCAACAAAGACAAAAAAATTTGTGATATCTTTCATAATGATTATGTGTGGGATTCCAATTTTGAATAAGATTTTGAAATGGAAGGTGATGTTTCACTTCATTCTTAAAATTCTTCCTCACCTAACACACCTTATGCTAACCTATTCAATGAGCCTATCACAACTATCCCATGTTTTGATGAGTCAATTTTTGAAAATTAGAATTCTGATTGCAGCCATGAGTAGTGGAATGTTGATTTTCAATCAAAGAAATATGTGGGAGAACCCTTTATTCATAATCCATCTCATCCTTTTTTCTATCAATCTAAAGAAACAAAGAATGGAATCTATTTTTTTTTAATTAGCCTCTCTCTATGATTCATCATATCATAATGATTCATTTCTTTACGAAAAATCAAATTTGATTATGGTTGTCTTAATATATTTATTGATTCATCTTATAATGATCTTATACCTTCGACTGTCAATTATTCTAATCCAAAGATCTTTCATGATATATCTTTAGATATCTCGGAACCATGTTAAGATGTCGAGACACTTCAGCCTATGTTGATGGTTATGTTGGGTTCTCGCAATCTTGATGATTTTGTTCCAACCATAATCAGATTGATACTCTCCCTCGAAATAAACCTCAGGAGGTGATCACAAATGTTGAGAATCAACCTATCTTTCAATCTCAAGATTATTCACCTATTTTCTGTGATCCTATTGCTCAATGGTTGGAGGAGTCACTTGGAAAGCCCTTTTGTGAAACATAAGTTCTTGACGTTCGTTATATTTTCCAATATTGAAAGTCAGAATCAATGCTTTGATATGAGAGTCTATCGCAATATGTGTAAACATCATCATGCATCATCATAATGTTTAGAATATGTTTTCTTATCGTACCTTTTTTCTTGCATTTTCTGTATTCGAACTTTGGAGCGTGTCGCGTTTTATCTTTCTTGTCATATGTTGTTCTTGATTATCTTTGTTGTCATTAGTTCCCTCGTCGATAAAGGTTAGGTGATGCTTTGTTAGTTGTGCTAGAAATTTCATTTTACATAATCCTGGTCTATCCTTTCTTAGTTTAGGAGTAGGGTTAATTTAGTTTAGTTTGTTTTGTCTTTTTCCCTATTCTTTAATTTCATTTCCATTGTAATAAGCCTTGTATGAGATTGTGTTCTACTTTTGAAATGAGCATGTTCAAGTTCAAGGGGACATTGTATAACAATCAATGCTTGGTTTTCTGTCTATTCCTTCTCTTTGCATGAATATTTCAGTCGATGATGCCCAGATGGAAAATATGTTCTTTCTCAGAGAAAACCTTAGTGGAATTGCGATGCTCGAATCTATAACTAGTATCCTCTTCTTTAGTCAGTTTTAAGTTTGATAAGCTCTATCTTGTTTGATCGGTACATGCATGTGTTTTATGTATGCATATCGACATTTATCAACCATATTTATTTAATATGGTTGTGCTAGTGTATAGAAAATTGCATATCATTAACCTTTGTGACAAAGTCAAGAATGAAAAAATCAACTCCCAAAAAAATATGACTAAGTTGATTCATACAAATGGTTCATAGTTAAAAGGAGTCAAATTGGATGTAGTTTCCACAACATTAAAGGCTCTTTCAAACATGCCTCAATCTTGTCTCAACAATTATGATTTCCTAATTATCAACGTTGAATAACAATAAAATATCTTGCCTACCATTTATTAATATATATATTTTAATATATAAATAGATTTTCAGTAACTTGAAAAACACCTATAAGACTAAAATGATGGAAATTGCAAAATTACACTTTTACATATATCATTATCATTATTTTTCCATTTACACCGAATTGATAGAATTTTGTCTTTTACACCAAATTTCTTAAATTCCTTCACATCGACGCATGGTTCTCCCACGAGATTCATTGTAAATGCTTTGAAAATTCATTCGACATAGGACATTTTTTTAATTAATAAATAAAGACAAATTTTTTTAAAGTAAATATATCGTGCATTATAGTGTAATAATGTATTTTAATCTTAAGATGTTTTTGTAGTTAGAGAATTGATGAGAATATTGGAAGTGAAGTACATGGTTTAGAAAATTTTGAAGTAACTAGTGTTAACCTCATATTAAAGAAGTGTTAATGTGAATATGTAGTAGAAATTAAGAATAATTATGCTGTAAGGCATTTCCTCTCAGAAGAACTCCCCTGGCTGTTATGCTGGCGCAATCTGCACCCTATGATCAATTGTTAGACGATTAAAACAGTTTACACCGTTGATTGAACTTTCAACTAACTCCTTCATTTATGCCTCTTAACCGTATGTTCAACCATTGAATGTTTAGTTGTAACCACCTGCCTCACATGCGTCTACTCCATTCTCTTTATCCGCGTACTAGTCCAGTGAAAACTAGGTACCTGCTACAACCCCTTCTCGACATCGTCCAATGGAAACTTTGTGGATGCCTTTAAGCCAAATCGAGAGGATGTTTTTTGCGACTGATGGACTGACATGCGCCTCCATCCAGCAAGAGACAGGGATTTAGCTGGAGAAATAAGCCTCCATCCAGCAAGAGCCAGGGATTTACTTGAGAAAGATGTAATGAAATTATCGCCTGGTTTTAGAGACGAGGTAGTGGGGATCCTTTCTTCTGTATTTCTTCATTGAAATCCATTAAGAAGTTTGTTTGCGTGTTTTAACTAATTAGAATTGCTCGAGATCTTTGTAATTCTCTAGATGACGCAGCTCTGTATCCAGATTTCATTCAATATCCTGAGCGGAGAAGTTTTGGCTGCTGGCCCCACTTTCATCCCTGGTTTGTGTTTTGTGTTTGTTCGACTTTAACACATTCAACCATCGGTCGTTGACCCCACTTTCATCCCTGGTTTGCGTTTTGCGTCTGTCTGGCTTTAACATGTTCAGCCATCGTTTTTGGAAACCATTGAAGTCTCTTAACACATATTCACTGGTAAAGATTAAATAGGATTCATAGTAAATGGAATTGTGTTGGAAATATAATTTTTAATTTCTGTGGAAACCATTGAAGTCTCTTAACACATATTCACTGGTAAAGATTAAATGTGATTCATAGTAAATGAAACAGTGCTAGACATGTAATTTTTAATTTCCGTTGAACTTGAAAAAGATCGGAAACAGTGAAGATAAACCACCCTTTCTGGTGGACGAATATTTTTATGGAAAAGAAAGAAGAGTTCACACAGAAAAGAGCGAAAAAGTGATGGAATGTTCAATGAAGGAAAACCTAAAGACTTGTTGGGCTTGGAAACTCAAATTGTGTATTTTATGACAAATGTGTCTTGTAATTAAGGTTTATCCTCATAAGCATTTATTGCAAATCTATTTCGTAATTATTATTGTTCCACATCCAGCACATACAACATTAATATTATGAGGGTGAAGTTTAATTGTTTAGTTTTTTAAAAATTAAAGAGATTTTTATATAATATTAACCTTCTTTTTACTACCCTTGAAGTGATAAAAGTCACCTCTCATATATTTTTACTATCTGCACAAAGAACAAAAGATCTTTTCTCATTTCTCAATAACCTTCTTTTTACTACCCTTGAAGTGATAAAAGTCACCTCTCTAAATATTTTTTACTATCTGCACAAGATCAAGAAATCTGTGCCCAATATCCAACACCACAGAGTAAGATATGTTTTCCATTTCCACAGTTGTTACCAAATCTCTCTCAGTGTTGGATTTGTTTTCTCAATAGACTTGTTTTTACTGATGAAAGCTGATAAGAAAAGTGTGATACTCTATTATAATTTTCTCTACAAATGTTGGCAATATCATGGTTAATGAAGTATAAGCTAAATGCAAATTTACTTTCTTCTATACAAGATCAAGAAAGCTATGCCCAATAGCCAACACCACAGAGCAAGACATGTTCACCAATTCCATAGAAGCTACCAAATCTCTCTCAATACTAGAGTTCTTTTCTCAATAACCTTCTTTTTACTACCCTTGAAGTGATAAAAGTCACCTCTCCATATATTTTTTACTATCTGCACAAAGAACAAAAACTCTTTTTTCAATAACCTTCTTTTCACTACCCTTGAAGTGATCTCCATATTTTACTATTTGCACAAAGAAAAAAAGCTCTTTCCAATGCATTGGAAAAGATTTGGTATGGTGGACTGCAAGCCTGTGACTACCTAGAGCATCTTAACTTTTAGAAGTTATATGGTAATGATGTCGGACCAGATTTGGGAAATGCCTCTGAGTTTCATAAACTCATTCGCATTGACGTTCTTGGTGCACCTCCGTCCAAACATATGTTTTGCAGTTAGCATTGTGAGCTCATATTTGGTTGAGCCTTAATGGATTGATGCCAAGAATCTTCTGAGATATCTTCGTGGCACAATTACTAATGGGTTAAGATACATTGCCAGAGATGTGAGACTACTTGGATATATTGATGCTGATTGGGTAGACAGTCTGGTGGATCGTAAGAGCACTTCTGTGTGCTATTTCACCTTGGAATCTGCTTCAATATCTTGGATGAGTAGGAAGCAGAAGTCGGTGGCTTTGAGCACCGTCGAAGTAGAGCATATTGCTGCTAGCATGGCCTCCTATGAGGTAGTCTAGTTGCGAAAGCTCTTCAGTGAGCTGTTTGGATTTACATTGGATACCACTGTGATTCTCTGTAACAACCAGAGGTCGGATTCAATTATTGAGGAATCCCGTATTCATCAATTGCTCAAGTAGATAGAAATCATCTAGGATATGGTAAGTCGATGAGCAAGGAGGCTCCATCGCATTAAGATGATGTATAGGTCGATAGACCTTGTCAAAGACCAAAGGAAAGATCTAATCTATGATTTTCCCAAATGACTTGGAGTTGTCAAGAAACCCTTATACAAGGGTCTTGCATGTTGCATACATTGAGCTCTGGGAGCTTTGAGGGTTTGCGGTTCTTACTGGAGAAACATACGACCACAGGGTGACTCACCATCCCTTGGTGGTGCGCACTGGAACAAGATGATTCGCTCTCCTGTGGGACAATATGATTCGCTCTCTTGTGGAACAGGATGATTTGCTTTCCTGTGTAGCAGGATTAGTGTGTTCTCCTGTGAGGCCTGGATTGATGTTTTCTCCATGGCATTTGTAGCAAGATTGATGTGTTCTCCTATGAGGCCTGGATTGATGTGTTCCCCATGGCGATTATAGCAGGATTGATGTGTTCTCCTGTGAGACCTAGATTTATGTGTTCTCCATGGCGATTGTAGTAGGATTGATGTGTTCTCCTATGAGGCCTAGATTGATGTGTTCTCCATGGCGATTGTAGTAGGATTATTGTGTTCTCCTGTGAGGCCTGGATTGATGTGTTCTCCATGGAGATTGTAGCAGGATTGATGTGTTCTCCTATGAGGATAGGATTGATTAGTTCTCCTGTCGAGGCATCCTACCCATGTAGTCTGGGACTCATGGGAAGTACCTCTCATTTGATCAATGAGCAAGGAAATGAAGTTAGGGACCATAGTAGTACCGATGGACACATCGTTGTATCTACCATACTCCCTATGCTAGGATGACCTCCATTGATCTAAGAGCAATGATACTGGTTTGGGACTAGTGGTAGGAGTGGTACATTCTATGACACTGACTTCGGGTTGGTTGAGACTGGTCTGGGACCAGTGGTACGCACTCTGAGACTGACTTTGAGTCAGTGGAGGATGATACTGGTCTGGGACTAGTGGAGTTGTACTCACTATGACGTTGACTTCGGGTTGGTTGAGACTGGTCTGGGACCAGTGGTACATACTCTGAGACTGACTTTGAGTCAGTATGATACATCGTCGATCATTTCTTCTTCTTCATAATTCAGACAAAAGCAGAGCAGAACAGAACAATGCAAGAGTAGAGCATAACAAAGCAGAGTTGTATAGATCAGTACAAGGTATAACAAGACAAAGAAAAATAGGCAGAATAGAGCAGAGCAGAACAAGGGTCAGGCTGTACAAGGCAGTGCATTTGATGGATGAATAGTAGTGGCCGACAGACAGATTGCAAATGAAGTTCTCCTTAGTTGAGAGGGAGTGTTAAAATTTGAAACTAGGGACAAACTTCATGTGGGTCATCTTATTCATGGATGATAATGTTTTCATTAGATTCCTCTCATCGAGAGGTGTAGGATTGATCTAAATATCATCCGATTCTGATAAATATTCATGGAGATATGAATTTATTTTGATTATGGAATTATTGTCAAGCCGACCTATAACTCATGTAGGCTCAGAAGCCCAATAGTCGCATCTACTCAAACATCATTAGTTGTGTTTAAATACACAAGGACTTTTTCTCATTTGCACTCACTCATCTCATCATATCTCTCTCTCTCTACTGCGCAGAAAAGAGTCTCTTCTCTACTGCGCAGAAAAGGGTCTCTCCTCACTCATGTGAAGCCAGAAGCTACTGAAACTAAAGCTGCAACTGCAGAAGTAAAGCTTGACCTGCGTGGACTAGAATATCTCCTCATCTAAATTTCTCTGTAGGTTCATCTGAACCTCCTCTGAAAGCCGCAACTTGTGGTGGTGGAATCAAGTCAATCTGACGGACGGTTTGCAAGATATCGACTGCCCTAGTTTGAAGGAAGTTGCTGAAACTGAAGCTGCAACTGCAGAAGTAAAGTTTGACTTGCGTGGACCAAAATATCTCCTCATTTGAACTGTACTGTAGGTTCATCTGAACCTCCTATGAAAGCCAAAACTTTTGGTGGTGGAATCAAGCCGATCCAACGGTTGGTTTGTCAGATATCGACTGCCCTAGCTTGATGATGAAGCCGCTAATGCTGATGCTGCTGATCTAAGTTTTCTACTACTGATATAAATTAGATTTATTGTACTATTTCTCTCTGCTAAATTATTGAAGATAAAAGAAGATTTGATCAAAGGGTTTCCCCACACATTGTGGGGTTTGTCCCTGGCTAGCCAACACATCTTGTGTCTCTTGTCTTGGCTTGTTTTTTGTCGATCGTTTAATGATCTATCTGCACTTTATTTTATGTACATGTGATTGCTAATCTGTGGAATATAATAAGAAAAAGAAGTAAACTGTTATAAGCATAGAACATACCATAACTTAACAAGATGGCGTCAACAGAGACCAACAAATTTGTTATATCTTTCATAATGATTATGTAAGGGATTCTTATTTTGAATAAGATTATGAGATGGAAGATGATGTTTCACTTCATTTTTAAAATTATTCTTCGCCTCACACCTAATATCCTGACTTAATTAGCCTATCGCAACTACCCCATGTTTCGATGAGTCAGTTTTTGAAAATGTGAATTCTGATTGTAGTCAGGAGTAGTGGAATGTTGGTTTTCAATCAAAGGAAGGTGAGGGAGAATCCTTTCTTCATAATATTTCTCATCCTCCATTCTATCAAATTGAAGAAATAAAGAACGAAATATATTGTTTTTAATCAATCCCTCTCTATGATTCATCAGATCATGGTGATTCATTTCTTTACGTGATCCAAGGATTCAAAAAAGTGCTCAAAATTGAAAGTGTATGACAGAGCTTGAAACCTAAACATATGGATAGATCTCGATGATATGAATCCAACACAATCGTTTCTCTCAAACCTGATATCGTATGCTCCGAATATCATGTTCTAATTGAATTGCTAAATAGGTAGATTTTGGAAAAAAGAATAGGTGACTGGAAAATTTGGGCCAGTGGAAGGCTGCCACATGGCCTCCCCAAATTGGTAAAAAAATTCAAAATTTCTAATGTCTATAATTTTGTTTAATTTCTCCTATGGCTTGAATTTTTAATTATTGTTGTGTTGACTCTGTAATTGGGTCCAATAGTGGAGTGCCAAATGGGCCAACCAAGGGTTGCCATGTGGCGTCCGAAGGTTGGTTCAAAAAATTTAGTTTATGGCCATATTGGGTCTCCATGGGATTTGAATAGTAAAACTTCGGAGTGGTAGCATGGTGCTCAACCACCGCACCACAAGTGTTGCTTAATTATCTATGGCCACGGGTCCTATACAAAGTTTAATCATACTCACATATGGGGGAGGGGTTCGGGCTAAGCCCTAGACCCTAGCCACCCTAGCACCCACGAGACCACACGTGAAGGGGCCAAGGGGCTAGGCCTTAGCCCGACCCACGAGACTGCAGGCGGAAGGGCCAAGAGGCTAGGCCTTAGCCCGAACCACGATCACAACACCCCACATACAAACCGTCGAAGCCAAGCTCACGACCAGAGGGAGAAAAGTAAAGGGAACAGCCCTGGGGTCACATGGAACCCCATAGCACCAGGCACGTGGAAATACGGAGGGGACCAACCAATGGGGGCCAGCCCCAAGGCACATGACAACCATAGAACCTGGAGCGCGCAGAGTAAGGGGGCTAGCCCCAGGTCACCGAGACCCAATGCGACCAGGAGCGCGACCTTATCGGAGGGGCTTAAACAGTTGGCAGAATTAGGCCCTGGAATCTCAGCCCCTAATGCGGTGACATGCACCAACTTGATCAAGTTTTTTGGAATTGGGGCTTCATGGCTGAATTAACGGTACTACAATTTCACTTGTCGAGTGGGATTTTAGGCCATATTTGCGTGCCACCTGTAGGTTTGGGTGCTCAAGCCAGATTTGGGTCGAATTGTGGGATGAATAGCCATCTAATTTGGGAAAAATTGGTAACATGCATAAATTACTCAATTTTTGGTCAAATGAGGTGCAGAAAGAACCCAGATGGGGGTTTGTGACAGTGTTGAATCCATTGGAGACATTAGTTTTTCTATTTGAGAAATGTAAAAGCATGTAAACACACTTTTGAGAACTTAAGGAAAGAGGCCCTGCATTGGAAGCTGAACCATGAGATGTAGCCGAGGAGAGGGGTGAACTCCTTTATCATGTTTTGTGTTATGTTTTTCATAGATGCTTATTTTGTCTCTATTTGGCTGTAAATTGTGGTTAAATTAACTTGTTTTATGCATTTAGTAAATTGATCCTCTACCCAAAACACATATAATTTTCACTTGCAAATTGTTAAAAATATTCAAGCTTACAACTACACATCATTTTCATATCAGAGCATTAGGTTATTATGAAGTTTGGATTTGTTTTCAAGTGTTTTCTTGGTGCTTACAAGGTTGAATATTAAAAGAGGATAAGGAGAACTTGTAGAGCCAAAATCTCAAATTGTTTCAAGAAGAGAAAAGACACATCAAGATTCAATAGCCATGGCACATGAAGAAGGTCCTAAAGGGATGTTTGAAGATGAAATAACTTTTAGAAAATCATTCTTTGAGATGTCTGAAATGGTAAAGGTTCTTTATGAAGAGAGAAATGCAAGATTGTATGGAGAGAGCTCAAAAACTCCAAAAGGAGATGGAGTAAAAGGAGACAAGCATCCAAAAGGGAATGGAGGGAATGGTGACAAACCATCACCTTCACCTCCAACATCCTCATCCTCATCTTCATCTATTTGTTCTACCCTTTCAAAAAAATAAACACCTAAAATTCTCCAAAAGAACATGGTAAAACTCCTTTGTTAAAGCTTGATATTAAGTTTGAATTGTCTATGTACAATGGGGAGGTAGATGCCGAGAAATTAGATAATTGGATTCATCAGATTGAAGTGTATTGCAGGATACAAAGAATCAAGGATGATGAAACCAAGATTCAACTTGCTTCTATTAGATGAGAAGGTGCAACACTAATTTGGTGGGAAGCCAAAAGTCAAGAGGACATGAAGAAACATGGTAAGGTTTTATCCTCTTGGAATGATTTTGTTGTTGCAATAAGAAGACATTTGTATCCATTAACATACATGCAAAAATCTATCATGGATTGGCAAAACTTTAGGCAAGCTAAAGGGAAAAATGTGCAATCTTATACTCAAGAGTTTAGGAAAAGAGATTTGATTTTGGTTATATATTTGTCCTCTCAAGATAATTTTCTCAAATACGTTGGAGGATTTCATAGTTACTTGAGACATACCATTCTCGTGTTTAACCCTACAAAACTAGATGAAGTTTGTGTACAGGCAACTCATTTCAAGGCAAGAGGGAAAAATGTTTTTGAAGAAACTAGTGAGAATTCATTCAAGTTTGGAGAAAAAGGAAATGGGAAATTTAAAGGCAAAGATAAAAATAATGTTGTAGTTAAGAAAGAAGGAGAAAAGGTCACATGTAAACATTGTTCTAAAGAAGGCCATGATGAAGACCACTATTGGAAACTTCATCCTGAAATGAGATCAAAAATGTTTAATAACAAGGAGAAAGAAAATATTGATGCAACTACACAACAAGATTTAGGTTCTAATTCCAGGGATGAAACAAAGATCAAAGCCATGGGTTCGAACTGTAAGGATATTACAAGTACTAGTTCTTCAAGGTGTCTCAATGATATTCAATATGAAAAAACAAGAATAAAGCTTTTCCACATTAGAGTCATTTCAAAACATACCAAGATAGATACATTGTTTGATAGTGGATCACAAGTAAATATTGTCTCAGAAGACATTGTCAAGAAGTTGAATTTATAAACCATTCCTCATCCTAAACCTTATCCTTTAGACTAGGTATTTGAGAATTCAAAATTGCACGTGACAAATAAATAAAAACTTAGATTTGAAATCACTACAAAATTTCTTGATGAAGTTGAATTTGATGTAGTTCTGCTTGATATATAAGGTATTGTTTTGGAAATTCCATATATTTATGATAGGAGAGTTAATTTTCATCGCCATGAGAAAAAATATCATTTTTTCAAGAATGGGATTGAGTACATTATTATAGTGCATAACAAGAATTTGAGTTTATCTGTTGTGAATGCTGGACAAATAAAACAGATTATTAATGCTAGTCATAATTTTGCATTGTTAATGTTAAAGCACAAAGACGTTGAGGAACCTAAAGCCTTTCAAGGATATGAATCAAGTTTGAAATATGATTTCATTGAGGTTTTTAATTCATGTGATAAGATGTTTCAGGAGTTTAACAACTTTCCTCCTAAAAGAGGTAAACAAAATGAAGTGTAATTGCAACAATATACTTCATTGTTGAACAATGGTGTGAACAAGATGCCAGGGTTAAAGCATCCATAGGTCAAAAAGAAAATGAAAAGGCTATTTGACAAAGAGGACATTGGCCCCAAAAAATATTCTTGTGGGTTTCATAATTTTTTGGCTTTGAAGAAGGATGGTGCATGGTGATGGCGATCACATTTCGTAAAGAGTCAATCCATGTGTAAGGCTAGACATGCTAAGCATCGTTATGGCGACAGTGTTCAAGGTAAGGTGAATTTGAAATTGAATGTCTTCTTTGATTAAAGGTTGAGGAAAGAATGTTCAGATTTATTTAACAACTTTTTTCTCTTATAAACATCTTGAAGAATTGCAGCAAGGTCCTATCTTTGACAGAAAAACAAAGACTTCAAAAGTGAAGCACTTTCATGAGAAGCTCAAAGCGACAAAAACAAACAAAGCCAAATGGATTGAGGTTGAAAGGGTCAGGGAACTATACCCTCATCTAATTGTTGACTGAAAATGAGCTTTTGGAGGTCCAAAAGCTTCAAATGGGGAGGAGTGATCCAAGGGATAAGAAATGTGCTCAAAATTGTAAGTGTGCCACAGAGCTCGAAACTTGAACAATTGGATAGAACTCTGCAATCTAAATCAAATGCAATTCATTTCACTCAAAACCGATATCATATGCTCTCGATATCGTGTTCTTATCGAACTACTAAACATGCAAGTTTTGGCAAAAAGGATAGGTGATTGGACAATTTGGGCTAGTGGCAGGCTGCCACATGGCCTCACCAGATTGGTCAAATAATTCAAAATTTCAAATGTTAAGAAAAAACTTAATTTCTCATATGGCTTAGATTTTTAATTATTGTTGTGTTGATTGTGTAATTAGGTCCAATAGTGGAGGGCCACGTGGGTCAACCAGGAATTACCATGTTGCCTCTAAAGATTGGTTCAAAAAAATTGGTTTATGGCCAGATCGGACCTCCATGGGATTCACATAGCAGACCTTCGGAGTGGCAGCACGGCGCTCCACCATAGTGCCACAAGTGTTTCTTAATAACCTATGGCCATAGGTCCTATATAAAGTTTAATCATAGCGCATATGGGGGAGGGGGTTGAGCTAAGACCTAGCCCCCGGCCACCCTAACGCCCATGCGACCGAAAGAGGAGGTGCCAAGGGGCTAGGCTTTAGCCCAACCCATGGCCACATCACACCACATACAAACCTTCAGAGCCAAGCCCATGACCGGAGGCAGAGAATTAAAGGGGTCAGCCCTAGGGGCCAACCCCGAGGTCACATGACACCTCATAGCACCAGGCACGCAGAAATGCAGAGGGGGCCAACCCAAGGGGGCCAGCACCAAGGCACATGAAAACCATAGAATTGAGAGCACGTGGAGTAAGGGAGCTAGCCTAAGGTCAACAAGACCCAATGCAACTAATAGTGTGGCCTTATCGAAGGGGCTTAAACAGTTGGTGGAGTTAGGCCCTAGAATCTCGGCCCCTAATGCCGTCACATGTGCCAACGCCACCAATTTTTTGGAACTGAGGGCTTAATGGAGGAGATAGCAGTCTTATAATTTCGCTCATCAAGTGGGATTTTACGTCAGATTTGCACGCTCATTTCAGGTTTGGGGCGCTCAAGGCAAATTTTGGTCGAATTGTGGGATGACTAGCCATAGAATTTGGGAAAAACTGGTAACAAGCATAACTTACTCAATGTTTGGTCAAATGAGGTGCAAAAGGAACCTAGATGGGGCTTTTTGATAGTGTTGAATCCAGTGGAGACATCATTTTTGTTGTTTGAGAAATGAAAAAGCATGTAAAAACACTTTTGAGCACTTAATGAAAGAGGCCCTGCATTGGAAGTTGGACCAAGAGATGTAGCCTAGGAGAGGGGTGAACTCCTTTATCATGTTTTTTGTTATGTGTTTCAGATATGCTTATTTTGTCTCTGTTTTCCTGTAAATTGTGGTTAAATTCACTTTTTTTATGTGTTTAGTAAATTGATCCTCTAAACAAAATACATATTATTTTCACTTGCAAATTGTTAAAAATATTCAAGTTTACAATTATAGATCATTACGAGAAATGAAATGTGATCATTCCTGTCTTAATATATTCATCGTTTCATCTTATAATGATCTTATACCTTTGACTGTAAATTATTCTAAGCCACCGATCTTTTATGATCTATATTTAGATATCTCGGAACCATGTCAAGATGTCGAGACACTTCAGCCTACATTGACGGCTA
Source organism: Pinus tabuliformis (assembly GCA_031772625.1). NCBI lineage: Eukaryota > Viridiplantae > Streptophyta > Pinopsida > Pinales > Pinaceae > Pinus > Pinus tabuliformis. The sequence continues at coordinate 317,275,014 of CM062812.1, forward strand.
TGCCAGGTTCTCATGATGTTGATGATTGTTCCAAGCAAGATTAGATTGATACTCTTCCTCGAAATAATTCTCATGAGGTGATTACAAATGTTGAGAATCAACCTATCTTTCAATATCAAGATCCTTCACCTATTTTCTATGATCCTATTGCTCAAGGGTTGGAAGAGTCATACTTGGTAAGCCTGTTTGCGAAACACAAGTTCTTGTCTTACTTTATGTCTGCCAAGATTGAAAGTAAGAATCAATGCTTTGATATGAGAGTATGTCGAGATATGTGTAAACATCATGATGAATCAACATAATGTTTAGAAGATGTTTTCTTATTGTACTTTTTTTCTTGCATTTTCTGTCTTCGAATTTGGAGCATATCGTGTTTTATCTTTCTTTTCATATGTTGTTCTTGATCATCTTTGTTGTCATTGGTTCCCTCGCCGATATAGGTCAGGTGATTCTTCGTTAATTGCACTGGAAATTTCATTTTACATAAGCATGGTTTATCCTTTGTTAGTTTAGGAGTAGGTCATTTTGTTTTGCTTTTGTTTTGTCATTTTCCCTATTCTTTCCTTTCAATTCCTTTATTATAAGCCTTGTATGGGATCTTGTTCTACTTTTGAAATGAGCATGACAAAGTTCAAGAGGACATTGTATAGCTATCAATTCTTGGTTTCTTTTTTTTCTATTCCTTCTCTTTGCATGGGCTTTTTTATCTTTTAGTCGATGATGCCTAGATGGAAAATAAGTTCTTTCTCGAAGAAAACCTTAGTGGAATTGCGATGCTTGAATCTATAACTAATATCCTCTTCTTTAGTTGGTTTTATGTTTGATCAGTATATGCATGTGTTTGATGTACGCATATCAAGGTTTACCAACCATATTTATTTAATATGGTCATGTTAGTGTATAGAAAATTGCATATCATTAACCTTTATGACAAAGTCAAGAATGAAAGCATCAACTCTCAAAAGAATATGACTAAGTTGAATATGATTCTTTTGTAATTTAGTTCATTCATACAAATAGTTCATAGTTAAAAAGAGTAAATTCGGATGTGATTTTCCACAATGTTAAAGCCTCTTTCAAACATGCCTCAATCTTGTATCAAGCAATTATGATTTCCTAATTATAAACATTGAATAACAATATCAACATTGAATAACAATAAAATAACTTGCGTACCATTTATGCCCCTATAAATATTGACAAAATAGATGATACCAACAAACAATCACATACAATCACATGACAAATAAAATTTCAAAACTCAATCAAATTGCTATATTTCCAAAAAAATCTTTAACTAATATAAAATATAAAAAATTTATCTAAAAATAATTAATATATTTTTCAAAAATAAATAAATAAATATATATATAATTTCATTTAATCTTTCCTAACTTCTTTCACCTCACTTTAACACTAGTTACTTTCGAAATTTTCCAAACCATATACTTGACTTCTAATATTCACATCAATTCTCAGACCACAAAAACATCTCAAGACACGTATTAAAATACATTATTACACTACAATGCATGATTTAGTTATTTTTTAAAAAATGGTCTTTATTTATCAATTTAAAAAAATGTCCAATGTCTAATGAATTTGCAAAGCATTGACAATGACCGTGGTGTGGGAGAACCATGCATTGATGTGAAGGCATTTAAGCAATTCTATCAATTCAAGAATGATGCACAAGAAGAATGAACAGCACGAAGGTGAAAGATGCAGCAAAAGAGAAGCAATGTGTGGACGTGCGAAGATGGAGTGGATGCGTCTAAAGGGAGGGCACTTGCAATGTGTGTGTGGAAAGATATGAATGTGGGTGTGAGTGTGATAAGTAGAATATGGTTAGATAGTTGCAATGATGATCATTTTAGACCGTTGAAAATAATAAGTTAGAGTTTTGTAATTTCCATAATTTTAGTTTTTTTTAGGTGTTTTTCAAGATACTCAAAATTTATTGAAAATTAAATTTTAAACAATGAAAATTTATAATCTAGTGAATTTACTAATTAAATTATATTATATAATTAAATAAAAAACGTTTATACTCTAATTATAATGATAATATTTTTTATCAATATATAGAGTTAAGATGAAAATAAACTTTAGCAAAAAAATTTATTTTTTTTCTTAAAAAAATAAGAAATAAATTGAAATTTAAAAAAGAGCATAAATACAAATTTAAAGATAGAAAATATTATTAAATAAATACTATAAGTTATAAATAATCATTAAAATATAATAAATTTAAAAATAATACTTGAGTTGTAATTATTATTATTAATATAAAATTAGATTGATGATGAATGAGTACACTCTTAAAAATCTCCAATTTAGGAGCCCTCACATATGACAAACTTAATTCCAAAGATGTATTCTATTTAAAATTAATAATTTTAAAATTATATCTATTATGTTGATAGATGTGTCTATTTTGGAATAGGGCTTTTAGAATTTTAATTTAACTATTATTAATTATTAGGTGGATGGTAGGGATTTAACCTCCACCAAATATAAGAATATTAGTAGTAATCACATATCAAACGTTGAGATTTCTCTCAAAAGTAGTTATGTCCTTTTTTCCCTTTTAATTAATTTGATTAATTAAATAAAAATAAATCATATGAACATGTGTGGTATAAACATGGGTTATGGTTTTTTGAGCATGTGGTATTAGTAAACCACCACATTTACCTATAATATTGTAACATATTCTATTTATAACCTAATACTTTTATAATAAAATAATAGTAAATCTTCGTAATTAAAAATATTGTAATATTTTTTAACATATATGTTTAATTCACATATTGTTTTTTTATAATTAATAATAATAATACTAATAATTTAAAATAAAATTATAATTTAATTAATTTTTATGATTTTTTTAATAATATAAAATATATTATTAAATAAATATTTTAATGTTTATCCATCATTTACTTTATATAAATATAAATAATTTAATTATATAATGGTAGCTACAGACCACTATAATTTTTAATAGCTAATTTAGCTATATATAGATAGCTACAGACTATATACATCTAATTATATTTATACTTCAAACAAAACTTTACTTCTTTTTGTAAATGGATGATGGTGTAACCAAAAGTTTGGATAAGCTTCCCGAAACAAACCCACCCACCTCTCAATTTCAATTCCTTAAACACACGTTCATTTTCTTCAATATTTTCTCTATTTTCGAATGTATTCTTTACCTTTGATGCAGGAACATTCAACCCAAGAGAAGATCATTGTAATTAAGTAGACATAGGGGGTCATCTATTTTAAGGAAGTTGGATTCCTAAGTGATGAATTAATTTAATATTAGGCTTTTGAGTGCATCGAATAGGAATTAATTACATAATGAGAGGAAGTTGTAAATGCTCTCGAATTAAAGGAAAACATGAGTGGTGAATAATGGCAAGAGTCAAAAGTCAATTATGACTCTTAAAACAGTTCCATGATTCGAGGAACTAGAGAGTGTACTTAGGAATTAATTGAAGTAGAAGTGGACATAGAGGATTTAGGATTCAGTTCAGTAGATTTAGGAATTGAACCAAAATTAGTTCCACAAAGCCTTCTGGTATAAATGTAAGCCTATGGGTAGTGTATAGGAAGGAGGCCACTGATATCGAAGATCAAGCCTGTGAGTGATAGAGAGTCTCGAATGTAATCAATTGTTCATATTTATATATAGAGGTTCATTTTGGTACTGTGTAAATGTGTGAAATAAGTGTGTAATTATTGATTATGCTTGAATTCGTAGTTCTCTAATAGAGGTTGTAGGCAAAGTTCTGAAGAAATACGCAGAGGAGAAGAACGATTCGGAGGAATCGTAAGGGATCATTGAATCCACTTGGATGATCAGAGTGAAGCTCTAAAGAGAAGGCAATGTAAGAATTCACAGAAGACAAGCTCAGGAAGAGTGCGTAGTGAAATAGCAGAAAACCAAAAACCTTTAAAGAAACCCGGACCACAAAGGGAAATTGAAGAAATAGCGTAAAAACGTAAGTAAACAGAGTAGTGGAGAAGTGAAGTATGGTTGCATAGCAATCGTTGGATCTTTAAGATCAACGGTTGGGATCAAATCGGAACCATAAGGTCGCATCGCAAACATCCAAAGAGAAGAATTAACCTTGGGCAAAGGAAAGAGCGAATTACGATTTGGTAGCCGAACCCGAAACCTTGTCAAACGTAACCAATAATCTTATCGGGTTGGTAAGAAATATCGAATCGACGGCTTCAAGTGGAAGAGGTCGGACAGTGGATATGTTGATACGCCGATATCGATAAATCGTCAATCGGCGATTGGAGATCGGAGCGATTGCTTATCGTAGGTCAGAAGAGTGGTGCGGCGGAAAGTCTAGCAATGAATGGAACCGTCGATATTTATAGAAGCGGATGGATAATATTTGAGATCTGGCTTTGTGTCCCAGTGAAGTTTTTCCTTTGTATTTCCTTTATTCTCGTGTATTCCGATATATGTATTGTCACAAGGTTTTTAACGTAAAGGAGCAATGTAATGCTCCCAATAGTATAAAAGGCTCCAACATGTTATATGGTTGCGGTTTAAAGGCTAAAGGCCTCAATAATGCTTCTGATAGATTTGTGGGCCCATAACCCATCGGAGATCGGGGCGATCGCTTATCAGAGGTCGAAAGAGTGGTGCGGCGGAAAGTCTAGTGATGAACGGAACTACTGATATTTATAGAAGTGGATGGATAACATTTGAGATCCATTATATGTGTTCGGAGTGGGTTTTCCTGTGTATTTCCTATATTGTGTTAAAGTGTTGCGCCCGAGTCTCTTAAGGCTTAAGCATTATTTAAATTCTTCCGATAGTCGCATATCGGAGGTGAAAGGGGTGATGAGGCATGTATGTGTTATGACCCACGGAGGAGCCGATATCCAATTGCGATAAAGGCGGAACCTTGGTAAGTGTGTAGAGGCCATATAAATACAAAAAGATATTTTTTGCGTGATGGAAGGTTTTATGCGATAAATATATATTAACCAAGGTTTAAAGAGGGAAACGTTATATATATGTGGTTAGGGGTTTTATAAAGGTTGTGAAGGGGTTTTAAGTTTCGATAGGAAGGATTAATGAAAGGCTTTAATAAAGTCTTATATGGAGGCTCCAGGGTTGATTAAAAGTCCTGATAGAAGGTTTAAGCGGGGTGATTGAGTTCTGATATAAAGGAACTGATGAATAGAGCCTTGACCATTGATGGTTGAAGATTTGACTCATTTGAGAGTTAAAAACCTGGAACAAATTTGTGGATGCATTTTATATGCATACTGTGGGTGTAAGCGGGGGTCCCCGACATCATTTGTTATCAGAGGAGAATTGTAATTGAAACAATTGGTGTTAAAACAAAACAAATAAATTCTATGTGAAAGAATTGAGAACAAGTTATGTGTCAAAGATATTTATGCAGGCAAGGAAGGATCAAATTCTAATCTGACAGAAAATAGGCACACAGAGGGGATGTGTAGTAGAACTTGCAAATGCAAGAAACAAAGGACAATCCATTCAAGGTATAGGTAGAATGGTGAAACAAGATCATGCTGAGATCTTGAGGGTGAGGTGATATGTTCTGTTTTGATTTGAGAATGTGTGTTTGTACATTAATGCACAGACAAAGGTGAGAAGGTTGCAGCAATCTAGAGCAAGGAGTGTTGAATTGGTTCCAGAGGAAATAACTAGAGAGATGCTAAAAGACTGAGCTCAAAGGAGAGAAGCTTAGTGAGGCATATGTAGTAAGAAGGAGACTTGTTACTATAGAAGTATTGTTGCAGATCACAGGGGCAATTCCACAGAGGATGTGGGTAGAATTGCTAAGGGATGAAGGAAGCTGGTAAGACTTTCTAAGTGAAAGAAGAGGTAGTCAGAACCAAGTATTTCATTGATATTGAAATACAAGAGGACAATTGTGTTCTTGAGAAGTGCAGATGAGTTGAAGCCTAGAAGGAGCAGAGAGAAGTGCTCAAAGGAGGTTCCAGAGACAGAGAACCAAGGGCTTGCCAAAAGACCAAGTATAGAGGAAAGCTTATTGAGGTAAGTTGCAACAAAGACTTGTTGTTGTAGAGGCTTTAATCCAGCTCATAGTGAGTGAGTGAGGAGCTCATGAAGATAGAGAAGAAGAATATGGCTATTGATAGTCATAGTAGAGGTTCTGAGGAAGACCACAGTAGAAGAAAGATGAAGAAAGAGGATGCTAAGGAAAATGGAAAGAGGATGAGTCAAGAGGAAATTGACAAGGAGATTGCAGAGTTAAAAGAACAACTCTATGCATTAAGGAGAATACTTGAGGAAAGCCAGAGACTAGGTTGGGCCTTGAGGAAGAAGCCAGTGAAGTGGAATAAGTTGCAGAGAAGGCTACAATAGAGGCAAGTAAGGTGGCTGATGGAAGAACTCAAAGAAGCTGAGTTGGAAATGAAAATGGAAGTGTCCATTTGTGAAGAAGAACAGGGTGAAGTTCTGAGGGAAGATGAAGACTTGAAGACTGAAACATCAAGTGAGGCCAAAGGGTCACGTGGTTTTAAATCTAACAATTTGTGTATGTTTGTAGGTGAAACATGTAAAGGAGAATTTGTTGATATTGTCATAAAGGAGGAAGAAGACGAGCAGAATCTAAATTCTGTTGTAGAAGAAGATGAGATAGATAGGTCTCATATACAGTTGGGGAAAGATATCAACCAACCAAGTGAAGGGTTTGAGGAGATTGAAGCGGAGACCATTGAAGAATTTCTGTGTCATTAAGAGAACTTGGAACAGCAAGGAGATATGATGGTTGAAGCATCAAGTGAGACCACAAGGTCTTATGTTTTTAAACCTGATAGTTTACAGTGTATGATGGCAGGTATTGCAGGAGAAAATCAACCTTTTGAAGATATCTTCAGAGTAGATGAAGATCTAGAAGTAGTAGGTGACAAAGAAAACTTCTCAAAAGAAGAAGAATTTGACTACATACAAAAGAAAAAGTCTATGAATGAGTCTATAGAAGTTGTCATAGAGATGAGGAATTAGGATCTTATTCTTATGAAGAATGAAGGAATATTGTCTCAGAAAGGTAATCAAATGAGTTTGATTATTTTTATTGATGAAAAACAAATACAGGAGAATATTAATGAAGATGATGAGACAAAGATAACTCTGAGAGAAGAGTTACAGAGGGACAACAAGGCAAAATGTACTGAAGAAGAAGGACATCTACTGAATATTGTTAAGGAAGAAGAAGTCTATGCAAAAGACTTAGCAAAGGGAACAAGGACATCTAATGATTTAGCAATAACAAAGGAAGGTATGGAAAATTGTGTGAAATTTCCAAATCCTACTCCAATTGAAATTATTGAGTTATATAGAAAATTAGATTTTCAAAGAAGGGAGTTGGAAAAACAGAGAATAGATGTTCAAGAGAGATTGTTAAAAAAGGAAAACAAAATCATTTTCATGAATGATAATCATAAGAAAAAGAAGGTGGATATGAAAGTTCAGCAGATTGACACTGCAAAGGAAGAAGTTCACTACGGTGGACAAGAGCGAGAAGACATCATTAGAGCAGATGATGTGGAAGAGAGACTAGTTGATAGTCTCATGAGTTCTTTTGAGAATTCAACACAACATACTGATGTGCTGATAAAGGAGAAGGAAATAGAGAATCAAACTGAATTGTTGCCAAAGGAAGATAAGGAATAGAAGCCTTATGTTTTTTTTATTTTAACAAGTGTTTTGCGAGTGCAGGTTTAGTTGCAGATGTTGGAGGAAATTTGGCACAGATGAGCAGCCAAATCAAAATGAAAGAAGAATATTCTGAGGAAGAACTTAATCCATGGAACAGAGATGCTAAATTGCTGGAGAGAATGTTGGAAAGTCATGATTCAGTGCAGACATAAATAATCATGAGAGAGGGTAAGGATGATAGGGAGGCAGTAAGCAAAGCAAAAGTTGGAACAAGAGCAAAAGAAGAAGAAAAAGTAAACCAGTAGCTGCAAAGTGGAAGTAACCAATAGTAGTTTGAAGAATTAGTGGTCATAAGCAACAACCTGAAGCAAAGAGAAAGAGGAAGAAGTAAGTGGCAGAGTATGGACCAGCCCAAAGATGTGCTGGAAAAAGAAATTGAAGAATTGTGGCAGTTGATGATGAAACATGCCATAGGGAGGAAAATGATAGCAACAGGAAGAATGATCAATTAGAGCATGAACCTGATTGACAAAGAGAAGAAGATGGAACAAAAGACAACAGAAGTACAGCAGCAGCAAAGGAACAAGACACTTGGACAGTTACAAAAAAAAGTATGGGATCCAGGAAGACAAAGACCAGAAGACACATGATCAGGAGACCATGAATATTTTCTACTTTGGGATTCCGATGCAGGAGCATTCAACCCAAGAGAAAATCATTGTAATTAAGTAGACATAGGGGGTCATGTATTTTAAGGAAGTTGGATTCCTAAGTGATGAATTAATGTAATATTAGGCTTTTGAGTGCATAGAATAGGAATTAATTAGATAATGAGAGGAAGTTGTAAATGCTCTCGAATTAAAGGAGAACATGAGTGGTGAATAATGACAAGAGTCAGAAGTCAATTATGACTCTTAAAACAGTTCCATGATTCGAGGAACTAGAGAGAGTACTTAGGAATTAATTGAAGTAGAAGTGGACATAGAGGATTTAGGAGTCAGTTCAGTAGATTTAGGAATCGAACCAGAATTAGTTCAACGAGCCTTGCTGGTATAAATGTAAGCCTACGGGCAGAGTAGAGGAAGGAGACCACTGATATCGAAGATTAGGCCTGTGAGAGACAGAGAGTCTTGAATGTAATTAATTGTTCATATTTAAATATAGAGGTTCATTTTGGTATTGTGTAAATGTGTGAAATAAGTGTGTAATGATTGAATTCGTAGGCTTTGTAACAGAGGTTGCAGGTAGAGTTCTAAAGAAATACACAGAGGAGAAGAACGATTCAGAGAAATCATAAGGGATCATTGAATCCACTTGGATGATCAGAGTGAAGCTTTGAAGAGAAGGTGATGTAAAAATTCACAGAAGACAAGCTCAGGAAGAGTGTGTAGTGAAATAGCAGAAGACCCAGAACCTTTGAAGAAACTCGAAACACAAAGGGAAATTGAAGAAATAGCGTAAAAATGTAAGTAAACAGAGTAGCGGAGAAGTGAAGTATGGTTGCACAGCATCCATTGGATCTTTAAGATCAATGGTTGGGATCAAATCGAAACCAGAAGGTCACATCACAAACATCGAAAGAGAAGAATGAACCTTGGGAAAAGGAAAGATTGCGATTTGGTGGACGGACCTGAAACCTTATCAAACATAACTGATAATCTTCTCGGGTCCGTAAGACATATCGGATTGGAGGTTTCAAGTGGAAGAGGTCGGACAATGGATATGTCGATAGCGATAAAGTGTCGATCGATGATCAGTGATCAGAGCTATCACATATCGAAGGTCTAAAGAGTGGCAAAGTAGAAAGTCTAGCGATGAATGGAACTACCGATATTTATAGAAGCAAATGGATAATATTTGAGATCTGACTTTGTGTTTCGACAGAGTTTTTCCTTTGTATTTCCTTTATTCCTGTGTATTCTGATGTATGTATTGTCCTAGGGTTTTTAACGTAAAGGAGAAATGTAATGCTCCCGATAGTACAAAAGGCTCTGACATGTTATATGGTTGCGGTTTAAAGGCTAAAGGCCTCAATAATGCTTCCAATAGATTTGTGGGCCCATAAACCACAGGTCTGGGATCGAATATCTATAATGAAAGGGGATTTTGCCTAACCCCCGAGATTCCTTTTCATTGACCTTTCTGATCTTTTCAATTATACATCATTTTTTTCCCATGTGTTTATGTTTCACCTTTTGTTTCCCCTGGGTTTAATGTTTGAGCTTTTGTTTTTGTTTTGGTTTTTGATGAATATTGAAATGATATTTAATATCAAGTATTATATATTTCTTAAATTTATAAATATATTATAAAAATTATAATATATTCTTATAATATTTTATTTGGGTTTTTCTCTGCTTGGTTTTAGGTAAATTGCGTTTTTTTATTGTTTTGAAATTTTTGTGGTGAAAATTGTTATTTGCTTGCATATTACTGTTTTTCTTATTTTGGAACATTACACATAAAATATACAAATGGAAAATAATTTGGAAGTTGCGAGACAATAGATAGAGCAACTCTGGGTAGAAACGCAGAAGTTGGCTCTCACACATGTGTACTTGAAAGAGCTTCAAGGATCTATATTTGGTGAAGTACAAGCCTTGGGAGAAACTATGATGAGCCTTTTTGAGTAGTTGGTCATCATTCACAAAGTAGTTGTCCCCTTGCATGACATGTAGAAGAAATCAAGGGATAATGTAAAAGCCTTAAAGGTCATTCACACATCTATCATTGTAGTTCATGAATGGGGAATGAAGTACAAAGGTGCATGCTGGAGTTGGTTAAGAAAACAAGGAAAAAAGTTGCTTTAGAGAAATTTGAAGTTTGAATGTCTATACAAACCAACAAATAACTCAACACCTTTATAGCCAACAACTTGTCTTGTTATGCATAGTTGTACAATAATGTGGGTTTTCTGGTGAAATCTCATAAGATCCCTTCAGTTGGGATATTCACAGAAGAAAAAAGTAGGAATGGGGTCAGGCGGGAAGTTTCAGAATACTTGGACCAACTGAGGAAGATTGACATCAAAGAGAACTTGGAGATCAATAAGAATACCATGCAGAAGTATATTGGTTGTCTTGCCAACATCAACACTATGTTGTTCTTATTGAAGAAGGAGACACAAATGAGTTCCAAAATTGTATACCCAAATCCATTGGAAGATAAAGTCTGCTTTCAACCTAATCCTCTTGTAAAGTTTGAGGATACCATCACATAATACAAAGCTTGGCATCACTATGTGACTGAAGATCTACAAGTTGAGGCTTCTGATCTAGAGTTTCCTCAAAATTAGGCTTGATATGTTTAGTTTCTCTTATTAGGCTCTACTCGTTTTTGTCTGATATGGGTTTTTGTAATATTGTATTTCAAATAAATATATAAGTAGAAGTCCAAGTTTCAATTCTGGATTATGAAAATTTATTAGTTAGTAAAAGACAAGAGAAGTCAAAGAGTCATGAGGGAAGTCCAAACATCATAAAGGGAGATGAATGGATGTCTCATATGTTATAAATACACCCTCATAACTCATGGAAAGGGCTTGGAACCGAAGGCTTGGAAGCTTTGTGTTGAAAATAGCAACAAGAAATGCTAAATATAGAAGTGCTAAAAATAGCATTGCTATAAATAGAATTTTGGGATACATTCCAATTTTAGTTAGTCCCTGAACTAAAATTGAGAATTAAAATTCGAATTTGATCTTAGCAGTTGTTTGTAAAATAATTAATTAATCCATCTTGAGTTAGTTAGTTGGAGAAAATCAAACATGAAGTCTATGTGAAGACATGCAACAATTTCCCCTTTGATTGAGTTATCCCTTGATTAAGGAGATCAGGATGAGTTGTACTTTGAGTTGAAATTAGTTAGCTCAGTTAACTGAGTTAAGTCCAGTTAGATTAGCTTTGACAATTTGTGGAACTGATTGTGAGTTCAGTTAGTTAATGCATGCATGCATGTAACTGCTGCACTTCAGATAACTAAATATTCTCTCATAAATAACGCATGCATGTCAGTTCAGTTAGAGACCCAGTTGAGATCAGATGATGGGATAGTGTACTATCAGTTGCAGGAATATTCCATTGAGGATATCTCTTGCATGCAGAAGGAATTCATTCCTTGGAGATTGCACAATTACTTCTGAGTTTAGTGAGTTGTGTGAGAGGTCAATTCACACATGTCGCAGCCAGAGGACCCAGGAGAAACTGCGCAAGGAAATAGGAGGCTTGGATGACTAAGGGAAGGCATATGTTGTGTCTATTCAGTCTATGAGCAGCATTTGAGGGATTTTACTGAGAGCTGGATAGCTTGTGAGCTAAAGCTTTGTGTAATCCGGACATATTTCCACTTGTATGATAATATAGAGATCAGGGTTTTTAGCTGAGGCTTTCCCCAGAGTATTCTTCTGTGTGCATGTGTGATTGATTTCTCATTCTCTGTTATATGTGTTCTATTTGGTCTTGCTCAAAATCGATTAAGCTTCCGCAAGTTTTTTTTGTAGAAGTAGATCAAGTATTTTGCTTTAGTATATTGCATTATCAGGTGATCTATAGTGGGAAATTCTACATGGTATCAAAGCAAATGTGATCAAAGCGAAGAACAATATACAAACAAGGGAGAAGTTTGAAGTTTGAAGTTCTTGATTATAGAATTTGAATTCTTATCACATCTAAAATTTCACCAATGGCATTCAACAATTTGAGACTCGAGTATGCCCTTGATGGCAACTCGAATTATATAGCCTGGAAGGATCGCATGGAAGCGATATTAGAGGACAACGGGTTGAAGGACTTCATTGATCAAGAAGTCCCCAAGCCAACAGCTGTTGTTGCCCAAGATTTGGCGGAAAGGAAGAAATGTGCAGCTAGAGCGAGGAGAATCCTTTTGGAGGGAGTTCGAGACCACATAGTCTCGAGTCTCCATGGGAAGGAGACACCACTTTCAATGTGGAAAACATTAAAGGATCTATATCAGAACAATAACGATCAGAGGAAGTTGGCGCTGAAAGAAAAGCTTCAAAAAATCAAGTGTGAAAAGGGTGACACAATCTCTACATATCTTAACAAGCTCACCACCTACAGGCATGAGCTTGGAAGTGTAGGGATCACGACAAAATATGATGACATGGTGAGTCTTGCTCTCCTTAGTCTTCTTAAGAGCTGGCATAGCTACCAAGACTCGGTAAATGGAAGAGAGAAACTGCCAGATTGGGAATGACTTTGGTCAGATCTGATGCAGGAGGAGATAAGGACAAGCACCAAAGATGGATCTTCATCAAAGCAAGATGATGAAGAAAATTTAGCCTTAGCGAGTAAGGCGACGAAATGGAAAGGGAAGGCGTTCCATTCCAAATCCAGTTCTTCCCATGGTGGGAAGAAGATTGACAAATCGAAAGTGAGATGCTTTCATTGTCATGATGTGGGCCATTATGCTATGAATTGTCCACAGAAGAAATCCAAGAAGGGATCCTCGAAGGGATCAGATGGTGAGGCAATGGCCTCACAGTTCGAATTGGATTCCACCCTCATCACATGTATGGTTTCATCAATGGTGGTGTGTGTTTGGTACCTAGATAGTGGAGCTTCATTTCACATGACCACGACAAGAATCTTTTTAGTACCATGGAGGAGAAGGACCTCCAGATGCAGATCGAGATGGGTGATGATGGAAAGTACCATGTTTCAGGTGAAGGTACCATTGTGTTTTAGAGGGAACATGGAGCTCCTCTCACCTTGACTTATGTAAAGTATGTGTCGGGTTTGAAGAAGAATCTTGTGTCCATTGTTGTGCTGGAAGACAAAGGCTATGATGTAGTCTATAGTAAAGGAAAGGCATTCCTGAGGCATATCGGCACTGGATAGACCAAGAGGATTGGGATTCGAGTAAAGAATCTCTACAAGATAGAGGTAGATGACTGTGATGCATTGAGTTCCAAAGTAGAGTTGGTGCAGAGCCAAGATGTTGGCAAGCTATGGCATAGAATATTGGGCCACTTACACCATGGGGCCTTGAAGATCATGCAGCATATTTCTACTAGACTTCCCAAGGGAAAATTGGAGCAAATGGATACATGCAAAGGTTGTACCTTGGGTAAGTATGGAAAATCTTCCTTCTAGGGTCGAGATAGTAGAGCTGGAGAAATCTTGGAGCGAGTTCATACAGATGTGTGTGGACCATTCTTTATAGCCTCCACTGCTAAATAAAGGTACTATGTTATTTTTATTAATGATTTTTCTCATAGATGTTGGGTCTACTTTATGCAGAAGAAGGATCAAACCTTCTCAAGGTTTTGTGAGTTTAAAGCCTTGGCAGAGAAAGAATCTGGAAAGAAAATAAGGGCCTTGAATGGCGACAATGGTGGAGAGTATGTCTCCCAACAGTTTAAGGACTTCTGCACAGCAGAAGGAATTAAACGGGAGTTGATGGCACCCCATAACTCACAACAGAATGGGGTGGCCGAAAGGAAGAACATATCAATTGTGAGAGCAGCTCAAGCGATGCTACATGACCAAAGCCTACCACTTCATTTGTGGGTTAAGGCATGCAATACAATAGTATACTTGTAGAACAGAAGCCCGCATTGTATACTGGGAATGAAGACACCTATGGAGGCTTTTTTCGAGAAGAGACTAGATGTGAGTCACTTTAGGATCTTTGGATCATCGGTTTATTACCATGTGACCAAAGATGCCCAGAAGAAGCTAGATCCAACAACTCAGTTGGGGATACTTGTGGGGTACACTGATACACCCCACAACTATCATGTGTTCTTACCTACCAGTCAGAGGATAGTGGTACGCAGAGATATGAAGTTCAATGAGTAGAAAGCCATGCAAGTATCACTTGAGAGGGAGCTCAAGTTGCATGCAGTGGAGGAGCTTTTAGTTCCTAAGGAGGAGGAGCCTCAGACTGATGCGGAGCAGTCGCATGCAGAGGATCCGAGAGTGGAGACATCCACTCATGCAAAGTCTTCCAGAGATGGGCGGAAATGCTCAAGGGAAGCTGACAGGTTGATGCTGGATGCGAGAGAGAATGTGGGACAACCATCTTCTCAGCGCAGACAGAGGAGGTCACCCGAGCGGTACATTGGTTACATGGCCCTGGTTGGGGAGTGTGTAGAGACCAAACCTTCTTCTTTTGAGGAAGCAGTGTAGAAACTAGTCTGGGTTGATGCAATGGTGAAGGAGTATGACTCCATCATTCGAAAATATGTTTGGGATGTTGTCCCAAGACCAGAGGACAAGTCAATGTTAAGTTCCTGATGGCTTTACAAGGTAAAGCAAGCAACTGATGGCAGTGTTGAGAAACATAAGGAAAGGTTTGTTGCCCATGGTTTCTCACAAGTCGAGGGGATCGACTATGATGAGACTTTTGCTCCTGTGGCAATATACTCATCTATCAGATTGATGTTGGTACTATCAGCTCAAATGGGTTGGAAGATTCATCAGATGGATGTGAAGACTGCATTCCTCAATGGGAAGATTGAGGAAGAGGTGTACATTGAGCATCCGGAAGGTTTCTAGACCTTCGATCATGAGTCGCATGTGTGCCAACTCAAGAGGGCTTTGTACGAGCTAAAGCAAGCACCTTGTGCTTGGTACACCAGGATCAAAAACTATTTCACCAGGTTGGGCTTCACCAAGAGTGAAGCAGATGCGAACCTTTACCACATCATGGTAGAAGGTAAGCCATTAATCATTGTTATTTATGTTGATGATATGATATTGAGAGGTGATGATTAGTTGATCAAGTTTTGCAAGGAGGACCTTGCAAGAGAGTTCGAGATAAAAGACATGGGTCTTATGCACTACTTTCTAGGCATGGAAGTGTGGCAGAAGGATGGGGAAGTGTTTTTGTCTCAAGGAAAGTATGCCAATGGGATACTTAGGCAATTCCACATGGAGAAGTGCAAGCCCATGCAAACTCCTCTAGATGGTAACTGGAGGAAGGTGGATGCTACTTCAGGTGAGGTAGTAGCTGCTACTGTTTTTCGGTAGCTTGTGGGTTCATTGGTGTATCTAGTGAACACATGACCAAATTTGTGCTTTGCAGTGAACCAGCTGAGTCAAGCTATGGTTCAGCCTACCAAGCTATTTTGGAAGGCAACGAAGCATGTGCTGAGATACCTCAAAGGCACATCTCAGTATGGATTGTGGTACAGACAGACAAAGGGTGTGAAGCTTCAAGGCTTCACAGATGCAAATTGGGTAGGAAGTCCATCAGATCGGAAGAGCAGTTCATGAGGAATCTTCAACCTTGGTTTAGTTGCAGTTTCTTGGTACAGCAGGAAACAGAGGTTAGTTGCACTTAGCTCAACAGAGGCTGAATACATGGCTACCAGTCAGGCAGCATGTGAGGCCATTTGGATGTGGAAGATTCTAGTTGGATTGTTTAGTCAGAGGATGGATCCAACTGTGATCTATTGTGATAATCAAACTTGTATCAAACTCTCTGTGGATCTAGTATTTCATGATAGGTCCAAGCACATCGATATCCAGTATCATCATCTTCGAGATTGTGTGGTGAAGAGGATCATGTTGTTGCTGTATGTTTCGACCGAGGAACAGGATGCATATATTTTGACTAAGGCATTGTCAAAATGCAAGTTCAAGTTCCACATAGACAGGATTGGGGTGACAGATAATCCCTTTCTTGTTGAGAGGGAGTGTTGATGTGATGAGTGGCATCACATCAACATAACTAGTAGAATGCCCACTCCTAGGAACCCTTCTTTGGATGCCTAATTCAACCATAATCTTAAAATTAAATAATAAATAAATATTATTTAATTTGTTAAAATTGATAAAAGCTTACCAATTAAGAATAATATATTGATTTATAAATAAACTACATAACTTTAAAAAATTAACTTTTTTAACAATCTATATTTTTTCTTCATGATTTTTGTTTCATTAAATCACCTTAAAATTCATAACAATTCACAAATTTAAATAACTAGAAATTGCACCACATGTTGCAAGGGAAACACCATAAGGGAGTAGCATAGGAAACAATGAAATAGAAAAAAGAAGTAAATTTTTTATGCAATTACATAGAAAAATTAACTAATAATTTTATGCAATTTTGTTTCATATATTATATTTCTGGGAGATATGAAGGTAATGCACAATGTCATAGGCAGCTTATCAATTATTGTTTGTATGAGTCTGTACGAGGAAAAAGAAAAAAAAACTTTCTTTAAAAAGACAAAATCCCAAAATTCAAATTCACTTTTGCATACTAAATTTGAAGAGGAGGAGGTGGTCCTAAATTCTTATATGTTCATAATAGACATATTAAGAATTATAGTTAGTAAGTCTAAAGGCATGTATATCAAAAACCTCATGTTCAAGAATGGGTGTATGCTCAATAGAATGTACCCAACCCCACCAATTAGAATATTAATAATAAAGAGAAGAGTAAGGGAATGGAAAATAAATGACCAAAATCAAATCCAAGGGATCCAGAGAACTAAAAGCAACAACCTAATAATAATATTAGGGACAACTAAAAAACTAAAAATTGGGGATAAGGTAATAATCTCCAACCAAAACAGGGAAAGAACAACTTTGCACAAATCAACATTGCTCCATTTGTGGTATCCATGGAAATTAGGCACAAATCACACTTCTCTATTTGTGGTGTCCATGGAAATTACACACATGATTATCGACTTTTACCTGAGTTTCCTTGCTAGAAAGAAGTTGAGAAAGCTCATGATATGGCTAATAAACCTAATAAACCCTCATCATTGTAACCAACTATGTTTCGAAACCATTTTCAGACACAAGGATTTGTATCCACTCTAGAAGTTAATTCTCTTGTTCTATTGGGTATGTAAAATGGGCAACACAACTCTCAGAATCCTTTGAGCTCCAAGAAATGCCACATAAAAAATACACTTTGTTTCTCATAAAATTATATCATAGAAATTACACTTGATGCTCATAAAACTATATCATACAATGATCTTAGAACACCAACTGCACAAATGCTTCTTAGGATTCTTGTCAACGCACAAATGAGGCAAAGACCAAAAAAATGTGATGAAACAGGTATGCAATATGAAACAAGTCCTCTTATCAAGATAATCTATGGAGTTTCCAGCCAATCGAGAGCCCTCTAGCTCACAGAGATGGATGGGGCCCTCTCCACTATTGCGTCTTCAACTGCAATTACTTCTCATCTAGGGAGAAAACATAACATTGGGTAATGGTTACTACATGTATCCTTCTCATGCTTGTAGGGGTTGTCATTATAGCTTATCATGCAAAATAGCTACCATATCACTAGGCAACTAAATTTATGTCAAATATGAAATCTCGGTGGATTTTTAATAACAGTCACCAGTCTGTTAGTGATGACAATCCTTTTCATATTCAGTTTGAATGTTTCTTTATATTTTCAATGCACCCATGATTTCATTAGAGAAAATCCATTAAAAATACAACACAACAAATTCTATGTGTTTGAATGCTTAAGTGTATACAATTTTTTTTTCATGATAATGATAATTATTCTATTTCCCCACCACCTACATTGGGCTAGATTTTCTCGCCAAAAAAACTTATGCCAGTTGCTTTTTGAACTATTTAAGTGAATGGGCTACTTGGCCACACTCTTTTTTTTTAGACCGTTAGTGTTAAACTGGTGACGACAAATTTATACAGTTCTAGAACAATTTTTATTTTTAGACTCCAAGATACTCAACTTGTAGGGGTTGTCATTGCATCTTAACCTTTTTTAATTATATAAAATAACTTGTATATACACTGATATACATGTTGATCATCTTAATAGTTAAAGGAAACAAACTTTTGCTTGAAAATTAGACTTTTCTTCACCATGCTGAGAAGCCCCCAAAATCTTGTAGCAAGTTAGGCTAGGCACCATGCAATGCAGTGAGTCTTAAGAAGCAACACTCTTTGTCCATTAACACAAGATCATATGGTTTTCCTCACTTGAAGTAGTCAACTACAACCTTCTTAATGTCTTCAGAGTAAAGGTTATGCCTTTGAATCACTTGTTATTTTCTATAGAGATCGTTGTGCATGAAATGTCGATGTTTTGGTAAGTCGGTTATGCCCAATATAAGCAGTAAAAGAAACTCTCTCTCACCAAATGCAATATAAATGCATATAGAAGTATCATAGACTTCTGCAACAAATGAATCAACACC
This sequence comes from Pinus tabuliformis, assembly GCA_031772625.1. Taxonomy (NCBI): domain Eukaryota; kingdom Viridiplantae; phylum Streptophyta; class Pinopsida; order Pinales; family Pinaceae; genus Pinus; species Pinus tabuliformis. Next base: position 317,293,883 of record CM062812.1, read on the forward strand.
TAAATTAACTCACTACATGGAAACATATATACAAACACTGTATAAACAATATCAGTCATATATATATATATATATATATAGACACACACACACACACACATTAGATCTACCTCTGTAAAGGAAACATGTGATCTCAATAATCCTCTATCCATTGCTCTATCATATGTAGAACCTCTGGTTGCTATCTTCACTCTTTCAATGCTCTCCTCACATAGCAGAACAAAACTTAATCATTGTATGAACGTACACTACTTGGAAATCATGAGCTTTGTGCTCTTTACACATAAATCTATCATTTGAATAAAATTATACCTTTGTCTCTATATCTCTACCCAAACCCTAATGAGGATCATGGGTTATCACTTTGGTTTGAAATAGGTGGGGGAAATGACAATGTCCTCATATTTTGTTCTTCTTAATTGTCAAGATTTCTCCAAACATATTGTCGATGAATTAAGTACATGAGAATCCAATTTGGACTAAAATTTTGATGTGGCCAACATTGGAATGCGCTAAAATAAGCATGTATACTTCATCCATTTCTTAACTCTAACTTTGCAAATACAAATGCCTCCATAAGTTTTTTTGAGGTGGATAGAAACATCTACGTGTTTTATGTACTATTCAATTTTGATTCATACCAACCTACATAGGTTGAGCATTGGACATTGAGTGCATCACTCTGTTCCCATTAAGTGACAAAATAATACCTAGCTTCAAAATGAAATTGTATATTCAAACAATCCATTCTCAAGTTGACAATTAACGTTTTGTGTAATGTAAGATGTCTTCATATTCTGGTTGCGAAGATGATATCCAATGTTATGGACCATGGAGGATTTTTAATAGCAACCACTAGTATTTTAGTGATGAAAATCCTTTTCATCTTTAGTTTGAATGGTTCTTTGTATTTTTAAGGCACCCATGATGTCACTGGAGAAAATCCATTCAAAACACAACACATCAAATTCTTTGCATCTGAATGCTTAATTGTATAAAGTGTACTTTTCATGATAATGATAATTTTTCTATTTCCCCACCCCCATTGTCCGAGATTATCTTGACCAAAAAAAATATGTTTGTTTGTTTTTGAACTATTGTGAGTGCATGGGCCGCTTGGCCGCACTCATAGATATTAGACTGCCAATGTTTAACCAATGATGGAAATTTTTTACTGATCTAGAGCAATTTTAATTTTTTGACTGCAAGATACTCAACTTGTATGGGTTTTCATTACAAATCACCTTTTTTAATTATATAAAATACCTTTGCCTAGAAATTATCTTTTTCTTCACCATGCTAAGAAGCCCCCACAGTCTTGTAGCAAGATAAGAAAGGCACCATGCAATGCGGTGAGCCTTAAGAAGTAACACTCTTTTTCCATTAACACAAGATCATTTGTTCGACCTTGCTTGAAGTAGTCATTTGTAACCTTCTCATTGTCTTCATAGTGAAGGTTAAGGCTTTGAAGAACTTGTTATTTTCTATAGAGCTGGCCCTGAATCAAATTTTGAGATTAGGGTAAGTTGGTTATGCTAACCATAAGCAATAAAAGCCTCTCTCCCTTAACAAATGAAATTTAATTGCATAAATAAGCATCATATAATTCTACAACAAATGAATCAATGCGTAAAGTAACTCACTACGTGGCAACATACATACAAACAATCTACAAACAACATCAGTCATATATATATATATATATATATATATATATATATATATATATATATATATATATATATATATATATATATATATATATATATATATATACATACATATATATATATATAGATATATATATATATATGTATATATACATATATCTATATATGTATATATACATATATATATATGTATATATACATATATCTATATATGTATATATACATATATCTATATATGTATATATACATATATATATATGTATATATACATATATATATATATATATATATATATATATATATATATATATAGATATATATATATATATATATATACATATATAGATATATGTATATATATATATATATATATATATATATATATATATATATATATATATATATATATCAGTCATATATATCAGACATATACATAGAATCCAATTTGGACTAAAATTTTGATGTGGCCAACATTAGAGTGTTCTAAAATAAGCTTTTATTCTTAATCCCTTTCTTAACTCTAACTTTCAAATAGAAATATCTCCATATGCTTTGTTGAGGTTGACAGAAACATCTATGTGTTTTATGTACTATTAAATTTTGATTCATATCAACCTACATATGTTGAGCATTGGACATTGAGTGCATCACCATATTACCATCATGTGCCAAAATTATATCTAGCTTCAAAATGCAATTGTGTATTCAAACTATCCATTCTCAAGTTGACAATTAAGGTTTTGTGTACTGAAAAATGTCTTCGAATTTTGGCTGTGAAGATGATATCAAATGCTATTTTCTATACTAATTGGTTTTTATATTGGTTGCTTATGTAAAATTCTCTTGGATATGTAAGCATTGTGTTGTTTGCAAAATACCTTTCCACAACTGCAAGTAGATGAAATAGTTAAGGAACATTGATCTTTCTCACTTAACTAAATCAGCTTTTATAAGAGGAACCAAATTTCCGTAAGTACAGACACATTTAAAAAAAATGATTTGCAGAGACAAGAGATTAACTAAAACAACAAATTTTGGATGCTAGTCGTTCAATGGGAAAATGAAGCTCAATTGTGGAATAGAAGAGACTAATAAATTAAGTTAACTCACGCAAGAAACATCCTCTATGTCAATATTGCATATTGAAAGATCATATTTGATATACATTACAAACTTCAATGTTATTAACATTTAGCATACCTTGTAAGAACTTAGTGACAATGCAAGTTCTATCCCAACCCATTTTAATAGCTATCATAAAATTGAAAATCTAAAGCAACATTAGTTTCACAAACAAATTTGACTAGAGTGGATAAACAATAAACGAATAGAGACAAACAAGGTGACACACAAGGAACCCAAATATAAATTTGGGTGGTTCATTTCAATCCTAAAAATATCTCACAACAAATTTTTTAATGTGAAAGAAGTGATGGAAAACCTTGCCCTAATCAAGAAATGATAAGAAACTGACACAAACAAAGGGAATAAAAAAATTGTGTCATGAGAGAAAAGAGATCGATTCACTTTATTATCTTCTCTTGCAGCTATACAGTCTTTCACCCAATTGCTCTTTAATGTGGTGGTTTGTGGGAAACCAAATTTCTTTTAAATACAAGCCTAAATTCCTTCAAATTTAGCTCATGCAAGCGTGAGTTCTAAAGGAACATTCATTGTACCATTGCCAAAAGATTAAAGATTACATAAAATTTATTCTAAGTTATGATAGATTTTTCCACTGTTTAAAAAATATGAAGAATAATTTTTTTATTTTTATTTTTGTCAACTTGTCTATGATCCTCTAAGCTTAATTTGTGGCTTGAGGAGCCGCAACCTAGGGGAATCTTGCTTAAGAATGTGTAACTAGGTTCAGCCTTCATAAGTATGAAATGTATTCTTGTAAATAATAAAATGAAAAGAAATTATTATTGGAGCATGGGTTTCATGCTCAAGTTCTTTTATTTTATAGGTCAAGCACCCATTGAGTGCTTCTAAGGTTTTTCCTAGGATAAAGAGTAATTTTGATATGTTGAAGACCCTATGAGCATATTGTATCTTGTAAATAAAAATGTATTTTGTCTTTAAAGTGTCGAAATACCTCCAAGATCAAGTCAGCCTAAGGAGTTGTCAAGTCAGCCTACATGAATAGCCACGCCCACCCTTGGAAGAGCCTATATATAGAGAGGAACTTGTCCTCCACTACACTTACTCACTCAACTCATTCTATGCAAAGATGAGGAAGAGTAAAGGTCGAATAAGAAGGGTAGGAAGAGGAAGTCGAAGAATTCGAAGTGCTTGGGCTAGTGCTCTCTCTCTTGTGAAAGTTGAAGTTTGAGTTTCTGTGCTATGACTATCTCTAGTTAGATCTTGAAGGGAAGAGAGAAGGAAAGGAAAGCGAGGGTCACTTATTACATCTCATTAGCCCTAAGTCTTAAGGAAAGGCAAGCGAAGGGAAGAGAAGGTTATTCAAAGGAGATCAAAGTCTCTAAGAGGTGAAGCAACAGTTGGAGCAGTTGTTGGGAGACAAAATTTCGGATCTACAGTGGGAGGTCGAAGTCATTGCAACAGGAGGCCAAATTGATCTTGATCTTGGAGGGTATTTGTCTGATTCACTAGGTCATGATATTTGTCAATTGAAGAATATATAAGAAGAGAAGATAGTTAGCGGTTTTTCCCCTCAAGAGGAGGGGTTTTTTCCCTAGCTTGCAGCCTATATATTGTGTCACTGTTCTTATTGTTTTGGTAGTTGTTTGATGTATCTCACACTATAATAATAAGGAACAAAGATAATGAGGAAAAAGGTAACACAAAAAATTATTAAGTTAAGAGAATTAACATACTTACTACCCTATTGAATTCTCAACACATCTAAGCTGTCAAAGTTACTTGGGGATTGCACCCAACCTGGGCCACACCAACCCTTAGCTAACATGATTTTTTAAAATGTCTTCTCCCCTAGCACAGAACACAACCACCCCCCCAAGGTTTGATGGAGATTCCCATGATATTTGGAGTGCTGCTAACGAACTCTAAAATTCCGAACACAATGAACTGATGGACATACAAACGAAAGTTTAGACATACTCTGCCATATTGATTGTGCACTGAGTTGCTTCTATTCATGAGTTTGGAGCATTGATAACATTTTCCATGGGTTTGGTGGGGCCTCCAAGTTGGCAGGGCTCCGCTAACCCTTACCCTGATTAACATTATAACAAAACTTTAAATAAGACTTGTGCACCATTGCAAATATAACAAAGCCATAGCCCAATGATAATATTTTGCAATGAGATGATGGAGGTCATGCATTCCAGCCCAACCTTGGAGGTTGAACTGTTGCTAAGTTGAATTTGACTATGACAGCCATGTGTCATGATGTTTGACTGCCATGTGTCTTGTTGAGAGACTGCCACTTGGCCTGCTGTGGCCCCTTTTTTAACTGCTAGGGAAAAACATCAAAGTGGATTTTCTCCTTCATACGGAGGCCATTTTTGAAACCGAACATACCACCGGAATCAGCGTGATCAGCTATTCGACTTGGCACTGGTCTCGTGCATATGAGACTGTAAAATTTTGAGCATGTCGGGAACTGTTGCTATTTATGACCATATTGGTCTCAAACATTACATAGTCAACATGACTAGGCTTAGTCAAGATCCATCATGGATCATTCCTCCCAACTAAAAGACTTTTTGTTTGCCAAAGGTTTATTACAATAAGAAATTTATTACATCATTCATTAGTACATAAACTATCTAGACCTTATTACAAACTCAACTAGACTTACTAATGTGATGACAATTCACAGACACATAATTTACATGTAAGACATGAAAAATGCCCAATTCTGAGTAAGCAACGTTTCTGGATACTTACATTCTTCCTTGCCAGTTCTCGTTGCTTCCCCTTGGCCTGATTGTGCTACTTTCCATTCATGTGGTAGCATTAGACATATGTTTTATGAATGTCCTTTCAGCTTATATTGTGAACAAACTCTCTCTCCTGGGTCTGCAATGATTGTCTTCTTGCTCGATTTCTCTAAGCTCTATTTTGACGGTGCTGAGTCCTTACCTGATTTTACCAAAGTCTTTGCCATACTTTTCTTTACCTGCAGAGTCGCATCATCCTTCCGTGAAATACTCCTTGTAGCATGCACCTTCTTGTTGTAAACCTTATGATTCTAGCATTCAACTACACAATGGTTGTTAGTTCCACAAAAGGTACATGGATAAGTGTGTTTAACAATCTTCATAATAAAATTTTGACTGAAAGACTCACCTTCTGAATCATTGTTAGAATGACTTGTTTGCTTACCATTACGATCCTATATATTTTTCGACATTTACTCAAGATTTAATGACCAACATCAATTTTATATGTGACCTTTCTTCTCCCAGTAGTCACATGTTGATTGGTCAAATCCCAATCCTTCGTATTGAGGTCTCTCTTGAATAGATATTCGCTGGAGCCTGCCTTAGACATGCTTGTTCAAACCTTTACCTTACTAATATCCCATTCTCTTCATCAACTTCACACCAATTCCTTTAGTATGTTTTTGAAAGCTCCAATCTCGGGATCACTTGAAACCTCTTCCTTCTCTGTGTTTGAAGCAATTTCCTGAGATGCCAGTATGTAAGGAAGTTCCTCAGAAGGTGAGGAAAGGGTACCAATCACTTCTTCCACTGACTGTGCTTTTAGAGAAGCAGATGGATATGAGATTTCTTCATCCGACTGATGAAGTGGATATGCTTCATTGTCTCCAATTATGGATGAAATTCGTTATGAGAGACTTCCCCTCTGTCTATTTCTCTACATGGATTCAATCCTCACTTGAAGTCTTTGGTTTTTCCCCACAATGCTTTCACCATGCGCCACAATGTAGCATTCTCCTACTGATATTGTTAATTGAATTCTTCTAATTATTGCTTTTGACTTTGCTTCGTGCGTCTACTCATCCTTTCAATCTGGTTAGAACCTCTGCTCTGATAATAAAAAATGATCTGAAAATGTGTGATCATCCTTTGACACTTTGAAAGCTTTTAGAATTATGTATTTAGTTCATAATTTATCCAGATATGAATAATCAAATTTTAATGAACTTAAAGATGGAAAATATTCAAGCATATATAATACAATAAAGAAACAACCAGTTGATGACAAAGTTCACCCCTCCTGGGCTATGTCTCCGGGCCTTGGTAAAAGGCTAGGCTGCTCTATTAATTTCACATGGAAAGTGAGTACATAATTAATCTTTGTCTCTTTAGAGTCAAGCTAATGCCAAAGTGGCAATGTTTCCCTTCAGGAAATGTCTTCCTACAAAGACCTCTCACCCTTGAACTGACTCAAATCTACAAAGAGGCAATTGCGCCTTTATAAGGAGGACTAAGAAGCAACGGTCCTCGTACTCAACTTGAGATGAGCAAGCAATATATCGGCTTCAAAAGATCTCTTACATCAACTTCACCATTCTAGAATGTGCTAGCAGGCATGAATGGCTACTATTCTACAAGCATGGGCCATTGTAAATAACAAATAGAGTTTGCCTGTGTGTCCAAAGTTCCTCAAAACCCCTATTTTGGTTTAAAAAATGCTCAATTTAGCTTCCGTAAGACCTCGGAATACCAATTGCAATGTATGCTCCAAAGCTAGCTCAGAGCCCATTTCTTCCTTGCTCTAGTGCATTGGAAATACATTTATAATGTTTTGGAACTCTAACTTTAGAGTTCATTGCAACAATATTGCAAACATAGTAATCGTTGAAATGCATCTGTGTCATGTGATATTTGGAGCATTTCCAAAGTTTGCAACAAGAGCTCTAGTGCATTGGAAATACATTTATAATGTTTTGGAACTCTAACTTTTGAGTTCATTGCAACAATATTGCAAACATAGTAATCGTTGAAATGCATCCGTGTCATGTGACATTTGGAGCATTTCCAAAGTTTACAACAAGAGCTCTGGTGCATTGGAAATACATTTATAATATTTTGGAACTCTAACTTTAGAGTTCATTGCAACAATATTGCAAACATAGTAATCGTTGAAATGCATCCGTGTCATGTGATATTTGGAGCATTTCCAAAGTTTGCAACAAGAGCTCTAGTGCATTGGAAATACATTTATAATGTTTTGGAACTCTAACTTTTGAGTTCATTGCAACAATATTGCAAACATAGTAATCGTTGAAATGCATCCGTGTCATGTGATATTTGGAGCATTTCCAAAGTTTGCAACAAGAGCTCTAGTGCATTAGAAATACATTTATAATGTTTTGGAACTCTAACTTTAGAGTTTATTGCAACAATATTGCACACATAGTAATCGTTGAAATGCATCCGTGTCATGTGATATTTGGAGCATTTCCAAAGTTTGCAACAAGATATATCAACAAATCCGCAACATATTAAATGGTTTTAACAACATTCATACCATATAATATATGGTTGACAATTTTGAATCGTCGTTAATAAATACGACTCCCCATATCGTGGCACAAAACCATAATGCAATGTATATTGCATACCTTGTGTCAGCGCATACCACATATGGTATAACAAAGACTCGACGGTGACAAGACCGTGTATGATCAGATATGATATAGTCGTAACCATAGGATAAACATAAGCTCAGTTGAACCAATAGATGATATGTTTGGGTTCCACGTGTGCGCCATCCATGATTGGATAGGATGGTTATAACAAATGTAGCCTTGGAAAATGAGCGCATGAACTCCAAAAGTTATGTAACTCCCCTCGGTGGCGTGGAAAACATTGACGGTGGAATATTACTCTGACTCGTGGCATATATCAAATATAACCAAAGTTTGACATAGCTCCGCGCGGAATATTCATGATATACGGTTCGACTTTGGCATATGGCGTTGTCATAAGATTTCTGTGCGCTGAGTTTGGTGGAGACTCCCGCGATATTTGGAGCACTTCTAACCAACTCCAGAATGCCAAACACAATGAACGGACAGACATATAAACCAAAGCTTAGACATACTCCACTATATTGACTGTACGCCTAGTTGCTGCTATCCATGAGTTTGGAGCGTTGATAAAATTGTCCACGGGTTTGGCGGGGCCTTCAGGTTGCCGGGGCTCTACCAAACCTTACCCCCGTTAGCATTATAACAAAATATTAAATACGACTTATGCGCCATTGTATGAAAGAAAGCCATAGTCCGATGGTAATATTTCATAATGCGATGATGGAGGTCGTCGGTTCGAGCCTGATCTTGGAGTTTGACCTACAGCTGAGTTGACATTGACTATGACCACCACGTGTCCTGTTGTTTGACTGCCATGTGTCTCTCTGAGAGACTTCCACTTCGCATCCACTTGGCTTGCTATGGCCCGACTTCCACTTCGCATCCACTTGGCTTGCTATGGCCCCTTTTTTAACTCTTGGGGAAAAACTTTAGAGTGCATTTTCTCCCTTATAGGGAGACCATTTTTGAAATTGAGCATCCTGTTGTTTGACTGCCATGTGTCTCTCTGAGAGACTTCCACTTCGCATCCACTATCCTGTTGTTTGACTGCCATGTGTCTCTCTGAGAGACTTCCACTTCGCATCCACTTGGCTTGCTATGGCCCCTTTTTTAACTCTTGGGGAAAAACTTTAGAGTGCATTTTCTCCCTTATAGGGAGACCATTTTTGAAATTGAGCATCCACTTGGCTTGCTATGGACTGCCATGTTTGACTGCCATGTGTCTCTCTAAGAGACTTCCACTTCGCATCCACTTGGCTTGCTATGGCCCCTTTTTTAACTCTTGGGGAAAAACTTTAGAGTGCATTTTCTCCAGTGCATTTTCTCCCTTATAGGGAGACCATTTTTGAAATTGAGCATCCACTTGGCTTGCTATGGACTGCCATGTGTTTCTCTGAGAGACTTCCACTTCGCATCCACTTGGCTTGCTATGGCCCCTTTTTTAACTCTTGGGGAAAAACTTTAGAGTGCATTTTCTTGAGTGCATTTTCTCCCTTATAGGGAGACCATTTTTGAAATTGAGCATCCACTTGGCTTGCTATGGACTGCCATGTGTTTCTCTGAGAGACTTCCACTTCGCATCCACTTGGCTTGCTATGGCCCCTTTTTTAACTCTTGGGGAAAAACTTTAGAGTGCATTTTCTCCCTCATAGGGAGACCATTTTTGAAATTGAGCATCCACTTGGCTTGCTATGGCTCCTTTTTTAACTACTGGGGAAAAACTTTAGAGTGCATTTTCTCGAGTGCATTTTCTCCCTTATAGGGAGACCATTTTTGAAATTGAACATACCACTAGAATCAACGGGATGAGCTCTTGGACTTGGCACTCGTTTCATGAATATAGGAGACTGTAAAATTATGAGCATGTTGACAACTGTTATTATTTATGACCATTTTGGTCTCAATCATTACATAGTTTATTATTTACAACAAGGTTCGTAATTTGTGTCCTTACAATAAAATATGTATTTTTTAAATTATAAAATATCTCTTTTAATAGTATTTTTTTTATTGAACTAAGATTTCTGTGATCCATATCAATTTTATTGAAGAATTTTCGGCGAAAATCACATAGAAAACTTATGTCAACGCGTTTCGAACCATCCAGTGTGGTTCATCGCAGGACAAGTTGAATGAGCAGATCACATTTAGCACATTAAATAGACATGGCAGAGAATCCATGATTCAACGGCTAAAAATAACAGCTATGATAATGGTTAGTTTGACCAAGGAAAAGGGAAATTCATTATTATTAATAATATTTTTTTTTTGGGGGCTCAGATTAAGCATCGCCTGTTCTCTCCTCTTAACCATCATGTCTTCCTTAAAGCTAGCTTAGCATTATTAAGGTGTGAAATTTGCAGAATTCGCAAGACCTTAGATCGTCTCTCTAAGAATCTGCTTGTTTTGCATTTGGAGCTATCTAACGCGTTTTCAGCCTCCCTATGGGCGAGGGTTGATCCCTGTTCAGCTCTAAAATCTGCGCATGGAGGATCGATGGAAACAGAAACTAGCTTCTAAGTTTCTGAGGTTGACTATCAAATCTTCACATCCGGTCTCTTCAGTGGATTATGCCCCCAGGGTCGGCGTTCTGCTGTTCAAAGCTCTGTCCTTCATAGTTGGGTTCTTCATAATTCTAATCAGGGGAACTCGCATGTGTAATCCTGTAATCTAAATAGAGCGGCCTGCTCCCATCCAAGCCCTCTGGCGGTACCCTGCACAGATGTTATTCCTTGTGACAGTGGCTCGGTTCCTTCCTCTTGCTTAGCCGGTCAGTTTACCTGCGTGGTGGATAAAGTTGAGTCGGTTTTACCTCAGACGCAGTCCATTGCTCATTTCTCAGATGGTTCCAGTCCGCTGTCAGGGGAGCAGGTTCCCAGGACAGCCGTGTTCCATCCGGAAACGTTGTTCCTCAAGCCCCTTGCTCGATTGCGGCAGCCCATCCAAGCCCTGATCCGGCTTCCCGCGTTGGTTATGATGTCAGCAATTGCTGCGCAGATTCTCAGATCTGTGCCTTCGGCCGCTCTGGTTTGATCGACGATGAGAATCCGAATAGCTGTCTCAGCAGTAAGGTAAGAAGTGGCGCGTCCATCAATGATGGGAATCCGATCGGCAGTCTAGGCGACAGGTTAAAAGGTGGCCAGGTAAGTTTCTCCAACGGTATCGCTTCTTTTTTTTTTTCCGAAGGTGGCAAAACCTATCAAACTCAGGTGTCAAACCAACAGTGAGGACAGCCATCTCTGGCTGCTATCCGCGAATGTCGGTTTGACTCATCACTGTTATCAAGGAAAACCACACCACCTATAATAACCCGCTGGTGGTCCGTAAGGGAGCAGGCTTTCACTCCTGCCAGATGCCTTTGGGTCTTGGGCCGTTAACCTGTTTCCTTACGTCTGAGGAAGACGAGCTCTTAGCCAAGCAGAAGCAGTTTTACGGCATACTCCAGGCCGACGGTATCGCTTCTTTTAGTTAAGAATGTCGTTAAGAATGATTTGAATAATAATATTTATAATATGAGTAATGGTATTAATAAGGATCTAAATTACAACCATAGTGATATTAATAATTATAACGTAAACGATGCTGCAAAGGAGATTGATAATAACGTTAGCATTAGGAATGATGAGGTTATTAAGAATTTTAAGGATTATAATAGTAATTATAATATTAAGAATAATAAATATAATAAGATTTACAATAATAATATCATTAATAATAATATTAATAAAGATTATTATGATAATAACATTAACATTTATAATATGAATGGTATTAGCAATGGTAATAATAAGGACTATATTAATATTGTCATTAATAATGATATTAATAATAAAACTAATTTCTTTATTGATAAGGAAATTATTAACACTACTAACATTGCTAATATTGATAATAATGATTTTAACATTGGAAATAATAATGGGATAGTAAATAAACATTGTTCTAGGATGTTAATGAATAATGATAATAGGTTAGCTGGGCTTAACTTACTTAGAGACATTAACTCTGAATCGAGGAAGAGTTCAAATGGTGTTAAACCTCACCCTCCCTCTCAGAATAATAATAATAAAGTGGTGAATTTATCTAGCTTTTCTTTTCCTCCTTCTGTTTTTAGTGTTTTAAGCAAAGGTCTAAACTTTGCCTTGGCCCCTAAGAAGATCCCTGTCGATGATATTATCTGTGACGTGGAATTTGGGATTCAGGGTTTACCTGATAGTATTAAGGATACTATTCGGCAGGATTGTGCTGTTATCCTAAGGAAGGCTAAGCCTCCCAGGAGCAACCTTAGAAGGGATGAATTTGAAGCCCTTAAATCGTTAAATCAGAACAAAGATATTGTTGTTCTGAAAGCTGACAAGGGTGGGGCTGCGGTCATTCTTAATAAGGTAGACTATCGCAATAAAATGCTAGATCATCTTCATAATAGCGGTAGTTATAAGAAGCTTCCCAAAAACCCGTTAAAAAGGATCTCCAGGATTGTGGCCCATGCCATTAAAACCTGTGACTCAGTGAGTCCCCTTCACCATAAACTCATTGAGAGCAATCCTATCACGCCTAGAATCTATGGGCTCCCTAAAATCCATAAGGAAGGAGCTCCCCTTAGGCCTATCGTCAACACCATTGGTGGTCCTACCTATCTTCTTGCTAAGTTTCTTGCCTTGAAGCTTAAGCCCTTAGTTGGTCATACTCCGTCCTTTGTTAAAGACTCGGCTTCCTTTATTGAGGAGCTCAAGGACATCAAGCTTGACTCTTGTGACATTCTGGTCAGTTTTGATGTTGTTTCCCTCTATACGTGCATCCCCATTAATGAGGCCATGGACGTGATCTACCGTCTAACTAATCCTGATACCGCTCGGTTAGTTGAGATCTGCCTCACCTCAACCTTTTTCAGTTTTGAAGGAGAGTTCTTTGAGAAAACTTGTGGGGTTGCCATGGGCTCACCCCTATCCCCTATTGTTGCTAATCTTTTTATGGAGGATTTTGAACATAAGGCTCTGAACTCAGCCCGTCTCCTACCCAAGCTCTAGAAAAGGTATGTAGACGACACGAATGTCATCTGGCCTCATGGCCAAGAGGAGTTAGATCTCTTCTTCGATCATCTCAATAGTCAATCCTCGGCTATTAAGTTCACTAAGGAACAAGAAGTCGATGGTTGCCTCCCTTTCCTTGATATCCTTATCTCTAAGAATGAAGATGGTTCCCTCTCCCACCGAGTGTTTCGGAAGAAAACTCATACGAAGCAGTATCTTCATGCTAGTTCCCATCATTTCCCGGCCCAGAAGTTGGGGGTTCTCAACACCCTTGCAACTCGTGCCTTAAGGATCTCTGACAAAAATAGCTTCGATGAGGAAAAATCCCATCTCCTTAATGTCTTTGTCGAGAATGGTTATAGCAGACACTTGGGACAAAAGGCTTTCCTCAAAGCAGCTAAGAATTCATTTACCAGGAAGGAGCCTAAAGAGCAAATTCCTGGTGTCCATCTTCCGTATGTTTAGGGGACCACGGATAAGATTGCGAGGGTTCTTAAGAAGCATAATATCCCCGCAACGTTTAGACCTCTTAACACCATTCGTAAATCCCTAAAATCTGTAAAGGATCCCATCGACCCCAAAGACATGAAAGGGGTTTATATTATTCCTTGTTCTTGTGGAACCCCCTATATTGGTGAGACTGGTCGCTCCATTAATCAAAGGATTAGTGAGCACGCGGCTGACCTAAAGCATATGAGAACTAAATCCTCCGCGTTAGCAGAACATGTAGAGAAAACCAATCATCATGTCTGCATCGAGGAGGCTAGCGTGATTGCTAGAGTGTCTCAATTCCATCACCGGAAATTTAGGGAAGCCCTTGAGATTGAAAAAAGGTCGATCAATCTGAATAGAGAGGATGGCTGGAAGATTAGTAGTTGCTGGTCCCAGCCCTCTCCTCCTAATTGTTTGCCTTCTTTCTCTCTCTCCCTTAATTTTTTTTGTTTTTTATTAAGTTGTGATTTCTATCAATTTATTTATTTATTTATTATTATTATTACAATTTATTTATTTTTTATTATATATATATATTAGTATTACTTTATCTATTATTAATATTATTATTTATTTTAAACCTTGTGTTTCATTTTTTTAAGCTTTGTGTTTCATTTTTATTTAATTATAATATTAATTTCATATTAGTTATTTAATTTAAACTATTAATGGTTCTTAATATATTTAGTTTTATTTATAATTATGTATTTTACTTATTAATTTTTGTAGTCTTTTTGTGTATTAATTTTGTTTTATTTTATAAAAATTAATTTTATATTAATCTAATTTAAAACTAATATACTTTTGGGTTCCTTAAATTAATTGTTTTTATTGTAATATCTTTCTTTTTTGACGAACATTTACTCTATGTTCAACGTTTATAACTAAAAAATATTTAAAGTAATTCATTTTATATAATTTTTAATTTAATTCATTTTAATTTTTCTACATATTATTATTATTATTATTTATTATCTATTTATTTATTTATTTTTTTTTGATTTTCTTATTATTAATTTTAGGTTTAAAAGTAAATATTATTAATAATAACAATATGTTTGACGTTTATAACTAACTATTAAAATTTTAAAAGTAATTCATTTTATATAATTTTTAATTTTATTTATTTTAATTTTTCAACATACTTGTAATTATTAGTTTTTGATTTAAAAAAAAAGAAAAAGAGAATATTACTAATAATAAATTTCCCCTTTTCTTGGTCAAACTATCTATTATCATAGCTGTTATTTTTAGCCGTTGAGTCATGGATTCTCTGCCGTGTCTATTTAATGTGCTATCATAGCTGTTATTTTTAGCCGTTGAGTCATGGATTCTCTGCCATGTCTATTTAATGTGCTAAATGTGATCTGCTCATTCAACTTGTCCTGAAGATGAACCACACTGGATGGTTCGAAAAGCGACATAAATTTTTCTATGTATTTTTTTTTATTAAATAGAGTTTTGAGAAGTGATTTTTTTTTTTGTTAAGTAGAGTTTTGAGAAGTGAATTATTTTGGAATAGGTTTTTAGAATTTTTATTTTTAAAAAATTTATATTTAATGATATGAAAATATTTTTTGTTATATATAAAATTTAATGGATGAAATTAAAGATTTTTAAATAGATTTTTCCACTTTAAAATTTATGCAATGTGTTTGTGATCTTTTGTATCAAGGAATTATAAAATTTTAGTTTTATATAAACCAACTTAGATCTATCTAACACCAGATCTATAGGGGCTTCTATCATGCCCCGAGAGGGATTAAATCCCTCTAGGTGCAAACCTTATTTTTGGAGTGTAGGTTTGTACCTAGAGGGATTAGATCTATCTAACACTGAACATATCATGCGCCAAGAGGGATTAAATCCCTCCAAATGCAAACCTTCTTTTTAGAGTATAGAACTTGAGGAAAAGTTTTCACCTAAAAAAATTTAGCATATATATTAAAAATAGTTTACTGTATCAACGTCCAACTATCTCTAGAAATAATATCTACGTACTACCTCTCCCGACCACACCACCTACAATATCTTAACAATTTATTCTGAATAAATATCCTATGCTATTTTTGGTTGATCGTTCGCTGTTGATAGGTGAAGATTCTGATGATCTTTTAAATAAGTTGATAATTTATGTATGTACAATAAAGTTTATTATTTAAAACAAAGATGGTAATTTTTGTCCCTACAATAAAATATGTAATATTTTTTAATATAAAATATTTTTTGTAACAATATTTTTTTTCCATTGCATGCTATTTTATTATTAAATAGAGTTTTGAGAAGTGGTTTATTTTGGAAAAAGGTTTGGAATTTTTATTTTTAAAAAATCATGATTTAGATTTAATACTATGAAAATATTTTCTGTTATATATATAATTTAATGGATGAAATTAAGGATTTTCAAATAGATTTTTCCACTTTAAAGCTTATCCAATTGGTTTGTGACTTTTTTTGTCACCACATTACAAAATCTTAACTTTATATAAATTAAAGTTGATAAACTATAGAAAATGAGTGTTTTGATGGCTATCTCACTTAGTTTATAAACCATTTAATTTATATGATTGTGCTAATTCATTATGTATTGATATATAAAAAATTAAGACCTTACAATTTTATTTAGAAAATATAATTTTGTCTTTATGTATTTTAATTAAATGAAAAATAATGATTAATTTTATAATAAAATAAATTAAAAGAATTCTAAACTTTATAATATAATTATTGTCAAATAAAAAAAATTAAATTCATGAAAAATTATTATTCCATATTTTTAAAAAGCTTTTTTAATAATAACAACATCATGGAAAGCTAGGAATACCTTGACATACATCAACATGAGAAAAAAAGAAAGACTACCGAGTGTTGCAAGCGCACAGTTAGTGAGTCATAACAACTATTGGGTAGAATCTCTAAATATCTGGGTGGTTGGTCACTACCCTTGTCTGAGTTGATTTCTTGGCTAGAATGAACAACTTGTGGTCTATACTGTCAATCCATTCCTCCTACTCTTACAATCTAATGGAATTATCCCATTGCATCATCCTTTGCCTGGAATATTCAAATGACGTTTAACCTTCTACCTACTTCGTGCCATGATTGATGAAGTGACACGAGAACATGCAATGAGCCAAGTACCAACATAGATTCATCTTAAATATAGATCTAACATGTGCTGAGAGAGATGCAATTTTATGCGATATTATTTAAATGTTTTGTATAGTTACTTAATTTTTTTATTATATATATATATATATATATATATATATATATATATATATATATATCTATATATATATATATATATATATATATATATATATATATATATATATATATATTTTATTTTATTTTGGCCGACATGAGAAAAATTTCAACTTTGGTGACGAACAAGGTTACACATAATACTGGGCTATAGAATGATCCTCTCGGCTCAATAATGAGAGTTTCCCCCTTTCGTGGCATCACATCATCACAACTCGCAGAATGCCCACTCGTAGGCACCCTTCTTTGGATACCTAATTCGACCATAATCTTAAAATTAAATAATCAATAAATAAATATTACTTACTTTTTTAAAATTTATAAAAGCTTACCAATTTAAAAATAATATATCGATTGATAAATAAACTACATATCTTTAAAAAATTAAATTTTTAACTATCTATTTTTTGCTTGATGATTTTTGTTTCATTAAATCACCTTAAAATTCATAACAATTCACAAATTTAAATAACTAGAAATTGCACCACATGTTTCAAAGGACACACCATAAGTCAGTAGCATAGGAAACAATCATATAGAAAAAAGAAGTAAATTTTTAATGCAATTAAATAGAAAAAAATAAGTAATTTTTGTATACAATTTTGTTTCATATGTTATATTTCCAGGAGATATGAAGGTAATGCACAATGGCATAGGCAACTTATCAATTATAGTTTGTATGAGTTTATACAAGGAAAAAGAAAAAGAAAAAATTCTTTAAAAATACAAATCCCAAAATTCAAATTCACTTTTGCATACTAAATTTGAAGAGGAGGAGGTGGTCCTAAATCTTTATATGTTCATCATAGACATATTAAGAATTACAGTTAGTAATTATAAAGGCATGTATATCAAAAACATCATCTTAAGAATGGGTGTATGCTCAATAGAATGTACCAACCCCACCAATTAGAATATTAATAATAAAGAGAAGAGTAAGGGAATGGAAAATAAATGACCAAAATCAAATCCAAGGGAATGGAGAGAACAAAAAGTACAACCTAATAATAACATTAGGGACAACTAAAAACTACAAATTGGGGTTAAGGTAATAACCAAACAAAACAGGGAAAGAACAACTTTTCACAAATCAACCTTGCTCCATTTTGTGGTATCCATGGAAATTAGGCACAAATCATACTTCTATATTTGTGGTGTCCATGGAAATTACACACATGATTATCGACTTTTCCCTGAGTTTCTTTGCTAGAAAGAAGTTGAGAAAGCTCATGATATGGCTAATCAACCTAATAAACCTTCATCATTGTAACCAACTATGTTTCGAAACCATTTTCGGATACAAGGATTTGTATCCACTCTAGAAGTTAATTCTCTTGTTCTATTGGGTATGTAAAATGGGCAACACAGCTCTTAGAATCCTCCGAGCTCCGAGAAATGCCACATAAAAAATGCACTTTGTTTCTCATAAAATTATATCATAAAAATACACTTGATGCTCATAAAACTATATCATACAATGATCTTAGAACACCAACTGCACAAATGCTTCCTAGGATTCTTGTCAACGCACAAATGAGGCAAAGACAAAAAAAAATGTGATGAAACAGGTATGCAATATAAAACAAGTCCTCTTAGCAAACTAATCTATGGAGTTTCCATGCAATCCAGAGCCCTCTAGCTCATAGAGATGGATGGGGCCTTCTCCACTATTGTGTCTTTGGCCACAATTACTTCTCATCTAGGGAGAATACATAACACTGGGTAATGGTTACTACATGCATCCTTCTCAAGCTTGTAGGGGTTGTCATTGTAGCTTATCATACACCATGGCTACCATATCACCAGACAACTGAATTTATCTCAAATATGAAATCCCGGTGGATTTTTAATAACAGTCACCAGTCTGTTAGTGATGGCAATCCTTTTCATCTTCAATTTGAATGTTTATTTATATTTTCAAGGCACCCATGATGTCACTAGAGAAAATTTATTAAAAAAAAAACACAAAAAATTCTACTTGTTTGAATGCTTAACTGTATACAGTTCTGTTTTTCATGATAATGATAATTATTCTATTTCCCCACCGCTTGCATTGGGCTGGATTCTCTCGCCAAAAAAACTTATGTCAATTTCTTTTTTAACTATTGTCACTGCATGGGATAGTTGGTCGTACTCATTTTTTTTAGGCCATTAGTGTTAAACTGGTGATGGAAAATTTATACTAATCTAGAACAATTTTTATTTTTAAACGCCAAGATACTCAACTTGTAGGGGTTGTCATTGCATCTCACATTTTTTAATTATATAAAATACCCTGTATATATGTTGATATACATGTTTATCATCTTAATAGTTAAAGTAAACAACCTTTTCCTTGAAAATTAGCCCTTTCTTCACCATGCCGAGAAGCCCCCAAAGTCCTGTAGCAAGTTAGGCTAGGTACCATGCAATGCAGTGAGTCTTAAGAAGCAACATTCTTTGTCCATTAACACAAGATCATATGTTTTTCCTCACTTTAAGTAGTCAACTGCAACCTTCTTAATTTCTTCACACTAAAGATTATGCCTTTGAATCACTTGTTATTTTCTATAGAGATGGTCACGCATCAAATGTCGATATTTTGGTAAGTCGATTATGCCAAATATAATCAGTAAAAGCAACTCTCATTCACCAAATGCAATTTAAATGCATATAGAAGTATCATAGACTTTTGCAACAAATGAATACACACATAAATTACCTCATTACGTGGAAACATACATACAAACACTGAATAAAGAATATCAGTTATATATATATATATATATATATATATATATATATATATAGAGATATAGATATAGATATAGATATAGATATAGATATATATATATACACATACATTAGATCTACCTCTTAAAAGGAAACAAGTGATCTCAATAATCCTCTATCCATCACTCTATCATATGTAGAACCTATGGTTGCTATATTTGCTCTTTCAATGCTCTCCACACATAGCAGAACAAAACTTAATAATTGTATGAACATATGCTACTTGGAAATCATGAGCTTTGTGCTCTTTACACATAAGTTATGTCATTTGAATAAAATTATAGCTTTGTCTCTATATCTCTACCAAAACCCTAATGAGGATCATGGGTTATCACTTTGGTTTGAAATAGGTGGAGGAAATGACAGTGTTGTTGTCATATTCTATTCTTCTTAAATTTCAAGATTTCTCCAAACATATTGTGCATGAATTGAGTACATGAGGATCTAATTTGGACTAAAATTTTGATGCGGCTAACATTGGAATGCGCTAAAATAATCTTGTATACTTAATCCCTTTCTTAACCCTAACTTTTCAAATATAAATGTCTCCATAAGCTTTTTTTAGGTGGATAGAAACATCAATGTGTTTTATGTACTATTCAATTTTGATTCATGCCAACCTACATAGGTTGAGCATTGGACATCGAGTGTATCACTCTATTCCCATCAAGTGCCAAAATAATACCTGCCTTCAAAATGAAGTTGTATATTCAAATAGTCCATTCTCAAGTTGACAGTTAAGGTTTTGTGTAATGTGATATGTCTTCGTATTTTGGTTGCGAAGATGATATCGAATGCTGTGTACCCTGGAGGATTTTTAATATCAACCACCAGTATGTTAGTGATGAAAATCCTTTTCATCTTTAGTTTGAATGGTTCTTTGTATTTTTAAGGCACCCATGATGTCACTGGAGAAAATCCATTCAAAACAGAACACATCAAATTCTATGCATCTCAATGCTTAATTGTATAAAGTGTAGTTTTCACAGTAATGAAAATTGTTCTATTTTCCCATCCCCTTTGGCCGAGATTATATCGAAAACAAAAAATATGTCTGTTTCTTTTTGAACTATTATGAGTGCATGGGCCAATTGGCCGCACTCATAGATTTTAGATTGCCAATATTTAACCAATGATAGAAATTTGTACTGATCTAAAACAATTTTAATTTTTAGACTGCAAGATTCTCAACTTGTAGGGGTTTCCATTACAGATCACCTTTTTTAATTATATAAAATACCTTGTATATAGATTGATATAGATGTTTATCATCTTAATAGTTAAAGGAAACAACCCTTTGCCTGGAAATTATCCTTTTCTTCACCATGCTGAAAAGCCCCCACAGTCTTGTAGCAACCTAAGCAAGGCACCATGCAATGCAGTGAGCCTTAAGAAGCAACACTCTTTGTCCATTAACACAAGATCATGTGTTCTACCTTGCTTGAAGTAGTCATCTGTAACCTTCTCAATGTCTTCATAGTGAAGGTTAAGACTTTGAAGAACTTGTTATTTTCTATAGAGATGGTCCCGCATCAAATGTTGAGATTTGGGTAAGTTGGTTATGCCAACCATAAGAAGGAAAAGCCTCTCTCCCTTAGCAAATGAAATTAAAATGCATAAATAAGCATCATAGAATTATACAACAAATGAATCAATGGGTAAATTAACTCACTGCATGGCAACATACATACAAACAATGTATAAACAATATGAGTTATATATATATATATATATACACACACACATTGAATTTTCCCCTGTAAAGAAAACAAGTGAGCTCAACAATCCTCTACTCATCCCTCTGTCATATGCACAACCTCTAACTATTATCCACACTCTTTGAATGTTCTCCACACAGATCAGAACATAAGTAAATCGTTGTATGAACATAAGGTACTTGGAACTCCAAGAGCTCTGTGCTCTCTACACATAATTTTTATCATTTGAAGCAAACTATACCTCTGACTCTATATCTCAACCCAAACCCTAATAAATATCATGCGTTATCACTTCAGTTTGAAATTAGTGGAGGAAATGGCAATGTTCTCCTCATATTATGTTCTTATTAGTTGTCAAGATTTCTCAAAATAGATTGTCGATGAATTGAGTAAATGAGAATCCAATTTGGACTAAAATTTTGATGTGGCCAACATTAGAATGTTCTAAAATAAGCTTGTATAATTAGTCCCTTTCTTAACTCTAACTTTGCAAAAACAAATGTCTCCATAAGCTTTTTTGAGGTCAATAGAAATATCTATGTGTTTTATGTACTATTTAATTTTGATTCATACCAACCTATATAGGTTTAGCATTGGACATCGAGTGCATCACTCTGTTTCCATCAAGTGCCAAAATAATACCAAACTTCAAAATGAAATTGTATATTCAAACAGTCCATTTTCAAGTTGACAATTAAGGTTTTGTGTAATGTAAGATGTATTCATATTTTGGCTGCAAAGATGATATCGAATGCTATGTACCCTGGAGGATTTTTAATAGCAACCACCAATATGTTAGTGATGAAAATCGTTTTCATCTTCAGTTTGAATGGTTCTTTGTATTTTTAAGGCACCCATGATGTCACTGAAGAAAATCCATTCAAAACACAACACATCAAATTCTATGCATCTGAATGCATAATTGTATAAAGTGTAGTTTTCATGATAATGATGATTTTTCTATTTCCCCATCCCCGTTGGCCGAGATTATCTCAACAGAAAAAATATGTCTGTTTCTTTTTGAACTATTGTGAGTGGATGGGCCAGTTGGCCGTACTAAGATTTTAGACCACCAATGTTTAACCAATGATGGAAATTTTGTACTGATCTACAACAATTTTGATTTTTATAATGCAAGATAGTTAACTTGTATGGGTTTTCATTATAGATCACCTTTTTTAATTATATAAAATACCTTATATATAGATTGATATAGATGTTGATAATCTTAATAGTTAAAGGAAACAACCCTTTTACTGTAAATTATCCTTCTCTTCACCATGCTGAAAAGCCCCCATAGTCCTGCAGCAAGCTAAGCAAGGCACCATGCAATTGGGTGAGATTTAAGAAGAAACAGTCTTTCTCCATTAGCACAAGACCATGTGTTCTTCCTTGCTTTAAGTAGTCATATGTAACCTTCTCAGTGTCTTCATAGTGAAGGTTAAGGCTTTGAAGCGCTTATTATTTTCTGTAGAGATGGCCCTGCATCAAATGTCGAGATTTGGGTAAGTTGGTTATGCCAACCATAAGCAGTAAAAGCCTCTCTCCCTTAGCAAATGAAATTTGAATGCATAAAGAAGCATCATAAAATTCTACAACAAATTATTCAATGTGTAAATTAACTCACTACGTGGCAACATACATACAAACAATATATAAACAATATCAGTCATATATCTATATATATATATATATATATATATATATATATATATATATATATATATATATATATATATATATATATATATATATATATATATATATATATATATATATATATATATATATATATATATATATATATATATATGTATATAGATAGATAGATATATAGATATACATTGAATTTTCCCCTTTATGAAAAAAAGTGAGCTCAACAATCCTCTATCCATCGCTTTGTCATATGCATAACCTCTAACTATTATCTGCACTCTTTCAATGCTCTCCACACATAACAAAACATAACTAAATCATTGTATGAACATAAGGTACTTGGAACTCCAAGATCTTTGCACTGTCTACACATGATTTTTATCATTTGAAGCAAACTATACCTCTGGCTCTATATCTTAACCCAAACCCTAATAAATATCATGCATTATCACTTTCGTTTGAAATTAATGGAGGAAATGACAATGTTCTCCTCATATTATGTTCTTATTAGTTGTCAAGATTTCTCCAAATAGATTGTCTATGAATTGAGTAAATGAGAATCCAATTTGGACTAAAATTTTGATGTGGCCAACATTAGAGTGTTCTAAAATAAGCTTGTATTCTTAATCCCTTTATTAACTCTGAATTTGCAAATAGAAATATCTCCATATGCTTTGTTGAGGTTGACAAAAACATCTATGTGTTTTATGTACTATTAAATTTTGATTCATATCAACATAAATATGTTGAGCATTGGACATTGAGTGCATCACTATATTCCCATCATGTGCCAAAATTATATCCAACTTCAAAATGCAATTTTATATTCAAACTATCCATTCTCAAGTTGACAATTAAGGTTTTGTGTAATCTAAAATGTCTTCGAATTTTGGCTGTGAAGATGATATCAAATGCTATTTTATATACTAATTAGTTTTTACATTGGTTTCTTAAGCAAAATTCTCTTGGATCTGTAAGCATTGTGTTGTTTGCAAAAGACCTTTCCACAACTGCAAGTAGATGAAATAGTCAAGGAACGTCGATCGTTATCACTGAATTAAATCAGCTTGTATAAGAGGAACCAAATTTCTATAAGTACATACACATTAAAAAAAAATGATTTGTAGAGACAAGAGATTAAATAAAACAACAAATTTTGGACGCTAGTCGTTTAATGGGAAAATGTAGCTCAGTTGTGGAAAATAAGAGACTAATAAATTAAATTAACACAGGCAAGAAACATCCTTTATGTTGATATTGAATATTGAAAAACCATCTTTGATATACATTACAAACTTCAATGTTATTAACATTTAGCATACCTTGTAAGAACTTAGTGACAGTGCAAGTTCTATTCCAACCCATTTTAATAGCTATCATAAAATGGAAAATCTAAAACAACTGTAGTTTTCACAAACAAATTTGACTAGAGTGTATAAATAATAAATAAATAGAGACAGACAAGGTGACACATAAGGAACCCAAATATAAATTTGGGTGGTTCATTTCAATCCTAAAAATATCTTAGGACAAATGTTTTAATGTTAAAGAAGTGATGGACAACCTTACCCTAATCAAGAAATGATAAGAAATTGACACAAACAAAGGGAATAAATTTTTTGTCATGAGCGAAAATAGATTGATTCACTTTATTATCTTCTCTTGTAGCTATACATTCTTCCACCCAATTTCTCCTTAATGTGGTAGTTTGTGGGAAACCAAATTTCTTTTAAATACAAGCCTAAATTCCTTCAAATTTAGCTCATGCAAGCACCAATTCTACTGGAACACTCATTGTACCATTGCCAAAAGTTTAGAGATTATATAAAATTTATTCTATGTGACGATAGATTTTTCCACTATTTGAAAAATATGAAGAATAATTTTTTTATTTATATTTTTTATCAACTTGCCTGTGATCTTCCAAGCTTGTTCTGTGGCTTGAGGAGCCACAACCCAGGGGAATCTTGTTGAAGAATGTGTAACTAGGTTCGGTCTTCATAAGTATGAAATGTATTCTTGTAAATAATAAAATGAAAAGAAATTACTATTGGAGCATGGGTTTCAGGTTCAAGTTCTTTTATTTTATAGGTCAAGCACCCATTGAGTGCTTCTAAGGTTTGTCCTAGGATAAAGAGTCATTGTTATATTTTGAAGACCCTATGGGCACATTGTATCTTGTAAATAAAAATGTATTTTTTCTTTAAAGTGTCGAAATACCTCCAAGATCGAGTTGGCCTAAGGATTTGTCAAGTCAGCCTACATGAAGAGCCACATCCACCCTTGGAAGAGCCTATATAGAGAGAGGAAATTGTCCTCCATTACACACACTCACTCAACTCATTCTATGCGAAGATTAGGAAGAATAAAGGTCAAAGAAGAAGGGTACGAAGAAGTTGAAGTTCTTGGGCTAGTTCTCTTTCTCTTGTGAAAGCTGAAGTTCGAGTTTCTATGCTACGACTATCTCTGGTTCGATCTTGAAGGGAAGAGAGAAGGAAAGGAAAGCGAAGGTCACTTATTTCATCTCCTTAACTCTAATTCTCAAGGAAAGGCAAGCGAAGGGAAGAGAATATTATTCAACAGATATTGAAGTCTCTAAGAGGAGTAGGAGCAGTTGGAGCAGTTGTTGGGAGACAAAATTATGGACCTACAGTGGGAGGTCGAAGTCATTGCAACATGAGGCTGAATTGATCTTGATCTTGGAGGGTATTTGCCTGATTCACTAGGTCACGGTATTCGTCAATTGAAGAATCTATAAGAAGAGAAGAGATTTAATGGTTTTCCCCTCAAGGGGAGGGGTTATTTCCCTAGCTTGCAGCCTATATATTGTTTCACTGTTCTTATTGTTTTGGTAGTTGTTTGATGTATCTCACACTGTAATAATAAGGAACAAAGCTAATAAGGAAAAAGGTAACACAAACAATTATTAAGTTAAGAGAATTAACATACTTACTGCCCTATTAAATTCTCAACAAATCTAAGCTATCAAAGTTTCTCGGGAATTGCACCTGACCTCGGCCACACCAACCCTTAGCTAACATGATTTTTTAACATGTCTTCTCCCCTAGCACATAACACAACCACCCTCCCGTGAGGTTTGATCCTGGGTCGCTTTGCTGATGAGGCCCATCTTGATCCAATTGGATATTGGTGTCCACTTGCCCATTCCACCTAGAGCTCTAGTTGGTTTCATCTATTTCCTTGTTTATTACAACATTCCCTATTTTTAGCACTTTTTCGGGTCTTGAACTTTCGAAGTAGTTTTGATTCCCTAAACGACGTTTTCTTTGAGGTCTTCAACAAGCCCACGACCTTCGATAGGGGCCTGGTGCAAATCCGGTAGTACTTGGAGAGATATTTATAACAAGGTATCGTACATGCCAAATAGAGATAATATGACCAAGTTACGAACCTAGGAAGTTGGATGCCCAACTAACCCCAATGGGGCCCAGAAACTCTTGGTGTTCCATATCCTAGAGTTAGGTTTTTGGTTGTTTAGAGTTTTCCCTTGTTGTTCAATAATAAGTAGGCTCTTGAGCCTCATTGTTTTGCAATTCAGAGGCATGTAGCCGCTACATCTCTTCTCAGAGATAATCTACCAACTCTCGCCTAGTTTATTTCCATTCTGTTTGTAAGCATATTTCAGTATTTGATATTAATGAAATGAAGTGTTATTTCTGATGCATCTTTGTATTTATGGTTATACCTGTAATTTGTTGCGTTTCTGCTTAAGTTTGAATGTCATCCTCAATTGGTTGTGGTAGTAGGACTTGTCTGAATAGTAATTTATTTAACCTTATTCATATTTGTAAAATTCTAAAATATTTTGTAAATCTACAATCAAAATAAGTTTAGCACAACATTATTTTCCTATCTCAATTATTAGGTTAGCTGGTCAATGTTTAATATGAAAGGTTGACTCTTTGATTTCTATGGTTGATCATGATAGACCTTTTCTATTGCGGAAGAGAGTGGAAGTGAAAAATCGACAGATCTAGTAGCAATCTAAACTTGTAATACATTATTTGTGTGATAATTTGCGGCCCAGTTTGAAGTGAACATCTCGTGACATTTTGGATAGTTTCAACCTATGCATATATTCCGCACATAATGGTTTTCTCAAACATGGCTAAACCCCCAAAGAATCACTTGATAATTTTGTTATTCATCACATTTTCACTCATTTATTCCTCCTCGTCCTATTCAAATAATGTTATAAATAAAGGTGGAATAAAGGTTGTCTATTGGCCATACTAGTCACTTACTTGCTTCCATCCTCCATCAACACACCTCTTCATGCATCTCTTCTATGCTTATGTATGCTAGAATAACCACATAATTGAGGTTGAAGTGCCTCTCAATGAGGACCCACTAGAATTCACCTCAACTCTTCTTAATAATAACCCCTCTCTCAAAACACTCATTTCTATCAACGATGATGCTAGTATCTTATCTTTAATGGCCAACAACACCTCCCACCGCAAGGTGTTCACAAATTCAGTGATCGTTGTGGCCCGAAAATATGACTTTCACGGCCTCAACCGCGACTGAGAGTTTCCCCAAGATGCAACAAAGAGTGGAGTTTCTTCCTACCATCACCTCCTTCACCGCTTCATCCCTTACTCTCTCAATCTCCTCCTCTCTCTCTACCTTTTCCTCTCTCGCTCTCACTCTTCTTTCCCTCTCCCTCCCCCTTCTCTCTATCACTTCACATATCTCATGTGTGTTCTTTTTTCCCCACCCCCACCTTGTCCCTCTCTCACATGCCACCTTCCCTAATCATAGTCTCTCCCTCTCTCACTTTGCTCTCACTTCTCCTTCTATCTATCTCTTTGTCCCTCTCTCTATATAAAAGAACCACCATTATTTACAATTTAAACAAAACATATATATTATATTAAAATATTTAATTACATAAACAAATACTTAAATTTTGAATTTTATGTATGTAATCAATGATACTAACATTTAGCAAACCTTGTAAGAACTTAGTGACAATGCAAGTTCTATCTCAGGCCATTCTAACAACTAGCATACAATTGCAAATCTAAAACAATGTTAGTTTTCACAAATAGATTTGACTGCAGTGAATGAATAATAATAAATGAATAGAGGTAGATGAGGTGACACACAAGGAACCCAGAAATAAATTTAGATGGTTTATTTCAATCCTGAAAATATCTCATGACAAATGTTTTAATGTTAAAGAAGATATGGACAACATTTCCCTAATCAAGAAATGATAAAAAACTGACCCAAACAAAAGGAATAAAAAATTTTGTATAGTAAGGGAAAAGAGATTGAATTTGGAGTATGCATATCATATCATATATAAATAAATAATAATAATTTTATTTAAATTAAAAACAATTAATTAAAAATTGCTTATATCCAAAGAAATAACGTGCAAAAAAATAAAAAAATAAAAATAAAAATATTTGAGAGGATCCATACACAAACTTGTTATACATATGAAAAGCATAATGAACATAATCCATTTCCTTCTTTCTTATCATTCTCAAAATCATATCACGTAACCCATATGACAATATTCATTTAGCTTAACTTAAAAATATAAATTTTTAAGTATATATCTATATTATATGTGCCCCATCACTCAAGTGAAATCTTTTTGTGAAAAGTAACTTTGTTTTAGATTTGCAATTAATTATTTATATAATTTCTAATAATAATAAAAAATGATCTAAATAATAATAATTGATGATGATGAATGTTTTAATTTTAAAGAAGTGATAAACAACCTTGCCATAATAACGAAATGGTAAGAAACTGAGACGAAATTGACACGAACAAAGGGAATAATTTTTGTGGTGTGATTGAATTTGGAATATGCATATCATATCATATCAAAATAAATAACAATAATTTTATTTAAATTAAAAACATTTAATTCAAAAAGTTCATATTTAAAGAAATAATATGAACAAATAAAAAATAAAAAATTGAGAGGATCCATATATATGAAAAGATATTGAACCCAATCCATTTCGTTTCGTTTTTTCTTATCATTTTTGAAATCATGTATATGACAATATTCATTTAAATTAATTTAAAAATATGAAATTTCAAAGATTATCTATATTATATATATTAACAAAATAGTTTAAATCTAATTCATTTTTTATTTTTAGAAATTATTTCTTTTCATCATTAGATCATCCAATACTAAACACAAGTAAAAGATATATAATCCCAACCAATTTTCTTTAAATTTTATATTAAAAAAGATGTGAGAATAAAAAAATTACAAAATATCTTATAACCTAGCCTACAACTCATAGGTTTTTAAAAAATAAAAATTAAATGACCATTTAACTAAATAGTTTTAAAAACACCAGAGCAAGCAAGATTGAAATTGAAAACACAACTTATTGTACAACTAAAATAGAGCGGACATATTGAACCATTGAAATAATAATTGCATATAAGCATCCATTTATGCATTCTTTCCTCATCGTCCATGTAAAATAAATACGAAAATATGAACAGTTATATTACTGTTCCATTTATCAAATTGAATCTAATTCATTGTTATGAAACATCAAAATATGGCAAATAGTGCCCCAAGAACAATTCTGGAGTGCATTGGGATAAAATAATTTAAGGATATTGGGTATGCCATTGATATTCTTACCATATCTCTACATATAAATACAAATACTATTTAAAGAAAGGCGAGGGAAATAAAGAGAAGAGAAAGAAGAAAATATTATTCTACTAGAATTGCACAAATCTAGCGAGGCTTCCTGTTGGGCTCAGAAATTGCACAATACAGTTAGACAGGCTTCCTTGAGAAAATTGCGAGGTCTGACCTAAGACATTTGCTCAACTTAGAAATTGTGCAATACAGTCAGACAGGCTTCCTTGAGAAAATTGCGAGGTCTAACCCAGGACAGCTGGTCATCCCAGAAATTGCGCAATCCTGGGAGACAGTCACCTGTTCCTACTAGAAATTGTGAAATCTCTCTGTGACAACCATCTCTGCTCAGCCCAGAAACTACACATAATTTCATCCTATGCTTGTAGACCAATGCATGTGCCTTCAGGTTGACCGGTTCCCTCCGAGACTGAGCAAACCTAAATTGCATGCATGGACTGCTTCTCCCAAGGCAGCATGAAAAGGAATCCATTGATTCAGGGATCTATTTTTAGTAGTTGGAGGTTACATGCAAGGATCATTTTAGAAACATCCTGCCAAATGTCACCTTTCCTAGATTTGTGCCATGCGCGTCACAACCTCAATTTTATCAAAACTCATCAACTGGACGCTGCAAAGATCATTCCTCACATTGAACTTATAGCTATGACATCCCAGATTACATCTAGGAGTGGTCGACACATTCAACTTAACTGTTTTGGGGTAAGCCCGCTTTTCATGTATCGCGCTGCATTTTTGTCACTTTTTGTGTTTTTCTTCGTGTGAGTGTTGTCTACTTGATTTCAGTGAGTGCTTGCTGTCATTTTGATGTGTGTTAGCTTGTAGAAGCACTGTTTCAGTTTTCGTTCACATCTCATTGTTGTCGCATGCATGCCACTATTTTTGCACGAATGGTCACCGTTGCGGCGACTCGCTTCACACACATGCATGCTTTCCCATTTTCTGAATCCTGCACTTGTTGTTTGCATGTATGATCATTCACTTTTATTTGCACTCATCTCATCATGCATTCAGACTTCTCATATTTTCAATCTCCTATTGGCTAGCCTCGGTTGCCTTGGCCCGGACCGTGCCTTTCTCGGCTAGCATTGCGTATTTCCAGAAGTGAAGGCTCTGCCTTCCCTCCAGAAATTACGCAAGTCTGGCCCAACACTAACCTCCAAGCTTGCATTGCGCAATTCTTGGAGGTTGTGTCCTGCTGGCCCCAGAAACTGTGTAATGCAATTTGCTGGTTGAATGTCACTGCTGATGAAATTGCGCATTGCGCAGTTTCAATCCTTAACAGGCTAGGATGGACTATGCATTGCGTAGTTCCAACAATCAGTCGACCTCCTGACAGCCCGGACTATACTTTGCGTAGTTTTGGCATTCGATCTCTCAACCTCCCGACAAAAATTGTGCAACCTTCATGATCAATCACATAGGTATATTTCAAGTCAGTCCTCAAGTTTGTTTTGGTTTTCTACTGACAGATTTCTTGCCATGAGTGTTGCTATGTCTCCAGGCATCATAGGGGTTCGTCTATCTCTCAGTAGCACAACTACAATGGACTTAAGGAGAGCAAAGACAAAGGACACCATTGAGAGCACAACGGGGGTTGTAGCCAAGCAAGTGTCTATGAGCTTGCCTACCTATGAAGACATCAAGTTGTTCGTAGACAAGGACATCAAGATAATATGGCAGTAGCACATAGTAGGCAGCATCATCAGAAGGCAACACACCTACACGCAACGAATGCAAGAGGAAGGTTGTTGACAACACAGAGGTGAAACAAAGTTGCAAGCTCATGCAGATCCACTTGTGATGAAAGCAACTTTAGAGACTAAGGTTATGAGGTGACAGCGTGACACAAAGATCACGCGAAGGCAGAGAGAGAAACAGAGAAGGGGTTGCATGTGCTGAAGCGAAAACTCAAGGAAGAACATGAGCTAGATAGATGAGAGAATGAGTTGCAGCAGGAACAAGTACAACAGGGGGCGCAACATGCACAAACAGATGAAACTGCGCTCACACAAGTTATAGATCCATCCCAGCAGTTGGCACAGAGCAGACAAGATGAGAAGTGTTGTTGATCGCATGCAAGGGAATTCAGCAACATGCATGTCATTATGCGCACACATGCGATCCCACCCATTTGGCACACTCACCGAGGTGAAGACAAGAAGAAATTCTGACTGGAGCTGAACATGTACTTCGACAAGTTGATGCGCATGGTCACCTGCCCACACTTTGAGATCAACATAGGCACTATATATGAATATGTTACTGGTCCAGCCACACTCAAGACGATGATGCACATACTATCAAATGTGTTGGACACAGGTGCCATATCAGTGTACCTGGATGCAACGAAGGCAAGAGTTCACTTTCGGCAGGATGTCACCATTGAGCTCATGGACACCATCACGAACGACCAAGCTTGGCATTACTTCGCCACCATCGACCATCACAAGGATGTCAAAGAGTTGGTCTCACCACAATGATCCGAGTGTTAGTGATGTCTTGCATGGCTTGCTCAATCCATTTTGTCTCACATGGGTACATATGCAGATTGTATGTAACGTCTTGTCAAGTGCAAGTTCAAGTGTCGATAGTTGAATGTAACAGTCATAGAGTAGATGAAGAGTCATGAGGATAGATGAACGGTCACAAAGGGGAATGTAAAGGGTCACCCCACCCTTTGCTATAAATAGAACCTCATAACTCATTGTAAAGGCTTTTGGTCAGCCAAGCTTCCAATAGGAGTATCTTAGAGAAAGCTTGGACAATATTGTAACGAGCCTTGGCTTCTCCACTGCGCAGAGCTAGTATATCTCTTTAAAGGAGTAGGCAACAATGACTGTAACGTTCCACTGTCGGAACTAGTGGTTGCTCATGGTTGTATTGTATGACTGGAACTTACAAGTCTTAATATAACAGAGGCAACACGTTTCATGCATATGTCGTACTGTATTTCAACTATCTTATTTACTCTAAATGATATATGTATTTGTTTGCTTACGGATGCATGTGTAGCTATTTTCTATATATCTATGTATGAATCTTACTGAAATGTGTTGTTGGTTTAACAATCACTTTGGATTTCTAGCTTACTTGCCTTCCATTTTGTGATGCATCTTTGCTCGTGTGTTCCCTTCTTAACTATGTGCTTTCACAAGTTTCCAAGGGGGGCACTCACCTCACCCTCCGTGTGTTAGAACCGCTCATGCACTTTCCTTGACTTACTATATACATCACACCCTTGCTACCAATAGGGACATCTTACTTGCCTCTATGCGAAACTGCGGTCAAGGTGATACTGTACGACCCACTGTTGGGAGTCCTACACCAAACTGTCTAAGGTCTAATTTAGACTTCTTACCGGGGAGATCCCCTGGCATGTTGGCGGTCCAACACCGTTATCATTTCTGGTGCTAGAAGGAGGGCCAAATGACCAGCTATGTCCTCTCATCCAATTTTGAACCTTTGCACATCCATCATGGATACTATCACACTCATCCCTCTACGATGTTTTTCGTAGCCAAACCTCTCGACATCACAAGGGAGTTTGTTGATCTCTTGTTCGAATTCACGTATGATGGTGAAGGCGAAGTAGCTTGGCCTAAGTTTTTAGAAGACTTCTATGCATTCCTTGCAGACGAGTTCTATGTAGAAGAGGCCAGCGTGCTACTTGCATACACACTTCGTGAATCTCCACTACGGTGGTGCTGGAGTCTGCCACCCAGCAATGTGCACTCACTTGAGTAGTTCTATGATCTCATTGAATCTACTTTCCATCATTTTGATCCAAAACCTCTTGAAAAAAAACTATTAGAGCAACGGAAGGTTCCGCAAGAATCACCTAATGATTTTTGGCCTAAAATTATTACTAATTATTAATCTTATTATTAACGTATTACTAATTATTAATCTTACAGTTGACTATTATTCAATCTTCTAATATTAAATATGAAGGTGCAAATTAGTGTAAGAGGACACCAAAGGATTTTTTATTAAAACCAAATACCTTTTACATAAAAATCATAATTTTTATTATTTTATTAATTATTTTTATAATTTTAGAAAATGATTTTGACAAAGTAATTTTTCACAAAATATAGTTGAAAATTTTTAAGAATAGGTATTGTTTTTAAATGGTATTTCACGAAGCTTTACCCTAAGGAGTATAAATACCCCGGGGTATTTGTCGTTAAGCGTTAGAAAATTATAATAAAAATACTATCAAGTATTAAAAGTTGTTATTACATGTTAGAAAATTATGATAAAATATAGATGTAGTTTAATAGTTTTTTTTTTGTTTTTTAATTTGGTTAAATAAATTTTAATGATATTTTGATTTTTTATTATTTAAAATGGATTTTTAAATACATTTGTGGAGGCAAGAATGTATGTGTTTCTACATAAATGTGAATGTGTGTAGAAGAGAAAGCGTGTGGAACAAGGATGTATAATGTGAATGTGTGCAGAAGAGAAAGCATGTGGAACAAGGATGTATGGAGGTTAGGGATGTGCGGAGGTAAAGCATGTGTGCAAGTAAAAGGGTATGTACTTAGAAATATTTTGAATGGTATTTATATAAAAAATAAGTGTAAAATTAGTAATAATAGTTAATGTCTATAGGTCTGTGTTATAAGTCTTCCTACTTCAAAAATCATACTAACTCTAAAATCGGTGGAAGTAAGGGATCTGCGGAATAAGACACATGTGGAGGTAAGGCATGTGCAGAGGTAGAAGGGCAAGTTTCACTACTTCAAACAAGGTGGTATCAAATTCCAAATATTTAATTTATAATCATGTTAACAAAGAGACTCAACTATTTACACTTGGGAGTAAATGCTACACAATGATGTTGTAATAATTAAATTAAGAACAAGTAAAGGTGATGCTACAATTTATACAAGGAGTCCATCTTTGCACAACCATTAAAACATTACGCATAAAATAGCTTTAACAAGGAATAGTAAAATCTGAATCCATTTTGTATATATTAACAAAATTGGACATAATCAGACATAGTAAAATTTGAGTCCATATTTTAAAAAAAAAATCACAATTAAAAACAACAACCAACAAAGCCATAGAAGCAAGAACTCAACCCAGATTTAAAATCAATAATATACATGGAACGCACACTTGAGACTCAAAAATCTTGTTGAATGTTTATATTCCAATTATTCAACAACAAAACATTAGATATAATATACAAGTTGAGGGAAATGCTTAGAAAAATCATGGTCGATAAATACTCTTGCCTATTCTCATAGGATTCAAATCCATACAAGATTTCATTAAAAAAATGTTATCTCAAGATTTCTGGTAGCATTCGTGAGTAGACTCTGAATATACAAAATAAACCATACTATAATGCAATAGAGTAATCGAGGATGTCAAATCTTTTTGATGTCGACAATGAAATTTTCCATTGAAATTATAAAGGTTCCAGTTATTGAGAATCCACGTAATAGGAAAATAATATCTGAGGTGTTTTATTTTTCTTCTGCAAATGATATCTTCAAAATCTTTGGGAAGAAATCTCTGAAATTTTGTTCTACAAATTATATATGTGAAACTTAATACTTCTGAAAAATGCATTCCAAATTTTATATATAATCAACCTAAAGCTATTTCCAAAAAGAATAGAAGCATTTAACAATTAAAATACAACCAATGGATAACTTAGCAAGATTTGTACCTGAATATTTATCCATTAAATTCGTCCTCTAAAAGGATTGGAAGTACAATTCTCCACATAAATAAACACCGGGAAGCTACATTTTATAGTCACAACAAATAATAAATAAGTAATTGCAAGAGAAACAGAGATAATTCTTATCCTAAAAGGTACAGATCTAGATAATTCCTTCCAACTGTGAACCAAATTTGGTCACTGAGAATTTGTGCATTCTTTCACCCCATTAGACTCGATGCAATGAAATGTACAATCACTTCATATTGGATTTTATAATTACAATCCATTGCAGACCACAACCACAAGCTTTCATAATTCATCGAAGCTAATTTTTATTTATAGCTACAAGACCATTTGTACTTAGGAAATCCAATTCTTTAAGGAAATTCCAAGAGCCCTTGGGTCTAGGCAACAAATAATAGATTTGGGTTTATGTGCATAATCTATCATTGCCTTGCTCGGTTGTGTCTCATGCTAGAGCTTTCTCTACATATCATGATGAGGTTAGGTTGTTTTCAATAAGAGAGATGGACAAGTGGTATGCACAAGTCTTCACATCTCCCTTGTGTTCACCCCATTGATCACTAAATTTTACACACATCTCTCTCTCTCTCTCTCTCTCTCTCTCTCTCTCTCTCTCTCTCTCTATATATATATATATATATATATATATATTGTTGGCTTCATCCACAAGGGATTTGAACTTTAAATCTTATGGTTTACATACTACTTCATAACACGAAAATCATCAGTTAAGCTAGCCTTAGTAAGCTTATTCTCAATATTTATATTTCTTATGATAGATTTTCATTAATAATGTAGTGAAAAATGAATTTTGAAAAAGAATTATATGAAATTGTGGTAGCTTTTTATTTTTATTTTTTTATTAGCTATTTAATTTTTGTAATATATATATATATATATATATATATATATATATA
Organism: Pinus tabuliformis; assembly: GCA_031772625.1. Taxonomy (NCBI): domain Eukaryota; kingdom Viridiplantae; phylum Streptophyta; class Pinopsida; order Pinales; family Pinaceae; genus Pinus; species Pinus tabuliformis. Next base: position 317,330,290 of record CM062812.1, read on the forward strand.
TATATATATATATATATATATATAGATATAGATATATATATATATAAAATAAATTAGTTTGTAATGGTTAAATATTTCAAATTTTATAACTTTCATATTTATCATTTATGTTGAAAGTCTCATTCAATATCTTTATTGAATTGAATCATGTGTCATAGAGTAACAATCATCTACTCCATAATAAGAAATGGCTAAATTTTTTCTACATGTTTTTTTTCCAATTGTAAAAATACTAATTAATAATTCAAAAACACAAACTTACACATTTAAAACTCTATCAACTCATTAATCACACATTATCATTAATCACACATTATTTTAAATGCTTAGTTTTAATAAAATATATTTATGTCGTAAATTTAAATTTGGCAATATGTGCTCCATGCAATTTCACATGTTATAAGAACTTCTATATAGAGTCTCATTGTTTTTTTCCCAACTTCCATCTTGTTATTGTTATTGTTTTTCTTTTCTTGTCCTGACGATGAACCACACTAGTTGGTTCAAAACGCGTCGACAAAAGAGTTTCCATGTGATTTTCGCCGAAGAATCTTCTCTAAAACTTACATCTTATCATTGTTTTTATTTTCAACTTGCATTTTGTCTTTTATATGATCAAATGTATACTTTTTTTTTTCCACTGGAAAAATCCGTAATTTTCATTAATATAGAGAAAATTTCATATTGTAAATGCAGTAGCATATGCTGTAAACAATGCCATCCATGCAGATACACCACGCAGGGTGATCTGACTGATAATACAAAAGTGATATTTATATAATCAGTCTATTAGTCTGTTTAAATGCCTGTACATGACCACACAGGGTCCATTATCAGTGTGTCCTATATATATCAAAAAGATTTACAAAATTTTATACTTCAGATGTTGACATTAAATCATTTCCTAGATCAGGGACTATTGTCCCTCTGATATAGCTGGTCTATATATGGCCTATGGTAATAGCGGTATTCCTCAGTCCCTCGCTGCTCCAGTATTATCCATTCTCCTCTGGGAAGTAGCGCGGCCTCCTTGGATAATTGATCAGTGCTGCAGTTATATTCCCTGTATATGTGGGTACAAGAGATATAGTTAAATGCTGCCTTGAAAGTATGTGCTTCATGCAATATGTTGTTGAGTGTGTGAATGTGACATATTGTAGAATGATTGAACCAATTTACAACAATCTTTGAATCCCCAAAAATGTTAAGATTGTAACACTGATGTCCCAGAGAGAAATGTAATAAGTGGCGGAGGGTAATGAGTTCCGCAAAATTGTTAGAGCCAGCACCGAGCCCCAACTTTACTTTGTATCTGTGGTGTTCATTGATGTTGAGTATGAAACCACCCCCACAGCCATTTTGATTCGCGGCCCCATCGAAGAAGGCCCATGGGACAGATTTGTCAATGATGGGGGGTGGTTGTATGCGTCTCTCCCTAGGGGGAGTAGGGTCAGGCAGTTCAAAGTATGAGGAGATAATGCCAGCTTCTATGCGCGGCCAACACACAACCATGTTTTCAAAGATGTACCTATTTCGGGCCTTCCATATATGCCAATTAACCACTAAGGGAAGGTTCTGTAGCTTTGATCCCGTATGACTGCGAAACCAATCTTCCCAAGCACTTTGTATATCGTGTCCAGTCCATATCCCAGCAAAGCCTATAGATGTGGAAATTCTTTGCCAAAGAGAGCGGGTTGCTGTGCAGTGTAGGAAGAGGTGTACAGTTGATTCCGATGCCTCTTTACACAATATACACCAAGATGGCCCATAAATCGCTCTATGGGTTAGGTGCTCTAATCCGGATTTAAACAGGAATGCAATAAAATACAGAGATAACCATAAAGACAGATATGCAGTGGAAATAATACCTCAATTCATTACTGTAAAATACTAAAATATGCTTACAAACAGAAATGGAAATAAACCAGCTAGGGCGATGGTATCTTATCTCTGAGAAGAGATGTGGTGGCTACATGCCTCTGAACTGTCTTACAATGAGGCTCAGAGGCCTATTTATTGTTGAGAAACAATGGAAAACCCTTCACATTCCAAAACCTAACCCTAGAAGATTAAACGCCAAATTGTGGGCCCCGTTTTTGGGTAAGTTGGTACATCAACTTCCCGGGGTTGCGAATTGGTCGTACTATCTCCGTTTAACGTGCATGATAGCCCGTTGGAAAGATCTCTCTGAGGACTACGATGGAAAAGACGATTTTTATCAGAAAAATCGCGCGGTAGATTTCCCAAAAAACGTCGTTTAGGGCCTCAAAACGGCTCCAGAATTTTAGGACCCGAAAAATCGCTAAAAATAGTAAACTGTGCTATAATTAAGGAAACTGAAAAAAACTGTAAGAAGCACTAGAGGGGATCCAAGTGGAATTAGCGGGTGGCCACCAATATCCACCTGGATCATGCTCTCCCGTGGGAACTATATCCTTAAGAACACACCAGAAGAAAAGTCTGGTGTGCGGAGGTGCGGTAAGCTTCCAAATGTCTCGCCACCAATGCAAAGACAGTTCAGGTTTTTTATGCTGAATGAGGGAACAATAGCCTGGCTTTGGTGTGTATATTCCATTTTCTGCCAAACACCAAACTAATTCATTAGGCCCCCGTTTGATTCGAATGTGCAATTCTGATAATGCTGAGGTATATTCATGCCATTCCTGATGCCATTGTGGAGGGAGGTCGAGTTGTAGAGCTGACTTCCATGCCTGTGAGAAAATGTCTGTGTTCTGTTGATCAGCGATGTGTGCGAATACCCTGATCTCTCGTGCGTGTAGGTGCCGGATGAGTTCTCTATTTAGTATGTGTCTTCCCCCACTACCTATCCACGGATCTTGTCCAATCCTACCCAGCGAGCCATCATTGATTCTCCAAACCAAATTGTCTCGAATGAGGGGAAGGGAATGGAGCAGTGCCTTCCATACCGATGAGCATCCCGTCGTCTGCCACGTTGGAAGTCTGATCCAGTCCAATAAGCTCTGAGGCCAAATGTATTTATGGTATGATATATGTGCCCAAAGATTCTGGCTTGTCACCAGTGACCAGCCCATTTTTGCAGCAAGAGCTTGAGCAAAGAGGGGAAGGTCCTTGAGCCCCCATCCGCCCCATTTCTTAGGTAGGGCTATCTTTTGCCAGCTTATCCAGGCAAATAATCTTTTGTCCTGATTTCCGTTCCAGAGATATCTGTTACAGAGTTGTTTAATACGCGCAAGAATATTCTACGGGATCCATGCAAGTGCCATCCAAAAGACCGGAGTGGCCTCCAAGATTGATTTGATAAGCACCAGTCTGCCTGCCCTTGATAAGTATCTAAAGCTCCATACTGAGAGTCTCTTCTCCAGCTTTGTAACCAGCCAAACCCAATCAGCAATTCTTTGACAAGTAGGTTTTAGCCAGTAACCCAGATATTTGAGGCCCCTATCCAAGGGGTGAATGCTGTAGGGAAAAGCCTGCTGTGCAAATTGAGATTCATGAACCGATGTGCGGGTGAAAGTGATAGTGGATTTGGAATGATTTGCGAGCATACCTGTAGCGGAGGAGAAGAGAAGAAGAATCTTGGAAAAAGTTCTGGAATCCCGTATGCTGCCATCCAACAGAATGAGTACATCGTCCACAAATAGTAGATGAGTGAGAGAGCAATCATCCGAGATCCGGAGACCACAGATATCGCCATTCCTTTTTGCAGAGGCAATGAGCCGACTGAGACCTTCCATGACAATCAGGAAGAGTAGAGGAGATAGTGGGCAGCCTTGTCTCAGCCCCCTTTCAGAGTGGAAAAAGTGTGAGGCCGAGCCATTGATGAGAACACTGAAGGAAGGAGATGTAATACAGGCCATAATCCAAGTGATGTAAATGTGGGGGAATCCCAGATGGATAAGAAGCATCTTGATATAGAGCCAACTGACACGGTCGAAAGCTTTGGACAAGTCAATTTTGAGAATGATGCTTTTGAGATGCTTGGACCAGATAGAATGGATGGCTTCTTGAGCCGAACCTATGGCTTCATGAATCTGTCTGGATTCGAGGAATGCAAATTGTTGGGGGGCAATATGTCTGGAGAGGATCGGTCTGAGGCGGTTGGCAATGATCTTGGAAATGATCTTATAAAGGCAGTTGCACAAGGAGATAGGCCTATAATCATCAAATTTAGAATATGGGGAGTCAGATTTTGGAATGAGGGCGATGAAGGTCGAGTTGATGGCGTGGTAAATAGACCCCGATGTTCTGCTCTCCTCCACGACATTCAGAAGATCCTGCCCCAGGATTTCATAAAATGCCAGATAGAATTCTATGGTCCATCCATCCGGGCCTGGACTCTTATCTTTTTTGAACCATTTTAAAGTACCTTCTAGCTCCCCAGAAGTAACCGGAGCATTTAGCTCTTCTGCATCATCCTCATCAACAAATCTCGGAAAATGTCTCGCTACATTGATGATATCAGGAAGATTTGCTTCACGGGGACATTTATAGAGATCTCTGAAATGTGTGATGCCAAGGTGGGCAAGCTTATTAAAAGTGTCAGCCGAGTCTCCCTCAGGAGTGGGGAGTTTCCAAATGGTATTGGACACCTTTCGGCCTTTGGCATAGCTGTGAAAAAACTTCGAGTTATCGTCCCCTGCTTTTAACCAAATAGCTCTACTCCTCAATCTCTGGGATTCTTCGCGCTCCTTTAGAATAATAGCCTTCTGGTTTTCCAATTCTATCAGTCAGCCCTTGTCCTCTGCTGAGATGAATCCCAGGCCCCGATCATCGAGTAATGAGCTCAACTCTGATTCAATATGGGTGAGTTGTGAAGTTTCCCGAGCATGCTTTTCCTTGGCCCAATTAATGGAGAGGTGCTTGATCTCAGAGAGGTTTTTGCAGAACCCTTTTGCAAGGGATTCTGCTCCATTAATGGGATGAGCAGTCCAATAATCAGAGACCATCTTAATGTATGACGGGTCTCTCAGCCAGGTGTGATTGAATTTGTAAGGGGCTTTTGGTTTCTTAAAAGGCCCCTGAATTTCCAGATATATAGGCGAGTGATCCGAAATGCCTCCCGTGCCCACCCATTGCTTATAATGATGCAACTGTTGAAGGAGCGAATCTTTCATGATGAATCTGTCAAGTCTACGGGCCAATGCTGCATCGCCCACCCTCCTGTTCCTCCAGGTAGGAAGGAGTTTATGCATGGGGATATCCACAAAGTTTGTCTGCTCTAACAGATTAGTCATATAATCTGTGATAGAGTCGATTTGTGCCGCCGATCCCCATGATTCCCTGTATCCCAATGAAAAATTGAGGTCTCCTCCGATTATTGTCATCTCCGAATCCATGAGGGAGAGATGTAAAAGTTGCTGCCAAAATTGTTCTCTTTGAATACAGGGGGCATATACATTCACAATCCTGAGATTCATGCCCAGATCTGTTGAAAAGATGTCTAGTCCCAAAAATCCCGACCCCCCCCAAGTTGCTTCAACCCTAATGGAGCGTGGCTTAAATCCAATGGCCAGTCCTCCGGATCGACCAGCAGCATCGAGGGCTACAAAGGACTAACTCGGGGTCAAGGATTGAAAGGTTTGTGAGATTTTATCGGCCGAGCAAAGAGTTTCTTGTAGCAGGATGATATCAATAGTTTCAATCTCGATGAGGCGCTTCATGGCTAGTTTCTTGGAGGCACTAGCCAGCCCCCTGCAATTATAAGATAAACACTTCATGGGGGAACACTGCGCGGGGTATATCCTGCTCTAAGGACCCCGTCAATGGTGGATTGATGACCAGAGACAACCTCCGCCCCTTCTTTCTTAATAGCCTTTGAGAGATCAAACTTCCTGCCTCTGGAAGGCAGGGGGATGGCTCCGGGTAAAGTGATACCGAGACCAGACTAGTGGGCTGGCAAATATTTGGAATGGGATCTGGACCAAAGGAAGTATGGATGTGGAGGAGAGACCTCGGAGGATGGCCGGGGGGTAGAAGATGAGGAGGGAGAGAGAAATGAGGAGCCGGTGGAGGCAATGAGAGGAGGGGATGACATAGTACAATGAGCCAGAGTTGTCTGGGTAGAGGCACCTGTATCATTAATAATATGATCAATAAAAGAGAGTGGAGGGTTCAGAGGAGTACCCGAGGCTGAAACTACTTCAGCTGCAGAGCGAGACCTGGTCATCGGCGGTGAGGAGTGCCTAAGTCCAGTGTCAACCGCTGGAAAGGTTGCCACCAGAGACGGACCAGTAGGTATGGGGCGCGAGGAGACCGGTGAAGCAGCCTTGGAAGGTGCAGGAGTGATCTTCGGGGAGTCTTCAGCTTTGCGGTTGAGAGAGCAGTCTTTGAAGAGATGCCCGACCTTGTGACATCGCCTGCAACGGAATGGGACCCCCTCATAGTCCAGTATCTGGACTCTGATGTATCTCCCCCACTGTAGAGTTATCTTTTCCTCCAGCCCTTCACGGGTATCCAAGTGAACCAATATACGCGCGAGGGTCCTGCTTCTTGATTCCACAAATGTGCGATCATGATCTAGATATGTACCCAGTGCATTACCAATCCTGATGAAAACTTCTTCGCCCCAGAACTGCAATGGTAGACCCGGCAAGCGCACCCAAATCGGTCCAGCTCCAATTTGTTCACGTTCTAGATCAAATAAAGGACTCCACCTCTTGAGGAGGACCGGGGCCATTTCAATGTGCCAGTACCTGGCCAGTACCAGGTCCGTGTAACTTTCCTTTGAGAAATGTAGTGAGAACCAACCTCTTGGCAGGACATGGACTTCTGGCAGATCAATAAGCAAACCTCCCCAAATCTCCTTCACCCATTGTGTCAGCCTATTGGCCGAATATGCCCGACCCCGGACATGCCCCACCAACACAGTGCCTGCCATGATTGCAAAATCGCCTAAAGCCGAGGTCTCACCAAACCAGATGGTGATATCCTTTTAGGTAGCCTTGATGCACTTCAACTTCCTTTTTCTGGTATGGGGAGCAAACGGGTGGTCCACCAGGGGGTTTGGTACGCCTTCCCGGGGGAAATGTTTAGCTGGTTTAACCTTGATAGCAGGGGTCTCGAAACACCCAGATGGTCGGGCTCCCATGCAAGAGGTATGCACCGCTGCAGTGCCCAGAGGATTGACAGAAGGAGCAGTAAAAAAATATGAGGAAAGTGGGTCAAATGAGGGCGAGGGAGGGGTGTGAGGATAGAATGTGAAGGGTGCCCGGAGAGAGTGGAGGGACTTCAAAATTTGGAGATTCGATAGGGTGAGACCCGATGAGGGGAGGGACAAAGCTGTGCCGCGGTAAGGAAACAACAGGAGGGCGATGAGACGGTTCCGGGCCAGCCAACGGCGAAGTCGAATCAATCGGAGGGGCAGGAGTGAAACTAGGGTTATCAAAGATGACTCTGTCCGGGTAAGGCTCCTCAGAATAGTCAACCGCTTCCGTCTCCATATTATCGTCCATATCCTACCACAGGTCGTTTTCCGAAAGCGACGGGTGTAGATTGCAACGTTGTAGGGTGTACAGTGCGCCTTACCGAAATCGTGACGAAATTCTGCAGAGCTCAGGAAAAAACCCTAGGGTTAGCCAAGGACTTCACGAGCGCGCTCCATCAGCTCTCTGTGTCCTATCATAAATTCAAATATTTTTAAATGTATACTATTTTCACTACTAGTAATAATTTATTTTAATGGAGTATACTTTCTCTAACTTCATTATTTTAGCATTTTCTTTAATTTTTTTTATTCTAACACTTTTATTAGTTTTATGTGTATTAATTTTTCTTTTCATTTTAAATAACTTGCTATATATCCATATAATGGCATAAAGATAACAATAATATATTAAAATCTAATACAGTAATATACTGTAAATGTTAAAAAAATAAATATTTAAAATATTATTAATATTTTGTTATATTGGTAATTATTTAGCTGTAAGGCATTCTCTCTGAAAACAAATCTCCTCTCATGACACGTGTACAGACTTTTGCCTGTGATTTTCATGTTAGACGATCAAAATAACATTGACCATCCGTTTAAAGAGTGGTAATCTGGCCGGTATTAGGTAAGTTACAATTACAATTAACGACGACATTTTCTATCACCATTTATTTACGGCAAACCAAGAAGCATCTTCTGCTTCGATATTTTCGGGCCAGTATTAAGTTACAGATAATAACGACACCGTCTATCAGCATTTGTTTACGGCAAACCAAGAAGCATCTCCTGCTTCGATCTTTACTGCTTCCTTCCGACTTACTTTTGACGAAGACCAATTATTCTGCTTCGCTTGACAAGAAAGAGAAATTTTTCTATTTTCTCCAATTGCAGGGTTTGTTTATACGATCAACAATGCATGAAATATGCAAATTGGGGTTTGGAATAAAGGTGAACAACTTGTCAAATATGAAGATAAAAAGACACTTCAATATTGGATCCGAGGTCACCATCAAGGAAAGCATTAAAACTGTGGATGATTTTGTCTACAACGTCATTCAGAGCAGGAGGCACGAAATTTCTGTCTGAAATAACCATGTCTGTGAAAAGTATATACAGAGAAAGCTCGATCTACTGTCATCCAGAGAAATACTCTGACAAATATCTCCTAGACATTGTTATGAATTTTATAATAGCCCGGCGGGACACCAGTGCGATTACTCTTTCTTGGTTTTTTCATTTGCTTTGCCATAATCCAGACGTCGAAGAAAGGCTTCTCCAAAAAATCAACGATGTGGTCAAAGAGAATGAATGTGCATCCCTGGAGAATCTATATCTATTTTCGCTGAAAGCCTGACACACATAGTGCTGGACAAGATGCACTATCTTCATGCTGCTTTGACAGATACTTTGCACCTGTATCATCTTATTCCTGTGGTGAGTTATTTTCCATGAATTATTTTGTCATTACAGTGAATAAAATTATGCTAGTATTACTATTATAATAGCCTAGTATTATAAAGATGAAATTTTATATTGGAAAGTAAAGTAATTATATTTAAGTTTAGATTTTTTTTCATGTTTATTATATATTAAGAATAAAGATTAATTTACATTGAATATGTCTATAGTTAGTTATATATCAAGTTCTGTTGAGCTGCCTCCGTGACTCAGTGTCATTTCCAGAATCATGATATGTAAAGCTTTTCCCACGAGTTAAGTCATTTTTAGAATGAGGTTCTGTCGAGCTTCCTCCAAGATTCACTTCATGGTTGGAAGACTGCGACATACTCGAGCTTATTGGACCTGGTATTAAGTTCTTACCTTTGCTCCTAGTATTATTTTACCCTGAATCTTTATTAATCTGATTGAATATGGTATTAAGTTTTTTATCCTATTAGATTGCGAACGGTTGTATAAATTCTTCATTACCAATTTATCAGATAAGTGATTAATTATTCCTCCTCATGTGGGTGACATCGATTCCTTAGCCACTGAATTATCGACCCATGATTGGTTCAACATCCTTAACCTGACAATTTAGATGATCTCCATAATGCATGTCTCTAGCATTGCCTTGATATGCACAAACCACACTTCGGTGTTCCACAAGCTACTTTTCTCTCCTGAATGGTGTCTGTCAAGATGCCAGCTAAAGGAAGGAGAAACTTCCACAGGTAATGCTAGAGAACAATAAACTCTTGAGATTCGAAATCATATGAGGTATCTCTCAACCTATTTCAATTATCTCATAGATACATTGGTATTTATAACATTACTTTGCAATTATCATTACTTTTGAAGGATTTTTTTGGCTTAGAAATATACTACCAATTCACATAGCCTTTCGTGTCATAGAACCTTTTCATAGATATTTTTGACATCATTCATCATTTTTAATATACTATATATCCGGCAGAAATAGTCTCGATACTTTTCTCTACTGTCCCTGGATTGTAGGGAGATTTATCTCAATCCACATACACATTTGTGCACATTAGACATCGCTCGTAGTGGTTTTGGCATGGCTACTTTTCCTTAACATCAAAGGTTTTTCTTTTTACAACCCTACAGAAGGAATCACATTCATGACCTTGTTGCATGGTTTAACATAATTTATTATTTTTATGGGTTACAGAGTACAAAATTTCATGTTTCTGAATAATGTATTGTTTTTAATTAATTGATTCACGTATTTTTGTCACGTCTTTTTGTTGTAAGATTGGCGGTTCCCACCTTATTCGCGAGTCTTCGATAGGCATTATGTCTCCGCGCAGGATAAAACACAGAGTATATTCGTTCTCCATCTCCGCGTAGTATGAAGGGGAGAAATTTATATGTCATATAAGTAAGTTGACTTTATGGGTTACACATGATCAACTTAGTTTCATACTTTTTAAATAATGTTTTATGCTTTTTATTAGTTTTTATATTAATACATCTCAGCGCAATCCAAGTATGATGATCAACTTACTTTCATACTTTTTAAATAATGTTTTATGTTTTCTATTAGTTTTTATATTAATACATCTCATCGCAATCCAAGTATGATTGAAGGTCGTTAATATACGCATTTACTTCTACTATTAGTTGTTTCTAAAAGTTTATCACTTCACAGTTTGTCTATGTTCCGATTTCTTTCTCAGCTTGCTTTTCATCAGAAGCTTTTTGCAAAACATTCCAAGCAACAAAGTATATACTAGAAAGTAGGTACTAAATTTCCATTTGAGTGTTACAGTATTTTCTGCTAGAGTCCAATTGTAAGAAAATTGTTGACTTGTTAAACATTCTAAATCTCTAGATTGATGAGAAATTTGGTATGGACCTGGAATATGCATAATTGGCAAAAACAAGGAAAAATGTGGATCAGTTAATTGCATACTATTGTGGATCATTTATTTGTGCACCATTCATATGTTAGGCAAGTTTGGAGTGAACCAATAAAGAGATCAAATGGGAAAAATGACTCGAGAAATGTTGTTAATCTCTTCTAAAAATTGGTTTATCTTTTTCTTTATTGTTGCTTTAGTAAATTAACTCCATTTCATAGACTTCAGTGTATACAAGATAAATACAAAATTGATTTGGAGCCTAAAGAAAGAATTATGATGGAAGAGCTGAAAATTGAAAGCAAGCTGCAAGAAAATATGAAAAAGGAATGGTCTACATCTTGGATCGAACAATTCTCGACACTCTTAGTATGGACGTTCAAACAACGCCAAACCAATTATTTTAGTAAACTGAGGCTTCTACATAACATTGAAGTCTCCCTTCTTCTGGGATTTCTCTAGTGGAAATCTGAAATGTCGACAGAAGCACAACTTAGAGCTCAGGTGAATATCAGAGAAAATATTTGTTTAACCATCATCTTCGTTATCGAATTTTCCAATAGGTTGTTTCTAAAACTGTAATATGTGGTGCAGGTTGGATTGTAAATGTATTTTTAAAATAGTTAAACATTTAAAAGATAAAAATTCTATTCCAGGATTAAGTTAGCATTCCGTATGGGATACTAATTAACATGTTTGATAATAACTAAAACTGTAATACGTGGTGTAGGTTTAAAATAGCTAAACATTTAAAAGATAAAAATTCTACTCCAGGATTAATTAGACCCAAAATAGCATTCCTTGCTTAAAATATATGGGATACTAATTAGCATGTTTGATAATAACTAAAATTGTAATATGTGGTGCAGGTTGGATTGTAAATGTATTTTTAAATTAGCCAAACATTTAAAAGATAAAGATTCCATCACAATTATATAAAATGTATAAACCCAAACAAAAGAATGACTAAAGATCTAATTTGAAGCCACAAGGATATCAAACTCTCATTTGAAGCCACAAATGATATTCAAAAAATGTTTAGGACACATGGTTTGTATTTTTAAAATACCCAAACATTTAAAAGATAAAGATTCCATCAAATCTATGTAAAATGTATAAATCCAATCAAAAGAATGACTAAAGATCTAATTTGAAGCCCCAAGGGATATAAAACTCTCATTTGAAGCCATAAATGATATTCACAAAATGTTTAGGACACATGGTTTGGAGTCTCAACAACCTGCATGTTCAAATTAAGCATCGTGAGTTCTTTTTGAAACAATAAAGTTGTAGTTCTTTCCTTGCAATCGCAATGATCAATTTGTCATTTGAAGAAATGACCCTTCTCCACATTATTTCTTCTAAGTTGACAAATATAATTTTTTGGATATTGCACCACTTTATTTTTGTTTTAAAAAAATTAACTAATAATTTTAAAGTAATATTTAATAACTTTTTAATTAATAACTATAATTACTATTTTAATTATCAATTTTAAATCAAAATAATATAACATAACATTGCATTGTACATTATCTCAATATAAGTCAGAAATATAGAAATAGTGGCAAATGCTTGAAGTTCAAGTCTTTCTTAATAGCCCCACACAAATTCTCTATATTTTTTAAAAATTGCATATGGAAAAATTCTACAAAACTTTTATTGCAAGTTCTATGTTTTATGTCGATTGAAGATATCAAAGTTTTTCATCTTCATTAAGTCAAAATCTACATCTAGAGTCGGCGAAGGGGACATAACAGGATGACTAAAGGGGACATAACAAGATGACTAATGTATGGCCTCAGGCTTTGTATCCCTAGTCCTAGTGCTACTGTTGGCGGTGGCCATACATCAGCAAAAAAATTGGTACGAAGGCCTTTAACCCTAAAGTGAACTTTGTAAAAGCGTAATTGCTATATGCTCTATGTCACTGCATGAACGCAATGACCTAACAAAGATGGATAAGAGGTATTGTACAACATCCTTTTTGTAAGGATGTTTTTTGGGAGAGATACTATGTGGCGAATTGAAAGTGTCATCTATTATAATCTACTAGTATTTTTTTATTGAAACTTAAAAAAACATCTTAGAAGATCAAGAGCCAATATTTGTTACAAACATTATACTATCTATAAAATTCAGATAATGTAAATCATTTAGATTTATCTTCCGCTTTTGCAGACAATCTTCTTTATTAATTCTTGTTCTCAATGACGATTTACATGTCACAATTGTTCGTCAATTTATGCCTTACAACGTTCCTTTGCAACATCTTAGATTTATCTTCCACTTTTGCAGACAATCTTCTTTATTAATTCTTATTCTCAATGACGATTTACATGTCACAATTGTTCGTCAATTTATGCCTTATAGTGTTCCTTTGCAACATCTGGTGCAAATACTAGTTATAATTCCTATCAAAGTTTGAATCTTAACAAGTGAGATGCTTGTGTGTGTGCATGTACTTGTAAATAATTAACATACTGGTGATCTACTTTTACAAAATAAATCCCCTCATTTGTAACTTGTAAATATAATGATTTGTAACTTCTAATTCAAAGAAATCTAAATTTAATGATACTAATAATTAAATTAATAATTATAAATTTAACTAAATTAATAACATTATTAAAAATTACTAATTTAAAATAATATAAAAAATATTTATTACTTATAATTTAAAAATAGGTTAATGTTATATATATATATATATATATATATATATATATATATATATATATATATATATATATATCATTTTTAAGGAAAAAAACCAAAATAGCCTATATGAAATGTAAAATCATTTTGGTGGTTTCAAAACATTTAACCAAAATGTTTTTATCTATAGATGTCTAAATCTCTAACATGATAAATATCACATGTCTGAATTGACACACCGTTATCTTATCTTTTCATATCGATTCCTCAAACAATTATACGGGGTCACATTCTTTCACACACAATAAACTTTTCCACATCACCTTTTCCTATCAATTGCAATAGCTAACTATAAATATACAGACAATCAGCCAACAAAATTGGCCATGTCTCATTAAATGGTATTTCATTCCCTGAATTGACATCGTGGAAAGAGTACGGCCAATGATTGTACGCCACGTGAATCTCACACAAGAGTGGATAAGAAGCAGTTTAGTTATTATAAGTTTGGGATTATTTTTTTTATTTTTTTATTGTGGTGATTTAATTTTTAAGTAAAATTATAAATTTTAATTATTATAGGTTTGAGACTTGTTTTTAATATGTTATTTTTTTAATAAAATGATAAATTTCAATTATTTAAAATATTTTTTTAAATGGTAAATAATTTTTTAATCTTATATTTGAATTATATTATTAAAATTTATTTTTTAAAAGATTTTTTATTTTTTATTTTTAAATTTTTTTATAATTTTTAGTAGAATTTAATACTTCAGAAAAATCTCTACCAATTTTAAATATAATTGACTTAATCATTTAACAATTAAAGTACAACCATTGATCACTGCCCACAGATTTGCAAATGAATAATTTGGTGATACATATTTCCCAGCTTATAAGCTCATTAATTCAATATATACCCACTTAAACAAATACATTATCTAGGAATAAACACATACAACCAAATAAATAATTTGGTGGGAAATATTTGGTGATACATATTTCGCTATAGAGCCCAACAACAACATTAGTGACAAAATAATTTATCAAAAACAAAAACATTTAACAATTAAAATACAAGCAGTGGATAATTTAGCACAGATCTGCACATAAATAACTTATCCATTAAACTGATACAATACATGGATTGGCAGTACGGATCTCCATATAAATAAACAACGCCCCTCGAGGTTACATTTTGCAGTCACAGCAAATAGTAAAACAATAATTGCAAAAGAAACAGAGAACATTCTCATCCTAAAAGTACAGATCGATGAATATTCCTTCCAACTGTGAACCAAATTTGGTGACTGAGAATCCGTGCCCGCTTTTGCTCGATCAGACTCGATTCAATAAAATGTACAGTCACTTCGTACGGGACTTTATAATTACAATCGACCTGATCATTTCCAGACCACAGCTACAAGCCTTCAGAACTCATGGGCGTTCAGTACTTTCAACGGCCTTGTGAATATGATTGTTTCAGTCTGTATTACAGAACGGTGGGGTGGGAATGTAATTGGTCATTAAACCACAACAAGTTTGTTACTAAATGAATACTTTGCGACAGAGCCAATATTTTATAAATTAATGAAGACTTTCCGACAGACCACTTTGTGAGAAACCAGCCTCCTGATCAACAATTTGCATCCATGTGAAGCAGATTTTGAGTTACTTCTCCCTCAGGCTTTCCCTTTCTGTAAATCATGTACAGAATCAGCTGAGAAGCTCCCAGGCCAAAGCCGATTCCATTTGGGATCTGCATATTGCATCAGTCCGACGTTATTTGGTTTACCATCAGTGGAACCCGAACTACCTAATAATGACGACATTAGGTTTTCTATGAAAACTTCACCCCAGCAAACACGTCTTGAGTAAGCACTGCCCAGGCTGCCCAGATTCCTCCGTTGAGGAACAGAAAGAATGATAGGAAAAATGGCATGAATTCCACGCTCTTTGTTACTATGACGCTTCTCTGTAACCAACCACATACAGATAAAAATTCAAACCTGCACTAATAAAAATGACACATATGTTTGAAGCTTTTGTGATTTTTCGCAATTTGTTTGGAATTGGTTGGAATCATAAATTTTCACAGCAGTGAACAAGACTATATCCACAAGCAACACCAGCACAATAGTCTTCATCTGCATAGCAATAACAATCGGACATTCCATACATTATATAAACTATGTTTTTGATTAATTATTTAGTTGGTGTTTGGTTTGATCTCCATTCAGAAATCCGTGTCTACATTAAGGATAAGTATAATGTGTCTAATAATTATAGTGGCAGCATCAAATTAGTCCCTATGATAGTTAGAATTTGAATCAAATAATTATGATGAAATCAACCTTAAAATACAACTAATTACAACTTTTTAAGATAATATTTTCAATGGAAAATGAATACAATAACCTGCTGGGACAATACCCAACTTACCTTGAATTCCTTAGGACAATAGATTAAGAACAGAAGCACATAAACTGATTCCAATACAGCGCCTGCCCCATTAACTGTGGAGATCAGCAGTCCTCCAGTCTTGATCAATCCATAATATGTCCAGAGCGAAGTGCTGAACAAGGTGCAGATATAAGGAAGATAATTGAAATCCTTTGTGGATTCATTCCTCACTATGAGCCAGAACGTCTTCCTGTCTATCAAAATATAATCAACAATCCAAATTGACAAAGCTCCCTTAGATACTCTGTGTATTGATTACAGATTTCAAACATTTGAGAGCTTACACTGGCGACAGGAAAACGAGGAGCTATTGAGATTTTTTTCTGTTTCACAAAGTAGGCAAAAATCTCTAATGTGTGACAACAATAGGAATTTGTTGCTAGATTAGCTCCAGGTTGTTGGGAGTGAGTTAATGCATCCTATATTTGTTGTAGGAGGATTTATGAGGCAGTTAGATCCTCCTAGCTATAAAACAGGTGTCCAGACGGATTGGGTTGGGGGTGTGAGCGTTTGAGAGGAAATTAATTCTCTTGTAATCTCCTATTTTGATAATAAGATTGCCCATGCCTATGTTTGGTGGACGTAGCCCAGAATGGTTGGGTGAACCACGTTAAACCCTGTGTCTCTTTTTTGTGATCTGCTGTTGCTTATATTTTGTTTAGCTGCACTGACTGCTCCAACAATTGGTATCAGAGCATGTTGGAGGCGTTGACACAACGTCTGAACCTGCGTGGAGGTATTTCAAATCTGCATGGAGGTATTTCAAACCTGCCTGTGTACCTGCGTGTTAATGCGTGAGGGTGCTGAGTTTTGCGTGCTGGTGGTGCGTATGGTGCACTGCGTGGAGGTTTGAAGAAGCTGCGTGGAGCGTAGATTTTGACTGCTTATGTCCACTGCTGCTGGTGCGTATGTGATATATATACCTGGTGCGTACTCCAGCGTAGATGTATGTTAAATTTGCGTGGAAGTAGAATTGAAAAATGCCACGTCAGCAAGCTTTGACGGGTCAATGTATTTGGCGCATCAAACAGAGGACTTGAAAATGATTGTTTGTTCGAAGTTTTACCTGCGTAAAGGTGATTAGGAATAAATGGAATACATATCTTAGGCAGATTAAATTGAAGGGGATGCTCTTGATGCATGGGGGGAGATATTACCATAGGCGTATGCTCATGGCTCATATTGATCTCATTGAGAAGCTTTTGGATTACAACACTTAGTGAAACAAATTAGTGAAATTTCAAACCTGCGTGCAGTTTTTTGCTGATGCGTTGAATGGCGGTAGTATATTTGTTTTATGTGTATGTTTTTTCGTGGTGCGGTGTTGAACACTGTGCGCTGAAAACCGAAAGGGTATTTCTCCATGAAACTATGCTATCTTTTGATTAACATGCATATGAATTAATGAGCAGCGTATTTTCTGTTTTGAATTTTGTTTTGGGATTGGCGCAGATTATTCCATAACAGTAGCGGCAACCAACAGAATGGCGCGGATTTTATTTTATTAAGTGCGCCAATGCGCCCATTTCCTCATTAGCGCGGATCCGAAGGTTACACTGTTTGTCAATTGTAATTTGAAATACAAACAACAAAGGGGCTTTTAATATAAAGTAGAGGCATTGTACAATAAGGCATAGGCGGTGTGTTATTTATTAACTTCTTTGAAATTGGAGATTCTTTGTTTTAGACGAGATGGGGAAAACTCAGAGTGCCTGATTTGAAATCGAGAAATTTAATGGCAAAAATAATTTCGAGATCTGGAAGGTAAAGATGCATGATCTGCTGGTACAGCAGGGCGTGGCAAAGGCGTTGTTGGGCAGATCCAAACTGCCTTACCCCGTGACAGATGATGAGTGGAATGAATTGGATGGAAGAGCCTTGAGTGGAATTCGATTGTGTTTGGCTGATGATGTTTTATTTAACATCGTGTCAGAGAAGACTGTGGCTGGTTTGTGGACGAAGTTGGAGAAGCTGTATATGACAAAATCTTTGACAAATCGGATTCTCCTGAAGCGACAGCTATACAGTTTGCGAATGAAGGAAGGTACTTCCATTAATGATCATTTGAATGTTTTTAATACTTTAATGGTGCAATTAGAAAGCATAGAAGTAAAAATTGAAGCCGAGGATAAAGCCATAACTTTATTGTGCTCATTTCCTGAGTCGTGGGATCATTTTGTGACGTCTATAAGTCTTAGTTCATCCGAAACCATTGAATTTGATGATGTCGTCGGAGCTTTGTTGTCCGAGGAGACCAGGAAGCGGTCGAATGCTGACACCTCTACATCAGAGGCAATGATGGCTAGAGGTCGTTCTAGAGAAAGGCGCTCTGATAAGCGCAACGATTCGCGTTCAAAGTCCAAGGGGAAGAAGAGTAAAGTAAAGTGTTGGTTCTGCGGCAAATCAGGGCATTTGAAGAAGGATTGCTGGAAGCGACAACAAACTTCTAAAGAAGCTTCATCGACATAAAAGAAGAAAGCAAACACGACTGATACAGGTTCAGCATCTGGTTCATGTAGAGCGATGAAGTCTTATCAGTTAATTTATCAAATCATGATCAACATTGGTTGTTAGATTCCGGTGCATCAAACCACATGTGTATTCATAGAGACTGGTTTAAGACATATAGATCAGTGAATGACGGAGTCGTGTACATGGGTAATGATGTCACATCTAATATTGTGGGAATAGGGAGTATACAACTGCAAATGTTTGATGGGACAACCAAAATGTTAACTGATGTAAGACATGTACCAGATTTAAGAAAAAATCTAATTTCACTGGGGGCACTTGATACAAATGGATATAAAACTGTCATTCAAGGTGGAGTAATGAAAATTTACAAAGGTATTTTACTAGTAATGAAAGCTAAGAAAGTAGGAAATCTGTTTTAGTTAGAAGGAAGAACAGGGTCAGTTCATGTGTCTACCGTGTCTGAACATGACAGTAGTTCCATTCGCCTATGGCATCAGAGGTTGGGCCATATGAGCGAAAGAGGGTTAAAGATTTTGGCTGATCGCAAGTTACTTCCTAATCTAAGATCTAGAAAGTTAGATTTCTGTAAACATTGTCTGTTTGGCAAACAAAGTAAAAAAAAGTTTAAAACAGGCAAACATACTAGTAAAGGAATACTTGATTATATCCATTCAGATGTTTGGGGTCCAGCACCTACAACCTCGTATGGTGGCTCGTCGTATTTTGTGTCGTTTATTGATGACTTTTCTAGGAAAGTATGGGTCTACATGTTGAAGAGGAAGTCTGATGTTTTTACAGTTTTCAAGCAGTTTAGAGCATTGGTAGAAAACAGCACTGGTAGAACTATAAAATGTTTAAGAACTGACAATGGTGGTGAGTTTACTTCCAAGGAGTTTGACAACTATTGCAAGGATGCAGGGATCGAGAGACATAAGACTACTGTGTATACTCCTCAGCAAAATGGAGTTGCTGAACGCATGAACAGGACTCTTTTAGAGAGAGCAAGGAGTATGCTGAGTAACGTTGGTTTGTAGAAGGAGTTGTGGATAGAAGCAGTGGCTACAACTTGTTATGTGATAAATCGGTCGCCATCGACAGCGATAGGTTGCAAGATTCCTCAAGAGATATGGAAAGGTCACCCTTGTGATTATTCTAAACTCAGAGTGTTTGGTTGTGATGCATATGCTCTAGTGCCTAAACATCAGTGAACTAAATTAGATCCGAAATCGAAAAGGTATGTCTTTTTTGGGTATGGTGATGGAACAAAGGGATTTAGATTGTGGGATCCTACTACCCGAAAAATCATCATCAACAGAGATGTAAAGTTTGATGAATCCTCTCTTGTACAGTTAGATGTAGATAATGAATTGAAACAGGATGATGTATCTAATTTTCAGCACATTCAGTTTGACAACACTTCTGATGATAGTCATGATGACCATAGTTCAGATTCTAGTCATGAACAGGTTTCAGAGTCAAATTATGAACAGGGTTCAGATGGAGGTCATGAACAGGTCTCAGATGGCGATCATGAAGAAGTTCCTACAGATGGTAGACAACCAATTGTGGAAGCACCAGAAACATCCTTAAGGAGGTCTACAAGGATCAAACGTCCTCCGAGAAGGTATGATGATTATGTTACTTCAGTTGCTTTGACCACTAACGATGATGAACCTTTGTGTTATCAGGAAGCTGTAGAAGGTTCAAAAAGTGACAAATGGAAAGCAGCCATGAAGGAAGAAATGATGGCCTTAGGTAAGAATGGCACATGGGATCTGGTTGAACTTCCCAAAGGCAGGAAAACTGTGGGATGTAAATGGGTTTTCAAATTGAAACGGGGTGTGAATGACTCAGAGGACAGATACAAAGCAAGGCTGGTTGCAAAAGGATTTTCTCAGAAAGCTGGCATAGACTTTCATGAGATTTTTTCACCAGTTGTTAAAATTGTTTCAATTAGAATTGTGTTAGCGTTAGTTGCTTTGCTTGATTTAGAATTACAACAACTAGATGTTAAGACTGCGTTTTTACATGGTGATTTAGATGAGGAAATTTATATGGAACAACCAGAAGGGTTTGTTCAGCATCGCAATAAGAAATTTGTCTGCAGGCTCAAGACGTCATTGTATGGTCTGAAGCAGTCGCCTCAACAGTGGTACAAGAAATTTGATTCTTTCATGTTGAGTCAAAAATATATAAGAAGTGAATATGATCATTGTGTTTACTTTAAGCAGTTAAGTAATGGCATGTTCATTATCTTAGTGTTGTATGTTGACGATATGCTTTTAGCAAGCAAAAGCATTGAAGAAATCAACAGGTTGAAGACTCAGATGGCAAGGACGTTTGATATGAAAGATCTAGGAGCAGCAAGACAGATTTTGGGCATGGAGATTTTCAGAGACGGGGGCAATGGTAAGCTGTGGCTATCACAACAGAAGTATGTTGAGAAAATACTTTTGAGGTTTGGTATGAACAATGTGAAGCCTGTGTCAGTCCCTTTAGCTTCCCATTTTAAGCTTTCTTCTAGTTTATGTCCTAATACAGATGAAGAAAATGATTATATGTCTCGAATTCCATATTCCAATGTAGTAGGATGTTTGATGTATGCGATGGTGTGTACGCGACCAGATATTTCACATGCAGTTGGGGTTGTCAGCAGGTATATGGCAAATCCGGGTAAAGAACACTGTTCAGCAGTGAAATGGGTGCTTCGGTATTTGAGAGGCACAAGTAGTTATTGTTTTACTTACAATAAGAGTAGTGAATCTGTTTGCGGGTATGTTGATTCTGATTTTGCAGGTGATTTGGATAAGAGAAGGTCAACTTCAGGGTATGTCTTTACTCTTGCAGGTGGAGCTATTAGCTGGATGTCAAAGCTACAAAACATTGTTGCTTTATCCACTACTGAAGCAGAATACATTGCTGCTTCGCATGCTTGCAAAGAGGGGGTTTGGTTGAAAGGTTTGCTTGGTGAGTTTGGTAGGTTATAGGACAACATCAGGTTACTTTGTGATAGTCAAAGTGCAATACATTTGGCTAAGAATCCGGCCTATCATAGTAAATCAAAGCATATTCCAATTAAGTACCATTTTGTAAGATAGGTTATCACTGAAAGGGGAGTCTCTCTTGAAAAAGTGCATACAAAGGAAAATTGTGCAGACATGTTCACGAAATCAGTTTTGTTGGAGAAGCTGCGTTGGTGTTTGGCTTCTCTTGGCTTGCAGAAAAGATAAAAATAATAAACAAACAGGGTGTCAGGCTAATTATTGTCAAGGTGGAGATTGTTGAGATTTTTTTTCTGTTTCACAAAGTAGGCAAAAATCTCTAATGTGTGACAACAATAGGAATTTGTTGCTAGATTAGCTCCAGGTTGTTGGGAGTGAGTTAATGCATCCTATATTTTCTGTAGGAGGATTTATGAGGCAGTTAGATCCTCCTAGCTATAAAACAGGTGTCCAGACGGATTGGGTTGGGGGTGTGAGCGTTTGAGAGGAAATTAATTCTCTTGTAATCTCCTATTTTGATAATAAGATTGCCGATGCCTATGTTTGGTGGACGTAGCCCAAAATGGTTGGGTGAACCACGTTAAACCCTGTGTCTCTTTTTTGTGATGTTTGTGTTCTGCTGTTGCTTATATTTTGTTTAGCTGCACTGACTGCTCCAACAGGAGCGATATCACATATTCTGCAACATTTTTCCAAATTTCCAATTAAATCAGAAAGGCCACAGCAGAGAGCTTCTGAAACTAATATTAACAGTCATTAAATCTTTAGCAAAATCAAATGGGAAGGGATTCAAATCACATGTGACTTAGATCCCATGGAATTTACAGATGTATGTAGCCTCACCTATAACGCTGAGAATGAAGCTCACATCCGCCATCTCCATTACAGGTTTGCACTGATAAGATAATTGGTAGGGGACTGTGTTCTTATGGTTTGAAATACAGGAAGGACCAAAGGTTGGGCAGAGGGCAGAGTGAAGGATGTGAAGATGTGCATGCTAACAGTTAATACAATTGTAGCAATACACTGAGAACCACAGAAACACTGGAATCGCGGAGAGTCCAGGGCATGAATTTCAGCCTGACATGACAGATGTGGCCCAATTCAATCTGGGCAATCCCACTCGTGTTATTCCTTTGCGCCAACAACCTTTCCAATTCCCCATTAGATTTTTCCATGGTGGAGATTAAAATATATATATATCTATATATATATATATATATATATATATATATATATATATATATATATATATATATATATATATATATTTTAAGGTGGTATACTATACCAATTTGGTGTTAGCTATCTCTGGGAACAATATCTACGTACCCCGTACCGCGTAGTCTAACTAGGTGGAGGAATTGCCCGGAAAGTTATGTAAATTCTGATTATATTTAGAGAAAATCTGTTAAGGATTTTTGTAAATCCAAGTTATAGTTGTTAAACTTCAAAATTTTATGTGTCCTAGACATTTTTGATGGTGCTAAATCCATTTCTACCATTAAAAACATGATTCAAACACTGACCTACAATTTTTTTTGAAAATCAACCACTTTTAGTCGTCCCATTCCTCCACCTCAGTAAACTACTCCTCTAGGTACTACCTCTCCCGACCACACCACCTACAATCTCTTAACAATATTGATCGTTTGACGTTGATGGGTGAAAGACTACGATATTTTAAATAAGTTGGTAATTTATTTATGTACAATAATAAGAAAGTTGGTGATTTTTGTCCCTACAATAAAATATGTAATTTTTTTTAATTATAAAATATCTTTTTTAATAGTATTTTTTTTTTTATTAAATAGAATTTTGAGAAGTGAATTATTTTTTTATTAAATAGAGTTTTGGTGAATTATTTTGGAATATGGTTTTAGAATTTTTATTTTTAAAAAATTTAGATTTAATGATATGAAAATATTTTTTGTTATATATATAATTTAGTGAATGAAATTAAAGAATTTTAAATAGATTTTTCCACTTCAAAATTTATGCAATGTGTTTGTGATTTTTTTTTGAGGGTATTACAAAATTTTAGCTTTAGATAAACCAACTTAGATCTATTTAACATCGGATTTATGGGAGCTTCTATCATGTGCCGAGAGGGATTAAATTCCACGAGGTGCAAACCTTCTTTTTGGAGTGATTAAATTCCTCGAGGTGCATGTTAGTGTTAGTATTTGCATACTTCCATCAGTGATCAAAACTCCTCTTTTCATATTCATATTAGGATCTCAATCAGAATTTTTTGTCATTCCACCTAAGTCCTCATTCAAAAATTTACTCACTAATGGTAGCCCTAGTCAAGAACCTCACTCTCCCTCAAAATCAATACTTGCTGGCCCACCCTCATGTCTTACTGAACATACATCAATCAGAAGCTCATTTCATCATTTTTTTTATGTCAGTCAAGTCACCAGGAAGTCTGCTCACTCAAGGTTTTCATTAGGTCTCTAGGTTTCATTTTTCCAAGGTCCAATAAAACACCATTTCATTGCATAAGGTCAGCAAAAGTATGAGAGTGAATAAAATAATATCCCTTTTTCATTTAAAGAGGATTTGCAAACACGTAAAAATTATTGCCAAAGTTGTTATTTTGATTTCAAGTATGAGTTTCATTCCAGATTGTAATTTTATTCCAAAAACAGAGATGTAATTCTATTTTTTATATTTATGTAATTTTATGTCATTATATGTAATAAGTAACTTTTCTAAAAGCTGCCAACTTAGTTCCACAAGCCAAATGGATAATAAATGTCAAATCAAAAAGTGTCTACTCCAAAAATTGATCAATCTACAAAGCAAAAGCACAAGGTAAAAGAGTATCAGTGCAATGTTTCAAAAGCAATTTCAAACATTAGCAAATGAGTTTTAAATCTACAAAATCAAATTCCACCAAGTATTTAAAACCCTCAAGACATCCATTTACACCTCATTTGCTCTTGTCATGGTCGAGGAACCTCAACAAAAGAGAAATTTTCAAGTTTGACAGGCGCAATTAGCAAAATAGAGTTTTCGCTGTGCATAGGGCAATCAGCCATTGTGCACACATCAAAGGCGATGCACATGTATTAAAGGCGTTGTGCATGCATCAAAGGCATTGCACATGCATCAAAGGTGCTACGCACCTGTCAAACTTCATCTGTAAGCCCTCAAATATCATCCAAGTGCTCCAAACCTTCAGCACAGGGTTTCTTAACCTCCTAGCAAGTAAGGCCTTGTCTATACCCTCCTTACATTTCACAAGTCATCAATTCATGCTATTAAGTTTCTTGTGTGAAATTTGGAGTTCTCAAAACTTGCAAACCCTAGTTTCATTTCCACACCTCCAAATCTATTCCTAAGACCCTACTATCCTTCCCACATCACAGTAAACTCTAACCCTTCCCCTGTCTTGCTAAATCCCTATCCCAAATTTATTCTCCCTTAAACCCTAAGTCCTACGAGGAGAATTCCTAGGAAGCCATACTGCCATACTTGTAACAAAATACCAATTCCCAAATCCTTTAAATATTTCGATCCCCTATCACCTCCCTAAGTTCCCTAATCCCTTCCCCCACTCCCTAAATTTTTCTTACCCCATTCCCACTCCCATTTCCTAATCCCTAGCGTTTCAAGACAAAAAGAATAGAAACACATCATCGAGGAGGAAGATAGAGATTTTACAGAGGAGGAAGAAACAGAAGAAAGAAGGCCACACAAAGGAGGAAGAATATTGAGGTTTGAGCCTACCAACACTAGAGAACTAATGGCCTCACCCATGACAGTCACTTGTTTCAAGCATATGGGATGCTTTGATTTTTTTGAAATGATACAAAGAGTTCAAAGCCACCTTGTTTTGACTAGAGTTTTCATTTCAAATCTTGAGGACAATCAAGTGACCCTTGCTGGTGTAACCTTCACCATATCTTCAACCATCATTACCGCTACTACTGGAATACCTAATGTGGGTGAGAAGTGGTTTAAAGCTCAAAACCTAGATGATCAATATTATCAGCCATACTTGAAGCCTCGATACAGAAATGAGAGGAAGAAATTATTCCCTTTCAGTCCCCTTCTTGATAAGTATGCTCCCATCATGAAAATCATCATGAAGTACTTCACTTGTGAAGGTAGATTTTCTAGACTCTACTCATACCATATCAGATTGCTCATGCACTTTACAAAAGTCAAAATGCTCAATATTCCTTATTATTTGATAAGGAGCATTGAAAAAATGGCATACACAGTTCAGGGAAAAGTATGATCTGCAAATGAACAACCTCTTTCATCACTCTCTGATCAAGATCATTGTCCTCCATCACCTTAATTAGCTGAACATCTCATGGGACACTTTCATTTCCCATGATATTTTCACTGGTCCATAAGCTTCACATGATAAAGATATGCCTTCTTCATCTCATCCCACTGATCATCATGCTGAAGGCATACTCCCTCCATCTCAGCCCACTACACCTATCCCTCCATCATTTCAGCCTATTTCACCACGATAATCACCATTGCATGGTCATACAGGGTCACCTAACAGAGCTAAGATCAACAGGCCTAAAGGGGTTGAAATAGGCATATTTACTAGAACATATCAGAAAGGGCATAGGGAGGTGTTTTCCCCACATATTGTGGGAGGGGCCCTGCCTTCTTCATCAACAAAGTAGGTACATAAGGGCAAGCAAAAGATTGAAGAGACAATTGTTCATGAGGAAATCAGGTAAGAGGATGAAGACTTCCATGAGACAAAAACAGAATTTGACCTTGTCGACTTGGATCATCAAGATGATCATGAAAACACAAACTTGATGATCAAAGAGAAAGAGGCCCAAATCAAACAATTTCAAAATCAATTGGATAGAGCTAAATTTTTCATTTCATTTCTTGAGTAGGAAAACCAACAATTGAAAACAAAACAACTGATCATGGAGGTGGACCTTCTCAAAGTGAAAAGAGAAGAGACCAAGGCTAAGGCCTTACTTGATGAAGCATATGATAAATATGGTGATCCTGATGAGCTAGAAGAACAAGTTTCAAGAAAAAGGCCAAGAACCAAAGGCCTAAAGAGAGCATTAGAACTAGAGAAACAGAAAGAAGCTGAACTAGCCAAGGAGCTTACTTTAAATGAGCAATTTGCCATAATGATCAATGTAAAAAGGGATCATTGGTTTGAGAGATTTAAGAACCATCCTAAGAATCTCTTGAAGAAATAAAAGAAATAAAATGACATATAGAGGAGGATGGCAAAGTATTATTGCCGAAGAAACCAAATAGCAAGGTCAAAACTCAAGAACATGAAGTCAAAGCCTGAAACCCCAAATATGCAAGAGGAGAAGAGAAAACTTGATATCCTTGTTAAGGCCTCTTTCCATGATTTAAATACTCCATAAGCAGTTCATGTATCAATTTTGACAATTTTCTTGACATTTTTGAAAATTTTGGGTTTTTGTGAAAACTTTGACAATTTTTGCACAGTTGGACTCTCCTATGCGCAACACCCTAGGCGTTGTGAACCTTATAGAAGAATCAAAATGAAAAACCGAGACCACCATTGGATTTAGAAGGCAGTAAACATGCAATTTCGACTATTGGCACACCAAAATTGGGCAATCTGACAAGGAGAAATGGCAAAAAAACACCTCAAAAATCACATTTATGCCATCTTTTTTAGCTAGGCGCTACACACAGGAGAAGTATTTGGAGATTTACTTTTTGGAAGGTTGAATTTTATCATTTTTTGGAACCAAGTACATTTCTGGAAACTAGACAGGACAGGGTTTCCAATGAGCTACCATGAGCTGAATTTGAACACGGGAACCCCTTCAAAACTTAGCTGGAAGATGGCATTGCGCATAGGACTAGAAACTGATATTTTTCTACTTTTTCACACTTTCTCAGTTACTCAAGGAATTTTATGAATTTTTACTGATGTAATTGATGTTGTAAATGTAATTATGGTCTTTTTAATATTACCTAGGGTAAATACATTGGGTAAATAGACTCTATGAGGTGTAATGAATCAGTTTCATTATAATTAGGGATGAGTCACTTTGACCACCCTACACTCTAGCCATCAGTTCAGATTTTGGTGGAACAACTCCTTAGCTCATGGATCCGACCCCTGAGGCTGGGGGAAGTTTGTTTTCAGGCCTATATCTTGTATTTTTCAGTCTTTTCAAAGGTTGGACTTAGTTGGATGTTGTTGTATTGATCAGAGACACTTGTGTAATCAATATTTGGCAAAAGTTTAATGAATGAGTTGTAGCTATTTCTTTGGGATACCTGTGGTATGGTTGTCTAGCATTGTTTTTCTTTAGTTTCACTTGTATGAATATATTTTTGGTCCATATATTCCATTTCATGTCTATTTTATGATCTCTTTCAAGTTGATAAACAAAAATAATCTCACATGATCTGTTTTGGGGATGTTTTCATAGTTTGTTCATTTTTCTTCACTTTAGGAAGAATACATGTTTCATGCTCTTCCTAGCTCCTCACCTGTCTAAACCATCTCATCCCAAGAAACTCTAATGTGCTAGCCTACCTACGTACTTTTCCCCTTTGAATGTCTGCTATCATATCTTATTTTCCCTAACCTAGTTTTTTGACCTAATATCCTCATTTAGAAAAACCCAATCACTTCAAACAAAAAAAACCCTCTACAGTTTATACCTAGCCTAAAACCCTAATTAATCAAGCCCTCTTGGCTGTGATTTTGTGGAGAGAGCCCTCTCTGGCTAGCTACTAAGTCAAAAGGTTGGTATGTGATTACCTCAGTTGGACTCTTCCTCAGCCTTGGAGATCTGGAGGAGGGATAACAGTGCAGAACTTATTTTTGGAGTGTAGGTTTGCACTTGGAGGGATTAGATCTATGTAACACCAGAGATATCATGCGCCCAGAGGGATTAAATCCCTCGAGATGCAAACCTTCTTTTTAGAGTTAACTTGAGGAAAAGTTTACACCTGAAAAGATTTAGCATATGCATTAAAAATAATTTACTGTATCTACATCTAGCTATCTAAAAATAATATCTACGTACTACCTCTCCTGACCACACCACCTACAATCTCTTAACAATTTATTCTGAATAAATATCCTATGCTATTTTTGGTTGATCGTTTGACGTTGATAGGTGAAGACTGACGATATTTTAAATAAGTTGGTAATTTATGTATGTACACTAAAGATTATTATTTAAAACAAAGTTGGTAATTTCTGTCCCTACAATAAAATGTGTACTTTTTTTCATATAAAATATCTTTTTAACAATATTTTTTTTCCATTATTTGCTAGTTTATTATTAAATATTGTTTTGAAAAGTGGTTTATCTTGGAAAAGGTTTTCAGAATTTTTACTTTTAAAGAGTCTAAATAATTTAGATTTAATAATATGAAAATATTTTTTGTTATATGTATAATTTGATGGATGAAATTAAGGATTTTCAAATAGATTTTTCAACTTTAAAGCTTATCCAATTCATTTGTGACTTTTTTCGTCACCACATTAAAAAAATCTTAACTTTATAAAAATTAAATTTGATAAACTATAGAAAATGAGCGTTTTGATGGCTATCTCGCTTAGCTTATCAAACATTTATTTATATGATACAAGTGCCAACTCATTATGTATTGATATACAAAAAAAATTAAGACGTTTCAATTTTATTTTAAAAATATATATATATTTGTCTTTATATATTTTAATTAAATGAAAAATAATGATTAATTTTATAATAAAAGAAATTAAAAGAATTGTAAAATTTACAATATAATTATTGTCAAATAATACGATACTTTTTAAATTCATGAAAAATCATTTTTCAATATTTTTAAAAAGCTTTTTTAATAATAATAACATCATGGCAAGCTAGCAATACCTTGACATACATCAACATGAGGAAAAAAAAAAGAGACTACCAGTGTTGCAAGCACACAATCACAATCACTGAGTCATAACAACTATTGGATAAAATCTCTAAATATTTGAGTGGTTGGTCACTACCCTTGTCTCAATTGATCTCTTGGCTAAAATGAACAACTTGTGGTCTATACTGTTAATTTTTTCCTCCAACTCTTCGAATCTGATGGAATTCTCGTGTTGAGTCCTCCTTTGCCTGAAATATTCAAATGACGTTTAACCTTCTGCCTACTTCCTGCCATGATTGATGAAGTCACTGGAGCACATGCAATGATCTAACATGAACCAAGAGAGATGCAAATTTATGCGACATTATTTAAATGTTTTTTATAGTTATTTAATTTTAATTTATATATATATTTTTAAAATTTTTATTTTGGCCGACATGAGAAAAATTTCAACTTTGATGATGGACGAACACGGTTACACATCATACTGGGATGTAGAATGAGCCTCTTGGCTTAATAATGAGAGTTGCTCCATTTAGTGGCATCATATCAACACAACTTGCAGAATGACCACTCCTAGACACCCTCCTTGGGATCACAAGGGGTAGAATGCCCACTCCTAGGCACCCTTCTTTGGATACCTAATTCGACCATAATCTTAAAATTAAATAATAAATAAATAAATAAATATTATTTAATTTATTTAATTTTTTAAAATTTATAAAATCTTACCAATTTAAAAATAATATATCGATTGATAAATAAATTACTCAACTTAGTGCTGTAAAAGTTTGAAGGTAAAATATTTACATAGTAAAAGATCATTGTATGATATAGTTTTATGAGCATAAGTGTATTTCTACTCCTATAGTTAAATTGATTAATTAAAAATATGAGTCTAGAGATGTGATAAGATTGTGATTCCTTGTTATTTTAAATACACTTTTAAATGAATAAATGGATTTAGTGCCCTAAAAAACCCTTAAGGCACTTAGTGTTTGTAGATTAAATAACTTAAACTTATGATTTTAAAAATTTGAACCAAATTGGCGAGAAAAATGATTAGAAAAGTGTTATTTCGTCTATTATTTAAACTACTAAATCTCTATTTTTAAGAATTTTGTTAATTTTTTTTAAATGTATATATATTTAAGTCATATATTAAATTTTTTAATTAATACTATTAAAATTTAAAATAAAATTATTATCTAATTAATTTTTATAATTTTAATTTCGGAAATGTGAAAGTATAATGAAATAAGTGTTTTAATATATATTGGAATTTATCAACCATTTAATTAATATAATTGTGATAGGTTCAATCAACTTTAATTTCGCTCATTAGTTATTTTTACACAATAATTTGTTATTATATTTTTAATTATTTTTACAAAATATTTTTTTATTTTTATTCAATTTACAAAACACATCTTTCTTTACTTAACTCTCTCAAATCTCACAACGTTACTTAACAATTTTTAATTGAATTACAAAACAAAAGTAGAAAGGTAAAGTATTTACATAGTCTAGGGATGTTACAAACTAAGCATAGTAAGAGTGAGAATCACAATGTTTTATTATGCAATTACACATCTCCTATTTAGTTGTAGAATATGCCTCTCACAATAATTATCAATAATTATTAAGTGGATGGTAGAGTTAACTTCTACAAAATATTTTAGAATATTCTTAATAGTAGTCACATATCAAAGGTTGATATTTATCTCAAAAGTAGTTATTTCATTTCTACTCTTTTAGCCAAATTGATTAATTAAAAACATGAGGCTAGACATGTGATAAGATTGTGATTCCTTGTTATTTTAAATACACTTTTAAATGAATAAATGTGATTAGTGCCCTGGAAAACCCTTAAGGCAGTCAGTCTTTGTAGATTAAATAACTTAAACTTACGATTTTAAAAATTTGAACAAAATTGGTGAGAAAAATGATTACAAAAGTGTTATTTCATCTATTAGTTAAACTACTAAATCTACATGGTTAATAATTTTGTTAAATTGTTTTTTAGATGTATACATATTTAAGTCATATATTAAAATTTTTTAATTAGTAATAATAAAATTTAAAATAAAATTATAATCTAATTTCGGTAATGTGAAAGTATAATGAAATAATTGTTTTAATATCTATTGGAATTCATCAACCATTTAATTTATATGATTGTGATAGTTTCAGTCAACTTTAATTTCACTCATTAATGTTTTTTAAACAATAATTTGTTATTATATTTCAAATTATTTTTACATGATAATTGTCTTTATTTTTAATTTTATTTTTAAAAATTAACTTTTTAACTATCTTTTTTTTTCTTAATGATTTTTGTTTCATTAAATCACCTTAAAATTCATAACAATTCACAAATTTAAATAACTAGAAATTTTACCACATGTTGCAAAGGGAACACCATAAGGCAGTAGCATAGGAAACAATGACATAGAAAAAATAACATAGAAAAAATAAGTAATTTTTTTTATGCAATTTTGTTTCATATGTTATATTCCCCAGAGATATGAAGGTAATGCACAATGACATAGACAGCTTATCAATTATAGTTAAATAAGTAATTTTTTTATGCAATTTTGTTTCATATGTTATATTCCCGGGAGATATGAAGGTAATGCACAATGACATAGGCAACTTATCAATTATAGTTTGTATGAGTATGTACAAAGAAAAACAAAATAGAAGCTTTCTTTAAAAAGACAAATCCCAAAATTCAAATTCACTTTTGCATACTAAATTTGAAGAGGAGGAGATGGTCCTAAATCCTTATATGTTCATCATAGACGTATTGGGAATTATAGTTAGTAAGTCTAAAGGAATGTATATCTAAAACCTCATGTTCAAGAATTGGTGTATGCTCAATAGAATGTACCCAACCCCACCAATTAGAATATTAATAATAAACAGAAGAGTAAGGGAATGGAAAATAAATGAGTAAATCAAATCCAAAGGACTGGAGAGAACTAAAAGCAACAACCTAACAATAAAATTAGGGACAACTAAAAAACTACAAATTGGGGTTAAGGTAATAATCTCCAACCAAAACAGGGAAAGAACAACTTTGCACAAATCAACCTTGCTCCATTTGTGGTATCCATGGAAATTAGGCACAAATCATACTTCTCTATTTGTGGTGTCCATAGAAATTACACACATGATTATCAACTTTTACCTGAGTTTCTTTGCTAGAAAGAAGTTGATAAAGCTCATGATATGGCTAATCAACCTAATAAACCTTCATCATTGTAACCAACTATGTTTTGAAACCATTTTTAGACACAAGGATTTGTATCAACTCTAGAAGTTAATTCTCTTGTTCTATTGGGTATGTAAAATGGGCAATACAACTCTCAGAATCCTTTGAGCTTCAAGAAATGCCACATAAAAAATACACTTTGTTTCTCATAAAATTATATCATAAAAAATATCCTTGATGCTCATAAAACTATATCATACAATGATCTTAGAACACCAACTGCACAAATTCTTCTTAGGATTCTTGTCAACGCACAAATGAGGCAAAGACCAAAAAAAAAGTGATGAAGTAGGTATGCAATATGAAACGAGTCCTCTTATCAAGCTAATATATGGATTTCCCAGCCAATATGGAGCCCTCTAGCTCACAGAGATGGATGGGGCCCTCTCCACTATTGCGTCTTCGGCCACAATTACTTCTCATCTAGGGAGAAAACATAACATTGGGTAATAGTTACTGCATGCATCCTTCTAAAACTTGTAGGGTTTGTCATTGTAGCTTATCATGCATAATGGCTACCATATCACCAGGGAATTGAATTTATGTCAAATATGAATCTCGATGGATTTTTAATAACAATCACCAGTCTGTTTGTGATGATAATCCTTTTCATCTTTATTTTTAATGTTTCTTTATATTTTCAACACACCGATGATGTCACTAGAGAAAATACATTCAAAAAACAACACAACAAATTCTACGCGTTTGAATTCTTAACTGTATACAGTTTCGTTTTTCATGATAATGATAATTATTCTATTTCCCCACCGCCTACATTGGGCTGGATCCTCTCGCCAAAAAAACTTATGTTAGTTCCCTTTTGAACTATTGTGAGTGCATGGGCTAGTTGGTCGCACACATTTTTTTAGACCATTAGTGTTAAACTGGTGATGGAAAATTTATATAGATCTAGAACAAGTTTGAGAGAGATTTTTCGGCGAAAATCACATGAGAAACCATTTGTCGACGCGTTTCGAACCAACCAGCGTGGTTCATCGTCAGGACAAGTTGAAGAAACAGATCCAGCTTAGCAAGTTAAATAGATAGAGCAGAGCCTCCAACGTCTAAAAAGACCAACAGCTACTCTTGACTAGGTACCAAGATCTAGAACAATTTTTATTTTTAGACTCCAAGATACTCAACTTATAGGGGTTGTCATTGCAACTCACCTTTTTTAATTATATAAAATACCCTGTATATACACTAATATACATGTTGATCATCTTAATAGTTAAAGGAAGTAAACTTTTGCTTCAAAATTAGCCTTTTCTTCACCATTCTAAGAAGCCCCCAAAATCCTGTAGCAAGTTAGGCTAGGCACCATGCAATGCAGTGAGACTTGAGAAGAAACACTCTTTGTCCATTAACACAAGATCATATGTTTTTCCTCACTTGAAGTAGTCAACTGCAACCTTCTTAATGTCTTCACAGTAAAGGTTATGCCTTTGAATCACTTGTTATTTTCTATAGAGATGGTCGTGCATCAAATGTCGATATTTTGGTAAGTCGATTATGCCAAATATAAGCATATAAAGCAACTCTCACTCACCAAATGAAATTTAAATGCATATAGAAGTATCATAGACTTTTGAAACAAATGAATCAACACCTAAATTAACTCACTGCATGGAAACATATATACAAACATTGTATAAACAATATATATCTATCTATCTATCTATATATATATATATATATTAGATCTACCTCTATAAAGGAAACAAGTGATCTTAATAATCCTCTATCCATCGCTCTATCATATGCAGAACCTCTGGTTGCTATCTTCACTATTTCAATGCTCTCCACACATAGCAGAACAAAAATTAATCATTTTATGAATGTACGGTACATGGAAATCATGAGCTTTTTGCTCTTTACACATAAGTTCTGTCATTTGAATAAAATTATACCTTTGTCTCTATATCTCTGCCCAAACCCTAATGAGGATCATGGGTTATTAATTTGTTTTGAAACAGGTTGAGGAAATGACAGTGTTGTCCTCATATTTTGTTCTTCTTAACTGTCAAGATTTCTCCAAACATATTGTTGATGAATTGAGTACATGAGAATCAATTTGGACTAAAATGTTGATGTGGCCAACATTGTAATGCACTAAAATAAGCTTGTATACTTAATCCCTTTCTTAACTCTAGCTTTGCAAATACAAATGTCTCCATAAGATTTTTTGAGGTCGATAGAAACATCTATGTGTATTATGTACTATTCAATTTTGATTCATAACAACCTAAATAGGTTGAGCATTGGACATCGACTGCATCACTCTGTTGCCATCAAGTGCCAAAATAATACCTGACTTCAAAATGAAATTGTATATTCAAACAATTCATTCTTAAGTTGATAGTTAAGGTTTTGCGTAATGTAAGATGTCTTCATTTTTTGGCTATGATGATGATATCGAATGATATGTACTCTGGAGGATTTTTAATAGCAACTGCCAGTATGTTAGTGATGAAAATCCTTTTCATCTTCAGTTTGAATTGTTCTTTGTATTTTTAAGGAACCCATAATGTCACTTGAGAAAATCCATTCAAAACAAAACACATGAAATTCTATGCATATGAATGCTTAATTGTATAAAGTGTAGTTTTCATGATAATGATAATTGTTCTATTTCCCCAACCCCATTGGCCGAGATTATATTGATAGCAAAAAATATGTTTGTTTCTTTTTGAACTATTCTGAGTGCATGGGCCAACTAGACCGCCAATGTTTAACCGATGATAGAAATTCTGTACTAATCTATAACAATTCTGATTTTTAGACTACAAGATACTCAACTTGTAGGGGTTTTCATTACAAATCACCTTTTTTAATTATATAAAATACCTTGTATATAGATTGATATAGATGTTGATCATCTTAATAGTTAAAGGAAACAACCCTTTGCCTGGAAATTACCTTTTCTTCACCATGATGAGAAGCCCCCACAGTCATGTAGCAAGCTAACCAAGGCACCATGAAATGCAGTGAGCCTTAAGAAGCAACACTCTTTGTCCATTAACACAATATAATGTGTTATGCCTTGCTTCAAGTAGTTATTTGCAACCTTCTGAGTGTCTTCATAGTGGAGGTTAAGGCTTTGAAGCACTTGTTATTTTCTAGAGAGATGGACTTGCATCATATTTTGAGATTTGGGTAAGTTGGTTATTCCAACCATAAGTAGTAAAAGCCTCTCTCCCTTAGCAAATGAAATTTAATTGCATAAAGAAGCATCATAGAATTCTACAACAAATGAATCAATGCATAAATTAACTCACAATGTTGGCAACATACATACAAACAATGTATAAACAATATCGGTCATATATATATAATCCTCTATCCATTGCTTTGTCATATATATATATATATATATACACACGCACACACACACAATTTCCCCCTGTAAAGAAAACAAGTGAGCTCAACAATCCTCTATCCATCACTTTGTCATATGCACAACCTCTGACTATTATCTGCACTCTTTCAATGCTCTCCACACACAGCAGAACATAACTAAATCATTGTATGAACATGAGGTACTTGGAACTCCAAGAGCTCTACACTCTCTACACTTAATTTTTATCATTTGAAGAAAACTATACTTCTGGCTCTATATCTCAACCCAAACCCTAATAAAGATCATGCGTTATCATTTCAGTTTGAAATTAGTGGAGGAAATGACAATGTTCTCCTCATATTATGTTCTTATTAGCTGTCAAGATTTCTCCAAATAGATTGTCTATGAATTGAGTAAATGAGAATCCAAATTGGACTAAAAATTTGATGTGGCCAACATTAGATTCTAAAATAAGCTTCTATTCTTAATACCTTTCTTAACTCTGACTTTTCAAATAGAAATGTCTCCATATGCTTTGTTGAGGCTGGCAGAAACATATGTGTGTTTTATGTACTATTAAATTTTGATTCATACCAACCTACATATGTTGAGCATTAGAAATCAATTGCATCACTATATTCCCCTCATGTGCCAAAATTATACCCAGCTTCAAAATGCAATTGTATATTCAAACAATCCATTCTCAAGTTGACAATTAAGATTTTGTGTAATGTAAAATGTCTTCGAATTTTGGCTTTGAAGATGATATCAAATGTTATTTTCTATACTAATTAGTTTTTATATTGATTTCTTAAGTAAAATTCTCTTGGATCTGTCAGCATTGTGTTGTTTCCAAAAGATATTTCCATAACTACAAGTAGATGAAATAGTCAAGGAACGTCGATCTTTATCACTTAACTAAATCAACTTGTATAAGAGGCACCAAATTTTTGTAAGTACAGCTACATTTAAAAAAAACGATTTGCAGAGATGAGATTAACTAAAACAACAAATTTTGGATGCTAGTCGTTCAATGGGAAAATGAAGCTCAATTGTGGAATAGAAGAGACTAATAAATTAAATTAACTCATGCAAGAAACATCCTTTATGTCAATATTGCATATTGAAAAACCATCTCTGGTATACATTACAAACTTCAATGTTATTAACATTTAGCATACCTTGTAAGAACTTAGTGACAGTGCAAGTTCTATTCTAGCCCATTTTAATATAAAATTGAAAATCTAAAACAACATTAGTTTCACAAACAAATTTGACTAGAGTGGATAAACAATAAACGAATAGAGATAGACAAGGTGACACAAAAGGAACCCAAATATAAATTTGGGTGGTTCATTTCAATCCTAAAAATATCTTAGGACAAATGTTTTAATGTTAAAGAAGTGATGGACAACCTTTCCCTAATCAAGAAATGATAAGAAACTAACACAAACAAAGGGAATACAAAAATTTGTGTGATGAGCAAAAATAGATTGATTCGCTTTACTATCTTCTCTTGCAGCCATACAGTCTTCCACCAAATTGTTCTTTAATGTGTTAGTTTTTGGGAAATCAAATTTCTTTTAAATACAAGCCTAAATTCCTTCAAATTTAGCTCATGCAAGCGCTAGTTCTAAAGGAGCACTCATTGTACCATTGCCAAAAGATTAAAGATTATATAAAATTTATTCTAAGTTATGATAGATTTTTCCAATGTTTAAAAAATATGAAGAATAATTTTTTTATTTTTATTTTTGTCAACTTGTTTCTGATCCTCCAACCTTGATCTGTGGCTTGAGGAGCCACAACCTAGGGGCATCTTGTTGAAGAATGTGTAACTAGGTTCGGCCTTAATAAGTATGAAATGTATTCTTGTAAATAATAAAATGAAAAGAAATTATAATTGGAGAATGGGTTTCATGCTTCTAAGGTATTTCCTAGGATAAAGAGTCATTTTCATATGTTGAATACACTATGGGCATATTATATCATGTAAATAAAAATGTATTTTGTCTTTAAAGTGTCGAAATACCTCCAAGATCGAGTCGGCCTAAGGAGTTGTCAAGTCGGCCTACATGAAGAACAACGTCCACCCTTGGAAGAGTCTATATAGAGAGAGGAACTCATCCTCCATTACACGCACTCACTCAACTCATTCTATGCGAAGATGAGGAAGAATAATGGTTGAAGAAGAAGGGTAGGAAGAGGAAGTCGAACAAGTCAATGTGCTTGGGCTAGTTCTCTCTCTCTTCTAAAAGTTGAAGTTAGCGTTTCTACACTACGATTATCTCTAGTTCGATATTGAAGGGAAGAGAGAAGGGAAGGAAAGCAAAGGTCACTTATTGCATCTCATTAGCCCTAAGTCACAAGGAAAGGCAAGCGAAGCGAAGAGAAGGTTATTCAAGGGAGATCGAAGTCTCTAAGAGGAAAAGTAGCTGTTGGAGGAGTTGTCGGGAGATAAAATTTCGGATATACAATGGGAGGTTGAAGTCATTTCAACAGGAGGCCAAATTTATCTTGATCTTGGAGGGTATTTGTCTGATTCACTAGGTCCTGATATTCATCAATTGAAGAATCTATAAGAAGAGAAGATATTTAAGGGTTTTCCCCTCAAGAGGAGGGGTTTTTTCCCTGGCTTGCAACCTATATACTGTGTCATTGTTCTTATTTTTTTAGTAGTTTTTTGATGTATCTCACACTATAATAATAAGGAAAAAAGATAATAAACAAAAAGGTATCACAAACACTTATTAAGTTAAGAGAATTAACATACTTACCGCCTTATTGAATTCTCAACACATCTAAGCCGTCAAAATTACTCAAGGATTGCACCCGACCTCGGCCACACCAGCCCTTAGCTAACATGATTTTTTAACATGTCTTCTCCCCTAACAAAGAACACAAACACCTCCCCCATGAGGTTTGATGGAGATTCCCGCAATGTTTGTAGCACTCCTAACCAACTCTAGAATGCCAAACACAACGAACCGACAAACATATAAACCAAATTTTAGACATAATCTGCCATATTGACTGCGTAATGAGTTTCTACTATCTATGAGTTTGGAGCATTGATAACATTGTCCATGGGTTTGGCAGGGCCTCTAAGTTGGCGGGGCTCCACCAACCCTTACCCCCATTAGCATTATAACAAAACTTTAAATAAAACTTGTGCGCCATTGGAAATATAACAAAGCCATAGCCCGATGATAAAATTTTGTAATTCGATGATGGAGGTCATAGGTTCAAGCCCAATATTGGAGGTTGACCTACTGCTAAGCTTACTTTGACTATGACCAATACGTGTCATGTTGTTTGACTGCCACGTGTCTTGCTGAGAGACTTCCACTTGGCCTGCTCTGGCCCCTTTTTTACCTGTTGGGGAAAACTTCAGAGTGAATTTGCTCCCTCATATGGAGGCCATTTTCGAAATCGAACATACCCCCAAAATTAGCGCGATGAGCTGTTTTACTTGGTGTTGGTCTCATGAGCATCTGAGACTGTAAAATTCTATGCATGTCAGGAACTGTTGCTATTTATGACCATCTTGGTCTCAAACATTACATAGCCAACATGACTAGACTCACTCAAGATCCATCATGGATCATTCCTCCCAACTAAAAGACTTTTGGTCCGCCAAAATTTTATTACTATAAGAAATTTATTACAGCATTCATCAGTACATAAACTGTCTAGACCTTATTATAGACTCAATTAGACTTACTGATGTGATGAAAAATCACAGACACATAATTTACATGTAAGGCATGGAATCTGCCCAATTCTAAGTAAGCAAATTTTCTGGAGACTTACATTCTTCCTTGCTAGTTCTCGTTGCTTCCCCTTGGCCTAATTGGGCTACTATCGATTCATGTGGTAGCATTGAACATATGTTATCTGAATGTCCTTTCAGCTTACACTGTGAACAAAATCTCTCTCCTAGGTTTGCAATGATCATCTTCTTGCTCAATTTCTCTAAGCTCTATTTTGACGGTGTTGAGTCCTTACCTGACTTTACTAAAGTATTTCCCAGAATTTTCTGTACCTGTAGAGTCACATCATCCTTTCGGGAAATACTGCTTGTAGCATGCACCTTCTTGTTGTAAACCTTATGCTTATAACATTTAGCTACACAATTGTTGTTACTTCCACAAAAAGTACATGGATAAATCTGTTTAATAAACTTAATAACAAAATTTTGATTGAAAGGCTCACCTTCGGAACATTGTTAGAATGACCCGTTTGTTGACCTTTACCATCCTATAGTTTTTTTGGCATTTACTTAGGATTTAATGACCAACACCGATTTTCTATGTGACTTTTCTTCCCACAGTAGTCACATGTTGATTGGTCAAATCCCAATCCTTCATATTGATGTCTTTCCTGAATAGATATTGGCTGGAGCCTACCTTAGCGATGCTTGCTGAGACCTTTACCTTACTGATATCCCATTCTATTCATCAAATTCATACCAATTCCTTTTGTATGTTTTTGAAAGCTCTAATCTCGAGTTTGCTTGAAACCTCTTCCTTCTCTGTGCTTGAAGCAATTTCCTGAGATGCTAGTACATAAGGAAGTTCATCAGAAGGTGAGGAAAAGGTACCAATCGCTTCTTCCACTGACTATGCTTTTGGAGACATAGATGTATATGAGCTTTCTTCATCCGACTGATGAAGTGGATATGCTTCATTGTCTCCAATTATGGATGGACTTTGTTCTGAGAGACTTCCCCTCTATTTATTTCTCTACATGACTTCAATCCTCACTTGCAGTCTTTATTTTTCTTCTTACAATTATTTCACCGTGCGCCATAATGCAACATTCTCGTGCCAATATTATTGATTGAATTCCTCCAATTCTTGCATCCAACTTTTCTTCATGCGTGTACTCATCCTTGCAATCTGGTTAGAACATGTGCTCTAATTAAAAAGGATGATCTAAAAATGTGTGATCGTCCTCTGACACTTTGAAATATTTTAGAATTATGTCTTTAGTTCATAATTTATCAAGATACGAATAATCGAATTTTAATGAACTTAAAGATGGAAAATATTCAAAGCATATAAAAGTCAATAAAGCAAGAGAAACAACTAGTTGATGACGGAGTTCACCCCTTGTGGGATAGGTCTCCGGGCCTTGGTCAAAGGTGAGGCCGCTTTATTGATCTCGCATGGAAAGTGAGTACACCATTAATCTTTGTCTCTTTTGAGTCAAGTTGATGCCGGAGTGGCAATGTTTCCCTCCAGGAATTTTCGTCCTACAAAGAACTCTCACCCCTGAACTGACTCAATTCTACAAAGAGGTGATTGTGCCTTTATAAGGAGGACTAAGAAGCAACGGTCCTCGTACTCAACTTGATATTAGCAAGCAATATATTGGCTTCAAAAAATCTCTTACATCAACTTCGCCATTCTAGAATGTGTTGTAAGGCATCAATGGCTACTATTCTGCAAGTGTCAACTGCTGTAAATAATAAATTGATTCTTCCCGTGTGTCCGGAGCACCTCAAAACCCCTATTTTGATTTTAAAAATTCTCAATTTTGCTTTCGTAAGACCTCAAAATGCCAATCTCAATGTTTGCTCCAAAGCTAGCTCACAATCCACTTCTACCTCGCTCTAATGCATTGGAAATACATTTATAATGTTTTGAAACTCTAACTTTAGATTTCATTGCAACAACATTGCAAAGATAGTAATCGTTGAAATGCATCCGTGTCATGTGATATTTGGAGCATTTCCAAAGTTTGCAAGAAGATATAACAACAAATCCGCACCATATTAAAATATGGTTCTAACAACACATACCATATAATATGGTTGAAACTTTTGAATCGTCGTTAATAAATACGACTCCACATATCATGGCACAAAACCATAATGCAATTTATATTGCATACCTTGTGTCATCGCATATAACCGTTGCCGATGAGTTTGGCGAATATACGAATCTCCATGGAATATTTCGGTTATAAAACCAAAGTTTGCACTTAGCACTCTGCTCTAGTGCAACCATATACCACCAATTGTATAACAAAGACCCGATGATGACAAGATCTCGTGTAATCAGATATGATATAGTTGTAACCATCGGATAAACATAAGCTCAGTTGAACCAGTAGATGATATGTTTGGGTTCTGCATGGCATATATTTGATAACTATGGTATATGTGTTATAACCAAAGACCGACGGTCTGCCATCCGTGATTGGATAAGACGATTATAATTAGGCCGATAGACTTTCCTTTGAAAGGGACTTTCATCGTCCCTTTGTTTCTCAGGCTTACACGTGTCGTCGGGAATAGAGCGGGCATAACCGCAGAGTTCTGAAAGCGAGCGGTCATACTCGTCGTGTATTCATGGATATTCATGAAGGCGGTTCTGCGGATACTTAATTTTAGTTGGAGTTTGAGAGAGTTTCATGGAGAATCAAGCTTGTCAGAGTCCATCTGTCGTCACGGTCTTCAACGTGGACAGGACGGAGCGAGACACAGTGACGAAGCTGGTACACCAATGGGAGTTGATCACGCCCGCATTGGAGGAGGATCTGTATCGGGTACCCAATTAAAAGGGGGGCAGACGGATGTTCAGCTAACCTTCAATGGAATGTATCTGGGACCCCTCCATGAACTCCTCGACATAGTGAATAAGAGCTTTCCGGAAATGGGCATGGTCAGCAGCGACTGTAAAGAGACGAGCTGGATAGGCTCCATATCCTACACTGCATACACAAACAGGGCCGAGTTATGCAACAGATACAA
Organism: Pinus tabuliformis; assembly: GCA_031772625.1. Lineage (NCBI taxonomy): Eukaryota > Viridiplantae > Streptophyta > Pinopsida > Pinales > Pinaceae > Pinus > Pinus tabuliformis. Next base: position 317,372,862 of record CM062812.1, read on the forward strand.
TTCCAACAAAGGTTACTTCAAAGGGAAATTGGATTTCGTCAAAAGCCCTATTCCGCCATCAGCATGGCATGGAGCATGGAAATTCCTGGAAGAGCTGCCTGGAAATTCTTATGTTCTTCTCGATCCTCTTGGGGGTATAATGGATCAAATACCGCCCTCTGCGATACCGTTCCCTCATCGAGCAGGGAATTTGCACTCGATACAGTATCAAATCACGTGGAATGATCCGAGCGAAGATGCAGAGTCAATTGCTTGGATTCGAAGGTTATACCAGTATATGGCTCCTTATGTTTCCAACTCTCCCAGAGCAGCTTATGTGAACTATCTGGATCTTGATTTGGGTGTAGCTCCCAATGGGACGGCCACCGTTGAAGAAGGGAGGTTATAGGGTGAGAAATATTTCGTGAATAACTATGATAGACTTGTGAAGGTAAAGAGTACCATTGATCCTAACATTATTTCCAGAAATTCTCAGAGCATTCCTGTCAAAAAGTGAGAGCCAAGACGACTCGGCGCGTAGTGGGTCTGAATATCGACCGTGCTAATCTAAACGCTTATGGGCTTCTAATAAAATATTTATGAAAGGTAATGGATAGTTATATATTAATATATATCATATTGACTACTGCTCTCTTTCATAATGGATAATTATATATTAATATATATCATATTGACTACCGCTCTTTTCAAGAGAGTGTTTGGCTCTCATTTGTTGGCTTTGATTGTGTTGTGGCCATTTGTTGGGTTTGATGATGTTGTTGCCGGAATGGATTCCGGCGTGGTAGGTAGGACAACCTTTAGATATTTCCCAAAATGTAGTTAGATTTGGACCATGTAAATCCTATTCAAAAGAGGAAGATAGTAATTTGTTGCGTTTGATGATCTTGTGGCCGGAATGGATTTCGGTGTGGTAGGTGGAACAATTTTTAGATATTTTCCAAAATGTGATTAGATTTGGACCATCTAAATTTTATTCAAAAGAGGTTGATATTAAGATTTTATTAATAAAAAGTGTAATATACAGTGTGGCTGGTTAGTATAGTTAGATAGATAAAAGTAATATATGAAATCTAAATTTTATTCAAAAGAGGATGATATTAAGATTTTATTAATAAAAAGTGTAATATATAGTGTGGCTGGTTAGTATAGTTAGATAGATAAAAGTAATATATGAAATGAAAGATGATTAATAATATTTAGGTAAAAGACTTGATAATAGAAATAAGAAAAATAAAGAGACATAATTAAATATGAAAATAATGATATAAATACATAAGAATAAGATGGAAATTAATGGAATTAGAAAATCCTAAAGACGAAATAAAAGAATATAATAAATTGATAAATTATTAATTTAAGGGTGAAGACAGTGAATAATATACTTCTGAGATTGACTAAATTTATATATTCACAATTAAAGTTGTTAGGATGTTTTTCTATGTATAAGGTTTCTCTAAAAATATAAGTCAAATAATGAGGAGCATATGTCATGGTTTTAGTGTAATCAAGACAATATGATGTTTAGTGTTCTTAGAGCATTTAATAATCACATAATTGTTGAGGTGATTATGATGGGTGTTCTTTAAGAAGGGTTTAGATAGAATGATTGGTTTAGACAAAGTAAAATTTACCATAAGAGCGGGGAATTTGGTGAATGCCTTGATAGTAGAATGAATTTCACTGATCTTTCAAACCTTTAAAAAGTTGCTTAATTGCCTTATAAAATTTAAAAATAATATTAATATTCTTCTTTGATATAAATCTTTGAGTATAAATTTAAAAAAATTTAAAATTCATTTGAAAAAAAATAAAAACCAAAATTATATTAACCAATAAATAATTAAAATATACTTTCAAATAATTATTAAAAGTTAAAACATAGATTTAAATTTAAAATAAAATATTAGCTTTTGTTCTTTATTCATGTCACTTGAATCCACAATCAAAAACACATTGATTGATGCTGAACTTTTTTCCATGGTTGAAAATTGCATAAATTCTATGAAAGTTACCTTGTGCTTACGAGTCACGACTGCTTAAGTGCCTTTATGCCCCCAAAAGAAAACGGTTAATTTTTTTTTAACCTATTAAATAAACCAGTCAGTCTGTTTCGTTCTTTACATTGGTCACTTGAATACTTGACAGTATTGAAAGTATTGAAATCTATAATAAACGATTGTAAGTATTAATTGATTGTTCGCAATATTAATTAATAGTATACATATTTGTTGATATTATATATATATTTTTAATTTTAGTGTCTATAAATATTTTTTTCTCTGATGATTATATTTAAAACTTTATAAAATTTGTTATTAAATCATTGGAAAAGAAAATTAAAATTGATTTTTAATTTTCAAATTATTTAATTTAATTAGGCTGATAGGCCTTCCTATGAATGAACATAGTCATCAATTTTTTCATTCTTTGATTGACATTTGTTATATGCTTTTCTGTTTGACATCTGGCAGTAAAATATATATTTTTGACATCTGGCTATATTATTTATGTTACTGATTCATTGTCCCTCGCCGCGCATCGCATCTGGCAAGCATGCATTGAACTTTGACTACTTTTCCCAATATCAGTTGAGTTGCCTTCTTTTCACCTCCGAGTTTTGTTCTGCATTGCAACACTTCTATGGTCTTGATTGGTTCTTTAGCTACATGGGTTAAATCTTGTACTAGAGATTGTTGTTGACACTCTCGCAATTCTGCACACGTGACAAACCAATCATCTCCCAATCAAACGACCTTATTATCTGGAGTGATACCTGATTAGTACGGCCTTGTATTGTTGATGTAGGGTTTGCTCCATTCTCGCTGAGTTTTCTTTGCTCTACAAAATAAATCATTTACCCATCTGTTGTGGCCATGGATAAAGTTGGGCTACACGGCTAACTGTATTGTTTTTGGAGTATTTCTGGTTTTGTTGTAGAAACCTTGAATTCATACAATTCACATATTTGGGGGAAATATTGATTTCTACATCTTTGGGTAAATATTAATTTCTAATGAAGCCTACTCCAGTATTCAGAAGATAGAGGGTATAGTTACCACTGTGTTCCTTTGAATGGAATGATTTTCGGTTGTAATTGTTGTAGTGGGCTGACATGTTAATAGATCTACAGAAAGCTTTGATGCGGTTGGAGGTGAAGAATTGTGGTAAATTCAAGCATGTCATTTTTTCTTTTGCATCTTCAAGATGGGTTTCTGAGCAAGATGAGTTCTTCTCAAGCGAGCGTGTTCGAAGATATCTACATGGATCTTTGGACATGGTCTTCAATTCTCTAAATTGGCAATTGGCTCCATGCTATGTTTGCATCTTCAAGATAGGTTTCTGAGCAAGATGAGCTCTTCATTTCGTCATTTTTCCAGGGGAGCGTGAATCATTTCTTGATTGCATATCTGCTTCTAATCAGCGGATATGTCTAAATGTCTTCCTTGCCATTTATTGCACTACAGTAACTATAGAGGTGATTTCATCCTCTCCAACTCGTCTGGGTCGCCTTCTATGAGTCAAGACATATAATGAATGTATATGAATCAACACATATCATGAATGTCTACTAAGGTGGCATGCAGGTTTTGTAAGGGTTGCCTTTTATGATTTAGAGAGATGTCTGAATATCTTGCTCACCCTTTCTCTTAAATGAAGAAGGCGGCATGCAGGCTTTTATATTTTATATTTTATTGTGAAGTTACTTGTGGCTTCCTGCGGGTTGATTTTCCCATGCTTTAAACCTGTAAGATCATTGGACTGTCATAGCTCTTGGCGTGCATGTTATTGTTGTATCTATGAATGGGTTTTTCTACTTCTTGGCTTCGATCATGACCATTTGGGGTGGCCTTTTGCACTGATTTCCATCTGCCTTCATCATCATGAGCTAGAGAGTCTATGATGTGTTTTGTCTTATAAGTTGGCATGTGTTCTATTTGATCATTCTTTTGTGTCTTCGATCATGGTTTCAGTATTCCTGGATATAGTGACAATGCCAACGGCTCCTTTCTCCTCCAATTGAGGTGTTATATTTGTTAAAAGATGTTCAGATTTTCTCATTTTATCATGAGATGAATCAGTTGGGATAATGAAATGAATGAGTTGCGATATCGATTTTATGTTGTCCTTCATGAAACGTTGTTCAAGTCGGCATCTTTGAGACTTTCCAATATATCACTGCTTCACTTCATTAGCTGATCTGAATAGTGTCCAGTGTGTTGTTCCTCCTTTCAAGCGTGTGTGTTCATGTTTAGATGGTTGTCTTTCGGCATGGTTGTCTTTAGGCGAGCGTGCGTGTTCATGTTTAGATGGTCGTCTTCAGGCGAGAGTGAGATCACAATCAGGAAGGCATCCATGGGGAAGAAGTGCTTCTATTATTCTTGCTACATGTAATGTTAGCAATGATTTGGTATTTTCTTATTTTTGTTTTTGCCTTCCGGCCTCCTAATTTGGCATTGACCATGGTTTTTTAACGTCTCTATAGACATGGTCTTTGGAATGGCTGTGGTCATTTAATTTCCAACTTCTAAGTTCTCCCTTTGACATTTAAGGTTTGTAATGTCATATTTAGCATGGTTTTGAATATTATATTTTGACTTTCTAATCGCAATATACAATTATGGTTTTCAAAGTAGTATCATTCTATATATGTATATTATTCTTTAGAAAATATAATAATAATATCATGGTTTCTAATGGAATTAACTTTTTAATAGAAATATATCAACATGTTTTCTGATATTATGTTTTGACTTTCTAAATGCAATATACAATTATGGTTTTCAATGAAATACATTGGTAGGGGATAGTCATGGTGGTTATTGCCTTGGTCACTAGCAAGCTTCGTATATGCTTGGCCATCTATAGAGGTTTCTTGATTTTGGGTAATAAACTTACTCTAAAATGAAATAAGACATTCAATGTGTTCCTTGTAATATAGATATAAACAAAACATCTAAAGAAAAGTAATTGCACAATGATCCAGTCCAAGAAAACAAGGTTTTCCACAAACCAATTAAGCCTTTCAACTTTTTCAGCTTATTTTCTTATATCAAACATTTGTGCAAGGTTTGAACCAATTAACATTTCATTGAGTATGTATTTACAAATCAATGATTTTGGGATCAAATCCCACAAAGCAATTCTATACCTGCTCTTCAAATTCCTTCAAGCTTTTGAAAGTAAAACCAATGAATTGTCAATATAATTTTACCATAATAAAAAACATTCAGAAAGCCCTTAGCCAGCTCAAATTGCTCATCCGTTAGGCTTGAACCAACATCTCTTCTAGAAAAATTCAACAATTCCAATTTGATAATCCTATCGGCCTCTCTTTGTACCTTTTGGGACAATTGCTAGTAAATGTAACCTTGTAATATGAGCGTATGAACTCCGATAGTTATGTAACTCCCCTTGACGGGTTGGAAAACATTGACAGTGGAATATTACTCCGACCCATGGCATATATCAAATATAACCGAAGTTTGACATAGCTCATTGCAGAATATTCATGATATACGATTTGACTTTGGAATATGGCGTTGTCATAATATTTCTCCGCGCCGAGTTGGGTGGAGACTCCCGCGATATTTGGAGCGCTTCTAACCAACTCCGGAATGCCAAATACAATGAACGGATGGACGTACCAAATTTTAGACATACTCCACTATATCGATTGTGTGTTGAGTTTCTGCTATCCATGAGTTTGGAGCGTTGATAACATTGTCCGCGGGTTTGGTGGGGCTTTCAAGTTTTCGGGGCTTTGCAAACCCTTATCCCCATTAGCAATAGAACAAAACTTCAAATAAGACTTGTGCTCCAATGTAAATAAAAAAAAGCCATAGTATGATGGTAAGATTTTGTAATGCGATGATGGAGGTCGTGGGTTCGAGCTCGATCTTGGAGTTTGACCTACTGATGAGTTGAATTTGATTATGATCGCCACACGTCCTAGTGTTTCACTGCCACATGTCTTGCTTAGAGACTTCCACTTGCCCTGTTGTGGCCATTTTTTTACCTGTTGGGAAAAACTTTAGAGTGTATTTTCTTCCTCACTTGCCCTGTTGTGGCCCCTTTTTTACCTGTTGGGGAAAAACTTCAGAGTGCATTTTCTCCCTCATATGGAGGCCATTTTCGAAACCGAACATACCACCAGAATCAACACGATGAGCTCTTCGAATTGGAGCTCATCTCATGAGAATTTGAGACTGTACAATTATGAGCATGTCGACAACTGTTTCTATTTATGACCATCTTGGTCTCAAACATTACATAGCCAACATGACTAGTCTCAATCAAGATCCATCCTGGATCAGTCAGTTATGCCAAACATAAGCAGTAAAAGCCTCTCTCCCTCAGCAAATGAAAATGAAATGCATAAATAAGTATCATAGAATTCTACAACAGATGAATCAACACTTAAATTAACTGACTACGTGGCAACATACATACAAACACTTTATAAAAAATATAAGATATATATATATATATATATATACATACATTGGATTTGCCCCTGTAAAGAAAACAAGTGAGCTCAACAATCCTCTATCCATTACTTTGTGATATGCGCAACATCTGATTATTATCTCCACTCTTTCAATGCTCTCCACACACAAAAGAACATAACTAAATCATTGTATTAACATAAGGTACTTGGAACTTCATGAGCTATGTGCTATCTACACATAATTTTTATCATTTGAAGCAAACCATACCTCTGACTCTATACATTGGATCTGCCCCTGTAAAGGAAACAAGTGGGATCAACAATCCTCTATCCATCACTCTGTGATATGCACAACCTCTATTTATTATTTGCACTCTTTCAATGTTATCCACGCACAAAAGAACATAACTAAATCATTGTATGAACATAAGGTACTTGGAACTCCATGAGGTATGTGTTATCTACACATAATTTTTATCATTTGAAGCAAACTATACCTCTCACTCTATACCTCTTCCCAAACCTTAAGGAAGATCATGGGTTATCACTTCGGTTTGGAGTTAGTGGAGGAAATGACAGTGTTCTCCTCATATTCTATTCTTATTAGTTGTCAAGATTTCTCCAAATAGATTGTCGATGAATTGAGTAAATGAGAATCCAATTTGGACTAAAATTTTGATGTGGCCATCATTAGAATGTGCTAAAATAGGCTTGTATTCTCAATCCCTTTCTTAAATCTGACTTTCCAAATAGAAATGTCTCCATATGCTTTATTTAGGTTGACAGAAACATCTATGTGTTTTATGTAATATCCAATTTTGATTCATACCAACCTACATATGTTGAGCATTGGACATCGAGTACATCACTATGTTCCCATCATGTGCCAAAATTATACCAAGCTTCAAAATGAAATTGTATATTCAAACAGTCCATTCTGAAGTTAACAATTAAGGTTTTGTGTAATGTAAAATTTCTTCGAATTTAGGTTGTGAAAATGATATCAAATGCTATTTTATGTACTAATTAGTTTTTATATTGGTTTCTTAAGTAAAATTCTCTTGGATATGTAAGCATTTTGTTATTTTCAAAATACCTTGCCAAAACTGCAAGTAGATGAAATAGTCAAGGAATGATGATCTTTATCACTGAACTAAATCATCTTGTAACAAAGGAACCAAATTTTCGTAAGTACAGAAACATTTAAAAAAAATGATTTGCAGAGAAAATAGATTAACTAAAACAATAAATATTGGACGCTAGTCATTCAATGGGAAAATGCAACTCAATTGTAGAATAGAAGAGAATAATAAATTAAATGAACTCAAGAAAGAAACATCCTTTATGCTAATATTGCATATTGAGAAACCATCTTTGATATACAATACAAACTTCAATGTTTTTAGTATTTAGCAGACCTTGTAAGAACTTAGTGATGTTGCAAGTTCTGTCCCAACCCATTTTAATAGCTATAATACAATTGGAAATCTAAAACAACATTAGTTTTCACAAACAAATTTGACTGCAGTGGACAAACAATAAACAAATAGAGACAGACAAGGTGACACACAAGGAACCCAAATATAAATTTGGGTGGTTCATTTCAATCCTAAAAATATCTCAAGGCAAATGTTTTAATGTTAAATAAGTGATGGAAAACCTTTCCCTAACCAAGAAATTAAAAGAAACTGACACAAACAAAGGGGATACAAAAAATTGTGTGATGTGGTAAAAGAGTTTGATTCACTTTATTATCTTCCCTTGCTGCTATACAATCTTCCACCCAATTTCTCTTTAATGTGGGAGCTTCTAGGAAACCAAATTTCTTTTATATACAAGACTAAATTCCTTCAAATTTATCTCATGCAAGAGCCAGTTCTAAAGGAACACTCATTGTACCATTGCCAACATATTAAATATTATATAAAATTTATTCTAATTTATGGTATATTTTTCCACTGTTTAAATAATATGAATAATAATTTTTTTTTGTCAAGTTGTATGTGATCCTCCAAGCTTGATCTATGGCTTGAGGAGCCGCAACACAAGGGCATCTAAGCCATCAAATTCACTCAGGGATTGCACCTGGGCTGGGCCATACTAGCCCTTAACTAACTAGATTTTTTAGTGTGTCTCCTCCCCTAGCACGGGGCACAACCACCCCCTGTGAGGTTTGATCCTAGGTCACCTTGCTGACAAGGCCCATCTTGATCCAAGAGGATATTGGTGGCCACTTGCCTATTCCACCTAGACCTCTGGTTGATTTCATTTGTTTCATTGTTTATTACACTGTTTACCATTTTTAGGAGTTTTTCGTGTTGTGAACTTCAGAAGCAGTTTTGCCCCCCTAAACGACATGTTTTTCTAGGTCTGCAATAGGCCCATAGCTATTGGCGGGGGCCTGCCAGAAATCCTCTAATATTCAAATAGTTATTTCCAACAAGGTATCATACGTGCCAAACAAAGATAATATTACTAGGTTACGACCATGGGAAGTTGGTTGCCCAACTAACCCAAACGAGACCCACAAACTCTTGGCGTTCCATATCCTGGGGTTAAGGTTTTAGTTTTTTAAGGTTTTTCCTTGTTGTTTAATAATAAATAGGCCCTTGAGCCTCTTTGTAACATATTTCATAGGCATGTAGCTACCACATCTCTTCTAAGAGATAAGATACCATCACCCAAGCTAGTTTATTTCCATTTTGTTTGTAAGGATATTTAAGTCTTTGATATTGATGAATTGAAGTGTTATTTCCATTACATCTATGTATTTATGGTTATACCTGTAATTTGATTCATTCTTATTTAAGTTTGGATCACATCCTCAACTGGTTGTGCTAGTGGGACTTGAATAAATAATAATTTATTTAACCTTATTCATATTTGTCAAATTCTATAATATTTTGTAAATCTACAATCAAAATTAGTTTAACACAACATTATTTTCCTATCTCAATTATTAGGTTAGTTGGCCAATGTTTAATCAACAAGGCTTACTCTTTGGTTTTCTTTCTAGGGTTGATCATGATAGACCTTTGCTCTTACGGGAGAAAGTGGAAGATCTAGTACAGATCTAAACTTATAATACATTCTTTGTGTGACAATTTGTGGCCCAATTTGAGGTGAACATCTGGTGATATTTTTGATAGTTTCAACCTATTCATAATACCACACATAATGGTTTTCACAAACCATGGCTCAATCCCAAAAGAATCACCTGATCATTTTGCTCTTTATCACATTTTCACTCATCTATTCCTCCTTGTCCTATCCAAAAAATGGTAGAAATAATGGTGGGATAAAAGTCGCATATTGGCCATACTTCACAGTCACTTACTCGCCTCCATCCTCCATCAACACACCTCTTCACACATCTCTTATACGCTTATGTATACCAAAACAACTACGTAATCGAGGTGGAAGTGCTTGCCACTGAGGATCCACTAGAATTCACCTCAACTCTCCTTAAGAGAAACTCCTCTCTCAAAACACTCATTTCTATCAGCGAAGACACCAGTGCCTTGTCTTTAATGGCCAATAAAACCTCCCATCGCAATTTGTTCATAAATTCAGTGATCCGTGTGGCGAGAAAAATATGACTTTCATGACTTGAACCTCGACTGAGAGTTTCCCCAAGATGGAGTGGAGAGTGGAGTTTCTTCCTACCACCACCTCCCTCACAGTTTCATCCCTTGCTCTCTCAATCTCCTCCCATCTCTCTCTCTCTCTCTACCTTTTCCTCTCTTGCTCTCACTCTTCTTTCCCTCTCCCTCCGTGCTCTCTCTATCACTTCACATATCTCATGTGTGTTCTATTTTCCCTACCCCCAACTTGTCCCTCTCTCACTTTGCTCTCACTTCTCCTTCTATCTATCTCTTTATCCCTCTCTATATATAAAAGAACTACCATTATTTACAATCTAAATAATATATATATATATATATATATATATATATATATATATATATATATATATATATATATATATATATATATATATATTATATTAAAAATTTTAATTACATAAACAAATAATTAAATTTTGAATTTTGAGTATGTAATCAATGTTATCAACATTTAGCAGACCTTGTAAGAACTTAGTGGCAGTGCAAGTTCTATCTCAACCCATTTTAACAACTAGCGTACAATTGCAAATCTAAAACCACGTTAGTTTTCACAAATAGATTTCATTGCAGTGAATAAACAATAAATTAATAATGAAGAATAACCGAAAAATAAATTTGGCCGGTTCATTTCAATCTTGAAAAGGTGTCAAGACAAATGCTTTAATGATAAATAAGTCATCAACAACCTTGCCCTAATCAAGAAATGATAAGAATGACACAGATAAATTGAATAAAAAAAATTGAGTGATAAAGAAAAAGATATTGGATTTGGAGTATGCATATCATATCATATATAAATAAATAAGAATAACTTTATTTAAATAAAAAATATTTAATTCAAAAATGCTTATATCTAAAGAAATAATGTGAAAAAGATAAATAAAAGCAAACATTTGAGAGTATCCATACACAAACTTGTCATACATATGAAAAGGATAATGAACATAATCCATTTATTTTTTTGTTATTATTCTCAAAATCATATCCGGTAATCTATATGACAATATTAGTTTAATTTAATTTAAAAATATAATTTTTTAAGTATATATATATATATATATATATATATAAACAAAAATAGTCTAAATATAAATCATTTTTTAACTATTAGAAATTATATAAATAATTAATTACAAATCTAAAACAATGTTAGTTTTCACAGTTTTGACTTGAGTGAATATAAATGAATAGTCACATCCAAAAATAAATTTGGGTGGTTCATTTCAATCCTAAAAGATCTTTTAGGAGAAAAGTTTTAATGTTAAACAATAAATGAATAGAGAGGTGACACACCCCAAAATAAATTTTGGTGGTTCATTTCAATCCTAAAAGATCTTAAGACAAATATTTTAATGTTAAAGAAGCCATGGAAAACTTTGGGCTAATAAAAAAAATGATAAGAACATCACACAAATAAAGAAAATAAAAAAATTAATATGATGAAGGAAATGAAATTGAATTTGCAGTATGCATATCATATATGAATAAATAACAATAATTTTATTTAAATTAAAAACATTTAATTCAAAATTGCTTATATCTTGAAAAAATAGTGTGCAAAAGATAAATAAAAAAAATATTTAAAAAGATCCCTATACAAACTTGCCATACATATCAATAAATAAATAAAGAAAGATAGTCCATTTTATTTTATTTTTATCATTTTGATTAGATGACCATTTAATCAAATAGTTTAAAACATAGTTTAAAATCATCGGAGCAAGCAAGATTGAAAGCGAAAACACAACTTATTCTATAACAAAAATATAGCGGATATACTGAAATACTAAAACAATAATTGCATATAAGCATCCATTTATGCGTCCTTTCCTCACCGTCCAAGGAAAATAAATACGGAAATATGAACACTTATATTACCATTCCATTTATCAAATTGAATCTAATTCATTGTTCTGATAAACAAAAATATGGAAAATAGTGCCCCGAGAACAATTCAGAGTGGATTGGGATACAATAATTCATTGTTCTGATAAACAAAAATATGGAAAATAGCGCCCCGAGAACAATTCAGAGTGGATTGGGATACAATCATTTAAGGATATTGGATATGCCATTGACATTTTTACAATCTTTCTATGTATAAAGCATAGTTATCAAATTTGAATTCCATTTAATGAGAAAATAATTTGTCCAGATAAAATTCAACACTGAAAAGATTACAAAGTATATATCTTAAAATAATTAAGATATTGTTTATTTTTATTTGTTTTAAATTTCAAAAAATTGAACTGAGTGATCATTATATTTAAAATTTCAACTAAAATTTAGTCTCGTTTATTTTTCTCTTATAAAGGTTCAAAAATAATGACGAATAAAATGTACCAAATTTATTAGAATTGCATAGTGGGAAAATAGCTAAGTACAATCTAATAACATAGACAACAAAACGTCAAATCTGAAATTCAATGAAAACAATGAGACATTGGACATAAAAAGAAGGTTTGAAGTGATGTTATCTAAATTTATTTAACAATAAGCATGTGTCGAGATTATACTTTGTGTGAACTAGATAAAAAGAAACCCTTTAATTTTAATTATTTAAAATATTTTTTTAAATGGTAAATATTTTTTTTAAATTTCATATTTAAATTATATCATTAAAACTTATTTTTTGAAAGGAAAAAAAATCCTTAAAATTTTATAATTTTTACTAGAATTTAATACTTCGGAAAAATCTCTACCAATTTTAAATATAATTGACTTAATGATATTTCGAAAAATAGTATAAGCATTTAACAATTAAAGTACAACGAGTGATCACTGCCCACAGATCTGCAAATGAATAATTTAGTGATACATATTTCTCAATTTATAGGCTCCTTAATTAATTTGATGATACATATTTCCCAATTTATAGGCTCATTAATTCAATAGAACTGTATATATCCACTTAAACAAGTACATTATCTAGCAGTAAACATACACTACCCAACAGCACTACCCAACAGCATTGGGGGCAAAATAATTTATAAAAAAACAAAAACATTTAACAATTAAATTACAACCAGTTGATAATTTAGCAGAGATCTACACATAAATAACTTCTCCATTTAACTGATACAATACACGGATTGGCAGCAGAGCTCTCCACAGAAATAACTTATCTATTTTGCAGTCACAGCAAATAGAAAAACAATAATTGCAGAAGAAACAGAGAAAATTATTAACCTAAAAGTATAGATCGATGCATATTCCTTCCAACTGTGAACCAAATTTGGTCACTGAGCATCCGTTCCTGCTTTCACTCGATCAGAATCGATTCAATAAAATGTAGTCACTTCGTACTGGACTTTATAATTACAATCAACCTGATCATTTCCAGACCACGGCTACAAGCCTTCAGAAGTCATGGGCGTTCAGAATGTTCAGAATTTGATTGTGTCAGTCTGTATTACAGAACAATGCGGTGGGAATGTAATTGGCTTGCATAACCCAATTGAATTTACACTGTAAATCATAACCCAATTGAAATTACACTGTAATAAGTTTGTTACTAAATGAATACTTTACGACAGAGCCAATATTTTATAAATTAATGAAGACTTTCCGAGAGACCACTTTGTGAGAAACCAGTCTTCTGATCAAGAATTCGCATCCATGTGCAGCAGGTTTTGACTTAATTCTCCCTCAGGCTTTCCTTTTCTGTAAATTATGTAAAGAATCAGCTGAGAAGCTCCCATCCCAAAGCTGATTCCATTTGGGATCTGTATATTGTTGGAGTAATCAGTGCGCAGCTAAATTAAAAAACAAGCAACAACAGATAAAACACATCACAAAAGAGACACAGGAGAGTTTTACGTGGTTCACCCAACCATTCTGGGCTACGTCCACCAAACATAGTCATTGGCAAATTTTTATTATCAAACAAGAGATTACAAGATAATCCAGTTCCTCACAAACTCTCACGGTCACATCCCAATCCGTATGGACACTTGCTTTATACCCAAGAGAATCTAACTGCCTCATGAATCCTCTTACAACAGATATAGGGTGTATTAACTCTCTCCCAACAAAATAGAGCTAATATAGCAACTCAATCTTATTGTTGTCACCTACTGAGATTTTTGCCTATTTTAATAAAACTGAAAATCTCAACAATCTCCACCTTGACAACAATTAGCTTGATTGCCCTGTTCTTTATTATTTTTTTTTTTCTGCAAGCCAAGAGAAGCCAAACACCAACGCAGCTTCTCTAACAAAACTGGTTTCGTGAACATGTCTGCACAGTTTTTCTTTGTATGCACCTTTTCAAGAGAGACTCCCCTTTCAGTGATAACCTGTCTTACAAAATGGTACTTTATTGGAATATGCTTTGATTTACTATGATAGGCCGGATTCTTAGCCAAATGTATTGCACTTTGACTATCACAAAGTAACTTGATGTTGTCCTGTAACCTACCAAACTCACCAAGCAAACCTTTCAGCCAAACCGCCTCTTTGCAAGCATGCGAAGCAGCAATGTATTCTGCTTCAGTAGTGGATAAAGCAACAATGTTTTGTAGCTTTGACATCCAGCTAATAGCTCCACCTGCAAGAGCAAAGACATACCCTGAAGTTGATCTTCTCTTATCCAAATCACCTGCAAAATCAGAATCAACATACCGCAAACAGATTCACTACTCTTATTGTAATTAATACAATAACTACTTGTGCCTCTCAAATACCGAAGCACCCATTTCACTGTTGACCAGTGTTCTTTACCCGGATTTGCCATATACCTGCTGACAACCCCAACTGCATGTGAAATATCTGGTCGCGTACAAACCATCGCATACATCAAACATCCTACTACATTGGCATATGGAATTCGAGACATATAATCCTTTTCTTCATCTGTATTAGGACATAAACTGGAAGAAAGCTTAAAATGGGAAGCTAAAGGGACTGACACAGGCTTCACATTATTCATACCAAACCTCAAAAGTATTTTCTCAATATACTTCTTTTGTGATAGCCACAGCTTACCATTGCTTCTGTCTCTGAAAATCTCCATGCCCAAAGTCTGTCTTGCAGCTCCTAGATCTTTCATATCAAACGTCCTTGCCATCTGAGTCTTCAACCTATTGATTTCTTCAATGCTTTTGCTTGCTAAAAGCATATCGTCAACATACAACACTAAGATAATGAACATGCCATTACTTAACTGCTTAAAGTAAACACAATGATCATATTCACTTCTTATATATTTTTGACTCAACATGAAAGAATCAAATTTCTTGTACCACTGTCGAGGTGACTGCTTCAGACCATACAATGAATTCTTGAGCCTGCAGACAAATTTCTTATTGCGATGCTAAACAAACCCTTCTGGTTGTTCCATATAAATTTCGTCATCTAAATCTCCATGTAAAAACGCAGTCTTAACATCTAGTTGTTGTAATTCTAAATCAAAAAAAGCGACTAATGCTAACACAATTCGAATTGAAACTATTTTAACAACTGGTGAAAATATTTCATGAAAGTCAATGCCTGCTTTCTAAGAAAACCCTTTTGCAACCAGCCTTGCTTTGTATCTGTCCTCTGTATCATTCACACCCCATTTCACCTTAAAAACCCATTTACATCCCACAGTTTTCCTGCCTTTGGGAAGTTCAACCAGGTCCCATGTGCCATTCTTACCTAAGGCCATCATTTCTTCCTTCATGGCTGCTTTCCATTTATCACTCTTTGAACCTTCTACAACTTCCTGATAACACAAGGGTTCATCATCGTTAGCGGTCAAAGAAACTGAAGTAACATAATCATAATACCTTCTCGGAGGGAATTTGATTCTTGTAGACCTCCTTAAGGATGTTTCTGGTGCTTCCACAATTGGCTGACTACCAACTATAGGAACTTCTTCATGATCACCATCTGAGACCTGTTCATGACCTACATCTGAACCCTGTTCATAATCTGATTCTGAAACCTGTTCATGACTAGAATCTGAACTATGGTCATCATGACTATCATTAGAAGTGTTGTCAAACTGAATGTGCTGAAAATCAGATACATCATCATGTTTCAATTTATTATCTACATCTAACTATACAAGAGAGGATTCATCAAACTTTACATCTCTGTTGATTATGATTTTGCGGGTAGTAGGATCCCACAATCTAAATCCCTTTGTTCCATCACCATACCCAACAAAGATATACCTTTTTGATTCTGGATCTAATTTAGTTCGTTGATGTTTAGGCACTAGAGCATATGCATCACAACCAAACACTCTGAGTTTAGAATAATCACAAGGGTGTCCTTTCCATACCTCTTGAGGAATCTTGCAACCTATCGCTGTCGATGGTGACCGATTTATCACATAACAAGCTGTAGCCACCGCTTCTATCCACAACTCCTTCTGCAAACCAGCGTTACTTAACATACTCCTTGCTCTCTCCAAAAGAGTCATGTTCATGCGTTCAACAACTCCATTTTGTTGAGGAGTATAAACAATAGTCTTATGTCTCTCGATCCCTGCATCCTTGCAATAGTTGTCAAGCTCCTTGGAATTAAACTCACCACCATTGTCAGTTCTTAAACATTTTATAGTTCTACCAGTGATGTTTTCTACCAATGCTCTAAACTGCTTGAAAACTGTAAACACATCAGACTTCCTTTTCAACATGTAGACCCACACTTTCCTAGAAAAGTCATCAATAAATGATACAAAATATGACGAACCACCATACGAGGCTGTAGGTGCTGGACCCCAAACATCTGAATGGATATAATCAAGTATTCCTTTACTAGTATGTTTGCCTGTTTTAAACTTTTGTTTACTTTGTTTTCCAAACAGACAATATTTACAGAAATCTAACTTTCCAGACCTTAGATTAGGAAGTAACTTGCGATCAGCCAAAATCTTTAACCCTCTTTCGCTCATATGGCCCAACCTCTGATGCCATAGGCGAATGGAACTACTGTCATGTTCAGACACCGTAGACACATGAACTGACCCTGTTCTTCCTTCTAACTGAAACATATTTCCTACTTTCTTAGCTTTCATTACTAGTAAAATACCTTTGTAAATTTTCATTACTCCACCTTGAATGACAGTTTTATATCCATTTGTGTCAAGTGCCCCTAGTGAAATTAATTTTTTCCTTAAATCTGGTACATGTCTTACATCAGTTAACATTTTTGTTGTCCCATCAAACATTTGCAGCTGTATACTCCCTATTCCCACAATATTAGATGTGACATCATTACCCATGTACAAGACTCCATCATTCACTGATCTATATGTCTTAAACCAGTCTCTATGAATACACATGTGGTTTGATGCACCAGAATCTAACAACCAATGTTGATCATGATTTGACAAATTAACTGATAAGACTTCGTCACTCATACCTGAACCAGATGCCGAACCTGTATCAGTCGTGTTCGCTTCCTTCTTTTCTGTCGATGAAGCTTCTTTAGAAGTTTGTTGTCGCTTCCAGTAATCCTTCTTCAAGTGCCCCGATTTGCCGCAGAACCAGCACTTTACTTTACTCCTTTCCTTTTGACTTTAAACGCGAATCGCTGCGCTTACCAGAGCGTCTTCCTCTAGAACGACCTCTCGCCATCATTGCCTCTGATGTAGAGGTGTCAGCATTCGACCGCTTCCTGGTCTCCTCGGACAACAAAGCTCCGACGACATCATCAAATTCAATGGTTTCGGATGAACTAAGACTTATAGAAGTAACAAAATGATCCCACGACTCAGGCAACGAGCACAATAAAGTTATGGCTTTATCCTCGGATTCAAATTTTACTTCTATGCTTTCTAATTGCACCATTAGAGTATTAAAAACATTCAAATGATCAGTAATGGAAGTACCTTCCTTCATTCGCAAACTGTATAGCTACCGCTTCAGGAGAATCCGATTTGTCAAGGATTTTGTTATATACAGCTTCTCCAACTTCGTCCACAAACCAGCAACAGTCTTCTCTAACGCGATGTTAAATAAAACATCATTAGCCAAACATAGTCGAATACCACTCAAGGCTCTTCCATCCAATTCATTCCATTCATCATCTGTCACGGGCTAAGGCAATTTGGCTCTGCTCAACAATGCCTTCGCCACGCCTTGTTGTACCAGCAGATCATGCATCTTTACCTTCCAGATCTCGAAATTATTTTTTCCATTAAATTTCTCGATTTCAAATCGGGCACTCTGAGTTTTCGCCATCTCGTTTAAAAAATCAAAGAATCTCCAATTCCAACTTTAAAAAAAAAAGTTAATATATTACACTGCCTTTGCTGGATGTCAAAGCTACAAAACATTGTTGCTTTATCCACTACTGAAGCAGATCAGAATTATTTTATTGAAGAGGATCAGAATTATTTTAATTGAAGAGGGTTTATAGAATTATTTTATTGAAGAGGATCAGAATTATTTTAATTCACCAGACTTAGCTACACCAGACTTCACAAAAACCTTTATTGTGGAATCCAATGCTTCAAGAAATGGAATTGGTGCCATTTTAATGCAATATGAAAGACCCATTGCTTTCGAAAGTTGTCCAATCAAAGGAAACTATTTACACAAAGCTATTTATGAGAACAAAATGTTGGAAATACTATATGCACTTATGAAATGGTGACCCTACCTAATGGGAAGACACTTCAAGGTAAAACGGATCATGACAGTCTTAAATAACTTTTAGAAAAAAGATTATCCTCTAAAGAGCAACAAAAATGGGTCACAAAGATGGTGGGTTATGACTTTGAAATCATGTACAAAAAAAGGAAGCAAAATGTTGTCGCAGATGCACTCTCAAGAAAGGATGAGGATGTGGAAGCATTGTTGTGCATCATTTTGATTATCCAACCAGATTGGATAAATGAAGCAAGGGATGAATAGAAGGATGACAAAGAAGTGTGGGCACTCATTCAAAAGTTACAACAATATCCCAGTACATCTGATACATTTAGCTGGAAAAATGATTCGTTATGGTACAAAGATCAGTTATACCTATGTAAGAATTCCCAACTCAAACAAAATATTCTTATGGCATTGCACACTTCTCCCTTAGGAGGGCACTTAGGATTTTTAGAAACTTACCAGAGGGTTAAGAAGGAATTTTTTTGGGATGGCATTAAATCAGATATTCAAAAGTTTGCAGCAGAATGTTTGGTTTGACAACAAAATGAAGTTGAAACAATTAAGACCCCAGGTCTATTACAACCTTTATCCATTCCAAGCCAACGTTGGGAGGAGGTTTCAATGGATTTTATCACAGGTTTAACCAAGTCCAAAGGAAAGAGTGTCATTATGGTGGTAGTTGACAGACTTACCAAGTATGTACACTTTTGTGCATTATCGCATCCATTTAAAGCCAGTATAGTTTCTATTGCATTTATGGAAACAATTCAAAAGCTACATGGAAACCCAAAGATTATCTTAAGCGACAGAGATCCCATTTTCACTGGAAATTTTTGGACATAATTATTTTCTTCTCTCGGTAATCAGTCAACTTATATCTCATCTTATTATCCTCAATCTGATGGGCAAACTGAGATAGTAAAAAAATGTTTGGAAGGATATCTTCATTGCTTTGTATCTGATAAATAGACACAATGGGTCAAATGGTTTCCTCTGGCTGAATGGTGGTATAACACTTCCTTCCATATTGCAGCAAAAATGACCCCATTTATGGCATTTTATGGATATCATTAACCATCCATCACATCATATTTAAGAGAAAATTGTAAGGTTCAAGCAGTGGAACATCACATCGAGCATCAACAATAAGTTCTCCAACTCTTAAAGGATAACCTCATGTTGGCACAAAATAGAATGAAACAACAGGTAGATCAACATCGAAGCGAAAGAAGTTTTGATGGAGGTGATAGGTTATTCCTACGGCTACAATCATATAAACAAATGTCCCTCAAGAAAGCAAAGAAGGATAATAAATTATCACCAAAGTATTATGGTCCGTACAAGGTGTTGCAAAAGATTGGTAATATGGCATACAAATTGGAGCTTCCTGTAGCTTCCCGAGTGCAACAAGTTTTCCACGTTTCATCTTTAAAGAAGGTTATAGGTGACAAGCTCCCAGTTCAAACAATATTTCCATAACTTGACGAGGAAGGAAAAATCATATTGGAACCAGATGTAGTCACAGAAACAAGAACTTGACAGCTACAAAATTGATCAATTTTGTAGTATCTCATCAAGTGGAGGAACTTATCCATTGAATATTCCACATGGGAGTATTAGAATTTTATACAAAAGCATCCAGAACTACTCAAGTGTTTAGGACAATGTTTTTCGGAAGGAGAGGGGCATGTTAGGTCCCTATAATACTAGTGATTCCCCCATTACTATTATCAATGTAGCCCTTATTGTTATTATTGTGCCCCTGTTGTCCCCATATTGTTATTAGTGTGCCCCATAGAAACCCACTATTGTTATTGTTGTGCCCTTATGTTATTACTGTTATGTCAACTTGATTATATTGTGACCCCTTAGACTCCTATATATAAAAGGGAGGTTTAGTTATTTGTATCATCCAAGAATTGTTCATTTGTGTAATGTAAAGGAGGTTCCCCCCTTGAAGAGGTTGAATTCTAAGGTGTTGATCTATCTATTCTATCTTTTTGGTTTCATAACAAAATTTCTGGAAATTTTTGGGGCAATTTTAGAAATGTTTTTTTAAGAATTGAATCAAGAAGTAGGAAAAAAGTCAAAATTTGTTTTGTTTTGTAATAGAAATTGATCACTATGAAGCAGCAATTGGAAGTAAAACTGAAACCCTAGTTGGAAGAACCCTAGGAGGAAAATATAGAAGCAATTTGAAAATAAAACATCTACAGGAAGAAAATGGCAAAAATGAAGAATGAAAAGTTTGAGGTGGATAAATTCACCGGCAAGAACAACTTTTCTTTATGGAAACTCAAAATTTAGGGATTTTCTTCTGAAACAAGGGTTGCACAAAGAATTAGGTGAGGTGAATAAGAAACCTATTAGCATGACAGATTCAAACTAAGAGGACTTGGATACCCTATCTCTCAGTACCATTCGTACAAAAGTTGCAGAACATTTAAATGTTTTTAATAAACTTATTTGCCAATTATCAGATATGAAAGTTAAAATTCAGGAATAATAGAAAGTTATAACCTTGGTGTGTTGTCTTCCTGAGTCATGGGACCACTTCGTAACTTAAATCAGTTGGATCACTGTTGATTCTTTGAAATTTGAATCAGTTGTGGGAGCTCTGTTATCTGAAGAAGTGCGGAAGAAATCCAGTATCGAAACATCTACACCAGAAGCCATGATATCCAGAGGACGATCAAAGGAAGGAGGGGATAAAGCAAGGGGTTCTTCCATATCAAAATCAAAGGGAAAGAAGTGTAAGGAAAAATGATGGCACTGCAATAAAATTGGACACCTCAAGAAAGACTGTTGGAAACAGAAAGAGTCTAAAAACCCAAAGAAGGAAGCAAATAAAGTTGATTCAGGTACGATTGATGAAATTTTATCTGCTGAAGAATTACGTATGGTAGATGAAACTTTACCAGTATGTAATGTCTCTCAAAATGTTGAAAATTGGTTGTTAGACTCTTGTGCTTCTCATCACATGAGTTCGCACATAAATTGGTTTGCTTCATATGAAGTTGTAGATGGTAGTTCTGTGTTTATGGGTAATAATGTATCTTGTCAGATTGTTGGGATGGGAAATATCAAAATTAAAATGTATGATAATACAATTAGAACATTATCTGACATTAGACACGTACCTAAATTAAGGAAAATTTTGATTTCTTTGGGAGTGTTTGACTTAGATGGTTATAAGTTTAAAGGACAAAATGGAGTGCTGAAAGTCTCAAAAGGCACCCTAGTTGCTATGAAGGCGGGAAAGTTCAGAAATCTTTACAGACTCAAAGGAAGTACTCAGGTCAGAGAGGCAACAATTGTGTCATAGAAAGAAGAATAAGGTACTAGCCTACGACATCAGCAATTGGGTCACATGAACGAGAAAGATATTCAAGTACTGATGAACCGAAAATTTCTTTATGATTTGAAATCCTTGAATTTGGATTTCTGTAAAGATTGTGTGTATGGAAAATAATGTAAACAGAGGTTTAAAACTAGAAATCATAATAGTAAAGAAATTTTGGACTATATTCATTATCATATGTGGGGACCATCTCCTATTGTATCTTATGGAGGTTCTTTATATTTCTTAACATTTATTGATGATTTATCCCAAAAAGTTTGGCTCTATAAGTTGAAAAGAAAAGTTGATGTATTTAATGCTTTTAAACAATTTAAAGAAATGGTGGAAAAGAAAACAGGTAAATCAATTAAATGTTTGAGAGCTGATAATGGTGGTGAATTTACTTCTCTAGAATTTGAACAATACTGTAAGGATGAAGGAATTGTTAGACATAAAAATAAAGTTGATACTCCTTAGAAAAATGGCATTACTAAACGTATAAATCAGACTCTTATGGAAATGATCAGAAATGATAACCTACAAAAGGAGTTGTGGGCAGAAGCAGTATCCACTTCTTGGTATTTAGTTAACACATCACTTTTAGTTGCAATTAGTTAAAAAATTCTTGAAGAAGTTTGGTTAGGTTAGTCTTGTGATTATTCACATTTAAGGATTTTTGGTTGTCATGCCTATGCTATTATTCCTAAAAATCAACGTTCAAAATTAGATCCAAATCGAAATGTTATGTCTTTGTTGGGTATGACTATGCAGTTAAAGGATACATGTTGTGGGATCCTACTACACGGAAGATAGTCATTAATAGAGATGTAATTGTTAGCTCTGCTACATTCTTCAACATTTGATGGATCAAAAACAAGTCTGGCAGTGCTGGCTATGCTTACAAGGGACCCGCATTAGTCATTCTTCTCCTACTCTTTCATTCTCCTTATACTTTCATAACCCCTCGCCATCTCTTTTTTCTTCCAAAACCCGGCATAAACTCATTTTTCTTTAGCTCCCGGGCACTGAGTTTAAACTGTCATGTGATCACGATCGCATAATTATGTGCTGTTCACAAGCCCTTTCCGTCGCATCAGTCAAAAGTCGTACAATTAAGTTCCCACCGTTCGATCATCCATCGCCCGATCCAACTGTCCCCGCTACAAATAACCTGCCTGTTTCATCTGTGCCGTCCGATCTACCCCGCTGCGATCAGATGACATTCACACCTCCCATGCCCATAAGTTGTTCGCGCATTAGCTCGCGAGGAAAGTGGTTTTGGTCCCGTCCCATCCACCACGTGTCGCGCGTTGAATGGTATTGCACGCCCGTGTATGATTACCGTCATCCTCTGAAAGCGGTGCAGGGAATACCACCCACCACCGAAACCGCCTTCCCTGCGCGTTAACCCCTCATGCATCTTTCCCGCTTGATGATCATCGGATCCACCCTGTTCAGATCCAATGGCTCACGACTGCCTGCTCCCGCTTCCGCCTGATTCCTCCTGCAAAACACTCTCCACCATCGATCTGCGCGATCCAACGAAAAATCCTGCCCTGCTGACCAAATCTTCCATCTGCCATGCAGTATGCCACCTTTGATTGTTCTGTGCTCCCAAAGAATGAAGGCGACCACCTACCAGTACCCGGAGCATTCCATTTTCAACCATTGCATTCAAGGAACATAGTGGCCGAGAAGAAAAGGACCAGCCTCGAGCAGTCAAATGCATTCAATGATTATGGAGTTTCATTCATATTACATGCCACCTACTCAGAGAAGGAATGCCTAACAACAGAAAAGGTCAATTTTGTTCATTAAAACACACAGATTGTAGCAGAGACTCTTTGAGAGAGTTAAGGTGGTTGGTGGTCCATTATGACCCCTCCACACATAAAATAGTAGAGCATTTTTGTAATCAAACTCTATATATACCCAGAACACAAAAATAATGAGGGTTGATGGTTGTTGTTTTGATGTAAGGTTCAACTTCTGGAGACTGTAACTACTTTGATACTTGCAGTATCTCGTCTTCATTTTCAGCTAATACAAGCTTATTTTGTTGTTAATTGCTCATTGTCCATTTCTACTTTATTCTAGGCTATGCCTATTATGCATTTGTTCATGTGCTCTTGATATTTAGCATTAGAGGGGCTATCATCCCACCTCAGTGTTGAAGTCTAGTATGTATCATTGAATGTGTTATGCAGGTTTCTGTTTACTTAATGCCAGAGAGCTGTCATCCTGTCTGTGCATTAGGAAATAGATTTGTAGACCTCTTTACTGATTGCAGTCGGCCATCACATGGTCTTGTGCATCTGCTGGTGTGGTCAATATTCTCCATGTTCACCTAATCCTCAAATTGTGAGTAATTGGTGGTCTAAAGCCTTGTAGTCTGGGGGTGTTCACCCATGTCAAGAGTTAAGCATAGTAGAAGTGGTTATCTGGCTTGGACAAGCATCATTCCTTCCATTCATCCATTTCCAACATTGTGTTGAGTTTGTAATGTTCCCGAGCATCTCTGAGATACAACCTAGGAGAGTTTCTTGGGGTGATAACATTAATTGGTGCCGTTGCCGGGGATGGGAGATTGAAGTTCAACTTCCCTGGGAGATGACACAGTTCCAAATTTTGATGATAGACAAAGTTTGGGCACATTTCTGGTTGTAATCATCTATCTGGTGACTCCACTGGAGGAAGACCACCTTTGGCGACTCCACGTCATAGTCTTGGCTCAGTTTGTGAGACACACTCGAAGAAATCCTCAACAATCACCAGCTCTTCCAGTGCCTGACCCTGAGAAGATTGTTAAACCGAAGAAAATGTCGCAGAAAGGAGCATCAGGATCAGGTAAGCCCAAGAAATCTTATCTATCTTTGCATGAGGAGTTTGTAGTTGAGAATACACAATTTGAAGATATAAAGCCTAGTATTACTAGTGAAAAAATACCTGCAGAGATTCATAAAGATCCTTGTCAATTTAGTTCCCCTTTGAATCTCAGTCCAAAGAAAGCTTCCCATACAATCCATAACATTTTGTTGTCCCTGTCATCCATTACATTGCTTCAAACTACTCAATCTGCCAGTGCCCTTCCACCTACCCCGGTCATGGCAGGACAGCAAGCACCTACAAAGATGGAAAGAATTATTGTTGCTAGGTATGGACCCCTAGTCTTGTCGGTTCCTTTGAATGCCATGCTTGTAGGAGAATATCAGAAATACATGCCTAAGTTCACTGGAACAGAGGGTGTAACAGACAAAGAGCACCTTGAATCTTTCTACAGCTATGCTGATAACTTAGATATCAGTGAAGATGATGTGTGGATGAGAGTTTTTGTTCAGAGCCTTGATGGAGAGGCTAGAAAGTGGTTCCGAGAATTGCCCCATGGGTCCATAATAGACATTGAGGCACTGGATGATGCATTCCTAAAACAATGGGGAGATAGAAAAGACCTACTCTATTACCATACTGAGTTTGGTAACCTGAAGAGGGAGAAAGGGGAGTCTTTGCCTGATTTTAATAAAATATTTAACCGCATGTATAGTAAGATACCAGCTGAAGTAAAGCCTACTCCCACCTCTGCCAAACTCACTTATGCCAATGCTTTTGACTTTGATTTCTGCCTGCTTTTGAGAGAAAGAAGATGTGCCACTCTAGCTGATATGCAGGATGCAGCACTGGAGGTGGAATCAAATATTATGGCTGCAGAAAAGCTTAAAACACATGCTGATAGAAGGAGGCAGAGAGGTGAGGCTTCTTCTTCCTCTGCTTCATCTTCAGAACCTAAATTAGATAGGATGGCTAAAATGATAGAGTCATTGGCTGCCGAGATATCCAAGCTAAAATTTGAACAGAGCTCTGGGAAAGCCAGGTTTCCAAACACATTTGCTCCAAGAAACCCAAATCCATTCAAGAGAGCAAATGAGAAAATGCAAATCATTCAAAAGGGTAAAGAAACTAATGAGGATCAAAGAGTTAAAGCTCCTTTTCAAAATATGGTCATGGAGGAGGAGCAGATTGAAGATGAGGATGAGATTCATTGTATGGAAGATAAAGGCACTGTTGCCTTTTTGACATTAGCTGCATACGAAGAATCTTTGCTACAGGAACATGACAGTCAAAGGTGGGAAAGAGAAGTTGTTCTACAAATTGAGGAGCAACGGAGATATAACTTGAGGTCAAATGCAAAAAATGTCAAGGAGAATCCTGCCCAAAGAGCTTCTTTCCAAACAGAGTCATAGAATATCAAACAGAGAAGACCAACAGCTGACCCAATCATCCTCAAAGTAGCAGTTCAAGAGGTAAGAGGTTTTGACAAGTTACCTTCCTCTTTCAGCTTTGAGTCAGAAGTCTAGAAGTTAAAAATATCAGTGCCTATGGTAGAATTGATAAAGAGTGAAGTGTTTAGAAAGCCTATCCTTGAAGCTCTTGAGTTGGAAACCACACAAACCTCCACTGTCTCTGTCAATTTGCAAGATGACAAGCTTGCAGTTGTGCTTAGCCCCATGATCGAACCTGCTAATAATAATTCTCCATCATTTTATGTCTCCTTGACCATTCATGACAAAATCCTCCACAATTGCCTGCTAGACATGGGGGCTAGCCACAATTTGATGCCTAAAGCTATCATGGAAGAGTTAGGCCTCGACATCACCATACCATATCATGATTTATTCTCATTTGATTCAAGAAAGGTGAAATGGAGGGGTTGATTAAAGACCTGGCCATTACCCTAACTCAGTTGCCCATGAAAAGTATGATGATGGATATTGTGGTAGCAGATGTCCCTCCCAAGTTTGGCATGCTACTGTCTAGAGGGTGGATTAAGAGATTAGGTGGTACATTACAGAATGATCTATCTTATGCCACTGTCCCAGTATTTGGGGGAGAAAGTAGGAGATTGTACAGGGAAGCACAGTTGGCATACATCATCAGTGATGAGAAGAATCCTATTAATCATCCCATATATGCTGTGGACACTGATTTTGGAGCATCTGTCCTCCAAATAGAAGAATCCCGGAAGGCCTCAATGCAGCTCAAGAAACCAACAAATCAGGCCGAGGGAGAGCAAGGAAGTCAAGTTTGGGAGATGTTCTTTGATGGAGCATGTTCTAGGGAGACTGCAGGAGCAGGGGTAGTGCTGGTATCTCCAGAACAAGAAAGCACACATCTGTCTTTTAAGCTGGCTTTTCAAGTCACCAACAATATAGCAGATTGTGAGGCTCTGATATTAGGCCTTAACGCAGCAAAAGACAGAGGAATCAGGAACATAAAGGTGTTTGGAGATGCTGATTTGATCATTCAGCAAGTAAACAGGACATTTCAAGCAAAGCACCCAAAGCTAAAAGCATATAGAGATGAGGTATGGAGACTCAAAGATTCTTTTGATAAATTCTGTATTTCATATATCACTAGAGCCAAAAATCAACTTGTTGATTCCCTTGATGTGTCTGCTAGCATGTTTATCCCTCCCATGCCTCCCAGACTAGTTTATGAAGTCCAAATGAAATATAGGCCATCCTTGCCTGATAATTTCCACCATTGGAAAGTGTTTGAAGATGATGATGAAATAAATAGGTTTCTGCAAGTTATTGATGAATTTTCCAAAATGCAAATTTACCAAGAAAATGAAGCCTTGGAAGAAAGCCCCAAATCCCAGCTTAGAAACAAATTTGGCAAAGATAGAATTGTCCAACTCCCCAGCAATCATATTCCTAAGGGTTTAATTCCTTTAGAAAGACGGTTTGCCCATAATGATGTGTCGTACAAGGCTGCCCAAAAATAATATCAATCGGTAGTCTGTAAGCATGACATGGGGAGTCCAGGTCATCCTAGATACGTAAATCTTTCTTCTCGTCTATCTGTTGACCAAAGTTATGAATACTGCAAATTAATGAAGTAATTTGCTAAGGTGTTTGCCTGGGAATATAGTGACCTGAAAACCTATGATAAAAATATTATTCAGCATAAAATCCCTCTAGAAAATGATACCATCCCTTTCAAGCAGAAACTGAGACCAATAAATCCTATGCTCTTCCCTCTGATTGAAAAAGAAATCAAAAAGCTGTTAGTTGCCAAAATCATAGTCCCTCTCAGATATTCAAAATGGGTAGCCAACTTAGTGTTGGTGAGGAAGAAAAGTGGAGAAATCAGGTTTTGTGTTGATTTCAGAAACTTGAACAAATACTCTAAGAAAGACAATTACCCCCTGCCCAAGATGGATCATTTGCTGCAAAAGGTCTCAGGAGCCAAAGTAATGTCTTTCCTGGATGGATTTTCAGGCTATAACTAGATTGTTGTGCATCCATATGATCAATAAAAGGCTGCATTCACCACTCCTTGGGGCACTTTTATGTATTCCAAGATGCCTTTTGGGTTGATGAATGCTGGAGCTACCTTTCATAGGGCTATGGATATAACATTTGTGGGAGAGAAGGATAAATTTGTACTTATCTACCTTGATGATATAACAGTATACTCCAGCAGCCATCATGACCATTTGCAACATTTAAAGAAGGTGTTTCTGAAGTGCAGAAGGTTTGGGATTTCAGTCAGTCCTAAAAAATCACAATTTGCTTTAGAAGAAGGCAAGCTGTTAGGACATATTGTTTCTGCTGCAGGTGTCAAAATTGACCCAGAAAGAGTGAGGGCTATACATACTTTGTCTGTCCTGAGATCAAAGAAGGATATTCAGTCCTTCCAGGGCAAGATTAATTTTGTGAGGAGGTTTGTACCAAATTTTGCAGAACTAGTCAAGCATATTACCTCCATGTTGAAGAAGGGGTCAAAAATCAAATGGTCTAATGCAGCCAGAAAATCATTTGATTCCATCAAAAAAGCTATTATGGAGGCTCCTACGTTAATCAACCTAGATTACAGCAAGGGGTTCCATATATTTTCATTTGCCTCTGATGACACCATTGTAGCAGTTTTATTGCAAGCAAATGAAGAAGGCTTAGAGCATCTAGTGGCATTCTTCAGCAAAATCTTAAGGGATGTTGAGCTGAGGTATGATATTATTGAGAAACAAGCATATGCTCTTATCAAATATTTGAAAGCTTTCAAAGTTTACATTATGCATTCCAAGATAATTGCATATGTACCCTCTGCTGCAATAAAAGATGTCTTAACACAACTTAATGCTGATAGAAGAAGGGCTAAATCGATTGCAAAGTTTATTGAATTTAATATAGAATTAAATCCCACCAAGCTGGTCAGAGGTCAGGGTCTTGCCAAGTTATTAGCTGAAGAAAATTGCAGATCATTGGATATAGATTTCCTGTGCACAATTGCATAAATTGGTCAGACAGATGAAGAAGAGGAAGCAGCTGAACCACAGAGAAAGCAGTCAGTGGAAGAAAATCTAGCTTCTTGTGATTGGTATTCTAAAATAGTTAAATTCTTGTTGAAGCTAGAAAT
The DNA here is from genome assembly GCA_031772625.1 of Pinus tabuliformis. Lineage (NCBI taxonomy): Eukaryota > Viridiplantae > Streptophyta > Pinopsida > Pinales > Pinaceae > Pinus > Pinus tabuliformis. The sequence goes on from CM062812.1 coordinate 317,402,286, forward strand.
CTCTCTAGGCTTAAGCACAAGTCAAGCCAGAACTATAAATCTTAGGGCAGCTAAATATTGCATTAATGAAAATCTGCTCTATTGGAGAGACCCATCTGGAATGCTTTTGAGGTGTCTGGATAAAGAACAATGAATGGAGATTATGTAGAAATTTCATTCTAGCATGTGTGGAGGGCACCATTATTGGAATACTATAGCTCATAAAATACTCAGAGCTAGGTACTATTGGCCCACTTTATATTTTGATGTATTTTCATTTGTTAAATCTTGTGACAGGTGCCAAAGATTTGAAGGGAAACAACAATTGAAGTCCCTGCCCTTGAAACCAATACATGTGAATGGACCTTTTCAACAATAGGGTTTAGACTTCATTGGAGAGATCACTCCACACTCTAGTGGCCAACACAGATGGATCTTAGTAGCCACTGACTACTTCACCAAGTGGATTGAAGCAATCCCTACCAGAAAGGTTGATCATAATGTGGTCATCAAGTTTTTAATAGAGAATATCTAAACCAGGTTTGGATGTCCACATAAAGTAACCACAGACAATGCACCAGCCTTCAGAGCAAAATAATTAGTGGATATGTGTGATTCAATGGGCATTAAACTGGTTCATTCCACCTCATACTATCCTCAAGGCAATGGTCTAGCAGAATCCTCTAACAAAAGCCTGATAAGGATAATCAAAAAGCTGTTAGAGGACAACAAAAATAATTGGGATTCTAAGCTCAAGTATGCACTGTGGGCTGACAAAGTGACCATTAAGAAATCCACAGGGAATTCTCCATTCAAGCTGGTGTATGGCACTGAGGCTATATTCCAAATTCAGTTAACTCTCCCTGTGGTGAAGTTCCTGCAACCAAAACAGAATGAGGAAGAAGGCATGGCACGAAGGATCACTGATTTGGGAGAGGTACATCAAATCTGAGAACAACTGGTTGAAAAGGCTACAACACATTAGAAAAAGATCAAGGAAGCTTTTTACAAAGGGACAAAAGCAGATAATTTTTAGGCTGGAGACTTGGTTCTGAAGTGGGATGCACTAAGGGAAAAGAAAGGCAATCACGGGAAGTTTGATGCTTTCTGGACAAGGCCTTTTATCATTTCTCAGAATCAAGGGAACAACACCTTCATACTAAAAAGTATGGGAGGAGAAGCAGTTTTTGATGGCCCAGTTAATGGGCGTTTTCTGAAAATTTATGTGATTTAAGGTCTTTTAGCCTTAAAACTGTAAATATTTGATTTTATCAGTCTTAGTGTAGGTTCAGTCAGACTCCATGCCCAATGGAACACTAGGAATTTTGCTAATTTGTTTTCATCGGAAAGGCATTGATCTGCAGGTTCTTGAGACCTCACAGGGAGGATCTCATCCCCAGAAGGAGCCAGTGTTAGCTCTGCTACATTCTTCAACATTTGATGGATCAAATATAGGTCTCACAGTGCTGGTTATGCTTACAAGGGACTTGCATTAGTCATTCTTCTCCTACTCCTTCATTCTCCTTATACTTTCATAACCCCCCACCATCTCTGTTTTCTTCCAAAACCCGACATAAACTCATTTTTATTTAGCTCCCGGGAGTTTAAACTGTCATGTAACCATAATCACATAACCATGCACTGTTCACAAGCCCTTTCCATCGCATCAGTCAAAAGCCGTACAATTAAGTTCCCACCGTTTGATCATCCATTGCCCGATCCAACAGTCCCCACCACAAATAACCTGCCCGTTTCCTCTGCATCATCTGATCTACCCCACCGCAATCAGACGGCATTCGCACCTCACGTGCCCATACGTTTCCCGTGTGTTAGCTCGCGGGGAAAGTGGTTTTGGTCCCGTCCCATCCACCACATGTCGAGCGTTGAATGGTATCGTGCGCCCGCGTACGATTACCGCCATCCTCCGAAAGCGGTGCAAGGAATACCACCCGCCACCGGAACCTCCTTCCCTGTGCGTTAACCCCCCATGCATCTTTACCGCCCGATGACTGTCAAATTCACCGCGTCCAGATCCAACGGCTCACGACTTCCTGCTCCCACTTCCACCCGATTCCTCCTGCAAAACACTCTCCACCATTGATCTGTGCGATTCGATGGCCGATCCTGCCCCATTGACCAGATCTTCCCTTCACCATGCACTACGCCACCTTTGATTGTTTTGTGCTCCCAAAGGACGAAGGTGACCACCTACCAGTACCCGGAGCATTCCATTTTCAACCACTGCATTCAAGGAACAGAGTGGCCGAGAAGATAAGGACCAACCTCGAGCAGTCAAATGGATTCAATGATTATGGAGTTTCATTCATATTACACGCCACCTTCTTAGAGAAGGATCGCTTAATAGTAGAAAAGGTCAATTTTGTTCATTAAAACATGCATATTGTAGCAGAGACTCTTTGAGAGAGTTAAGGTGGTTGGTGGTCCATTATGACCCCTCCACGCGTAGAATAGCAGAGCATTTTTGTAATCAAACTCTATATATACCCAGAACACAGATGTAATGAGGGTTGATGGTTGTTGTTTTGATGTAAGGTTCAACTTTTGGAGACTGTAACTACTTTGATACCTGCAGCCTCTGGTCTTCATTTTCAGCTAATACAAGCTTCTTTTGTTGTTAATTGCTCACTGTCCATTTCTACTCTGTTCTACGCTGCGCCTGTTATGCATTTGTCCATGTGCTCTTGATATTTAGTATTAGAGGGGCTGTCATCCCACCTCTGTGTTGAAGTCTAGTATGTATCATTGAATGCGTTATGCAGGTTTCTGTTTACTTAATGCCAGAGAGCTGTCATCCTGTCTGTGCATTAGGAAATAGATTTGCAGATCTGTTTACTGATTGCAGCAGGCCATCACATGGTCTTATGCATCTACTGGTGTGGTCAGTATTCTCGATGTTCAGCTAATCCTCAAACTGTGAGTAATTGGTGGTCTAAAGCCTTGTATTCTGGGGGTGTTCACCCATGTTTGGAGTTAAGCATAGTAGAAGTGGTTATCTGGCTTGGACAAGCATCATTCCTTCCATTCATCCATTTCCAACATTGTGTTGAGTTTGTAATGTTCCCGAGCATCTCTGAGATACAACCTAGGAGAGTTTCTTGGGGTGGTAACAATAACATTTGATGGATCTTTCTTTTAAAATCATATGTTAGAAAAATTGAAGAGGAACAAGTATCGCCAAGTCATCAAATTTAGTTGGAGACTAGATCTTTTTTAGGAAGTAGAAAGGAAGGAGAGAATTCTGAAAAAAAAGGTGAAGAAGTGCAAAGGAAATTGTTGTAGTTTCAGAACTAGTTCAACAACTAGTCACTCTAAGAAAGTCTACAAAGGAGAGAAAAACACCCAAAAGGTATGGAGATTCCACTTCATCTTTTGCATTGATTACTGAAGATGGGGAATATTCATGTTATCGGGGAGCAGTGGATGATGCAGATAGAAACAAATGGAAAAAGGATATGGAAGAAGAAATAGATTCCTTAGAAAAGAAAAATACATGGGATCTTGTAGAATTTCCTGAAGGGAGTGGTGTTTTTGGATGCAAATGGGTCTTGAAATTGAAACAAAAAGTTGATGGAAGTATCGAAAGGTATAAGGTGAGGCTGGTAGCAAAAGGGTATTCTCAGGTTGAAGGCATTGACTTTCATGAGATTTTTTCACTAGTCGTAAAACATGTTTCTATTTGTACTGTGTTGGCACTAATTGCATTACATGACCTTGAGTTAGAGCAATTAGATGTTAAAACAAATTTTCTACGTGGTGATTTGGACGAAGAGATATATATGGAACAACCATAAGGTTTTGTATAAGGTTGCAATAGAAGATTAGTTTCCAAGCTTAGGGAATCATTGTATGGCATGAGGTAGTCTCCCAGACAATGGTACAAGAGGTTTGACTCCTTCGTGGGGAGCCAAAAATTAATTAGAAGCGAGTCTGATCATTGTCTATACTTCAAGAGTTTTATTGGCATATTCATTATCTTGGTTTTGTATGTTGATGATATGCTTATTGCAATCAAAAGCATGGAGGAGATAAACAGGTTAAAAGATCATCCCTCTAGGATGTTTGATATGAAGGATCTTGGAGCGAGAAAACATATCTTGGTCATGGAGATACATAGGGATAGAAAAAATGGAAAGTTTTGGTTATCATAACAGAAGTATGTGGAAAGAGTACTTGAAAAGTTTGATATGAACAATGTGAAAACTGTTAATGTTCCATTAGCTTCCCATTTTAAGCTTTCTTCGGTTTTGAGTGCTAGAACTGATGAAGAGAAGAAGTATATGTCTCGTGTACCCTGTGAAAATATTGTAGGCAACCTAATGTATGCGATGGTATCTATAAGGCCTGACATTTCACATGAAGTTGGAGTTGTTAGCAGGTTCATGGAAAATCCAGGTGAACAACATTGGTGAGGAGTGAAATGGGTGCTTCAGTATTTAAGAGGCACAAGTGACCATTGCACCATATTTAATGGTAGTGAAGGATCACTCTACGGATATGTAGATGCTGGTTATGTAGGTGATTTGGAAAAAAGGAGATCTACTACAGGTTGTTTCTTTACTATTGCAAATGTTCCAATTAGTTGGATATAAAATCTTCGAGAAACAGTTGCTTTGTCCACCACCGAAGCAGAGTATATAGCTGTTTCAGATGTCAGTAAAGAAGAAATCTGGTTGAAAGGTCTTCTTGATGAGATTGGGAGGACACAGAAGAAATTGAATGTATTCTGTGATAGTCAGAGTGCTATTCATTTGGCTACAAATCCATCTTATCATAACAAGACCAAGCACATTGATGTAAGGTATCATTTTTTGAGACATGTGATCAATGGTAGAAAAGTAGCTCTCAATAAGGTCCATAAACACAAGAATTATGTAGACATTATCACAAAGCCAGTCACAGTAGAGAAGCTCGATGGTGTTTGGCTTCTCTTGGCTTGCGGAAAAGATGATGAATGGGCATGGGCAAGGGATTATGAAATTTGTTGTCAAGGTGGAGTTTGTTGAAATATGAAAACACATATGTAATTATGGGTAAACGTTAAAGTTATTGCCAGTTATTTTATAACGGGATTTATAAAGAGAAGGAGTTAGGTAATGTAGAAAAAACCAATATTAATTTGGATGTCCCGAGAGGCTTGTATTATGGAGAATCATATTTGATTAATAGATTTCCAATTTGTTGCCCCGTGGATGTTTCCTTGATACATTGTCAAGGTTTTACTAGGGAAAATCATTTGTGTTCTTTCTATATTTTTGTTTTAGCTCTCCATTCAGTTATCTTTTTTATATGTATTATTTCTTCTCTCTGTTTATGCCTAAAAACACTAGATTTTCAGACACAAGGATTTGTGTCCACTCTAGAATTTGATTCTCTTGTTCTATTGCATATGTTAAATGCGAAACAAGGCTCTTAGAATCCTCTGAGATTCAAGAAATGCCACATAAAAAATACACTTTATTTCTCATAAAACTATATAATAAAAAATACACTTGATTGCTCACAAAACTATATCATACAATGGTCTTGGAATGCCAATTGCACAAATTCTTGTGAGGATTCTTGTCAACGCACAAATGAGGCGAATACCAAAAGAATGTGATGAAATGGGTCTACAATATCAAATGAGGCCTCTCATCAAGCTAATCTATGGAGTTAAAAACCAATCTTGCACCCTCTGGATGACAGAGATAGATGAGGCCCTCTGCACCATTAATTCTTAAGATGCAACTACTTCTCATCTAGGAAAAAGATAGAACACTGGGTAATGCTTACTGTATGCATCCTTCTCAATATTGTAGGGGTTTTCATTATAGTTTATCATGCACAATGGCTACCATATCACCAGACAATTGAATTTATGTCCAATATGAAATCTCGGTGGATTTTTAATAACAATCACCAGTATGTTAGTGATGACAATCCTATTCATATTTAGTTTTAATGTTTCTTTTTATTTTTAAGGCACCCATGATGTCACTAGAGAAAATCCATTCAAAACACAACACAACAAATTCTATGCCTCTAAATGCTTAACTATGTAAAGTTTTATTTTCATTATAGTTATTATTGTTCTATTTTCCCACCCCCATTGGGCTGGATTTTCTCGCCAAAAAAACTTGTGTAAGTCTCTTTTTTAACTATTGTGACTACATGGTCTAGTTGGTTGCACTCATTTTTTTAGATTGTCAGTGTTAAGTTAGTGATGGAAATTTTATATTGAGCTATAACAATTTTTATATTTAGACTCCAAGATACTCAACTTGTAGGGGTTTTCATTGCATCTCACCTTTTTTAATTATATAAAGTATACTCTATATACACTGATATACATGCTGATAATCTTAATAGTTAAAGGAAACAACCCTTTTCCTGAAAATTATCCTTTTCCTCACCATGATGAGAAGCCCCCACAGTTCCTTAGCGAGCTAGGCAAGCCACCATGCAATGTGGTGAGTCTTAAGGAGAAACACTCTTTGTCCATTAACACAAGATCATATGTTCTGCCTTGCTTGAAGAAGTCAACTTCAACCTTCTTAACATCGTCACAGTGAAGGTCATGGATTTGAATCACTTATTATTTTCTATAGAGATGGTCTTGCATCAAATGTCGAGATTTTGGTAAGTTGGTTATGCCAATTATAGCAGTAAAAGCATCTCTTACTCAACAAATGCAATTTAAATGCATATATAAGTATCATATTTTTCTGTAACAGATAAATCAACACCTTAGTTAACTCACTATGTGGAAACATACATACAAGCACTATATAGACAATATCATTCATATATATATATATATATATTGGATCTACCTTTGTAAAGCAAACAAGTGATCTCAACAATCCTCTATCCATCGCTTTTTCATATGTAGGAACTTTGACTGCTACCTGTGCTCTTTCAATGCTCTCCACACATAATAGAACAAAACTTAATCACTGTAGGAACATACAGTACTTGGAACTCATTAGCTTTGTGCTCTTTACACATAATTTCTATCATTTTAATAAAATTATACCTTTTTCTCTATATCTCTTCCCAAACCCTAATGAGGATCACGAGTTATCACTTTGGTTTGAAATTGGTGGAGGAAATGACATTGTTTTCCTCATATTTTTTTCTTATTCATTGTCAATATTTCTCTAAACAGATTGTCCATGAATTAAGTACATGAGAATCCAATTTGGACTAAAATTTTGATGTGGCCAACATTGGAATGCACTAAAATAATCTTGTATACTTAATCCCTTTCTTAACTCTCACTTTGTAGATACAAATGTCTCCATAAGTTCTTTTGAGGTCGACAGAAACATCTATGTGTTTTATGTACTATTCAATTTTGATTGATATTAACCTGCATATGTTGAGCATTGGACATCGAGTGCATCACTCTATTCCCATCAATTGCCAAAATTATACCCAAATTCAAAATGAAATTGTATATTCCAACAATCTATTCTTGAGTTGACAATTAAGGTGTTGCGTAATGTAAATTGTCTTCAGATTTTGGCTATGAAGATGATATCAAATGTTATGTACCTTGGAGGATTTGAAACACTAGTATATTAGTGATGAAAATCCTTTTCATCTTTAGTTTGAATTGTTCTTTGCATTTTCAAGGCACCCATGATGTCACTAGAGAAAATCCATTAAAAACACAACACAACAAATTCTATGCGTCTAAATGCTTAATTGTATAAAGTGTTGTTTTCATGAGAATAATAATTGTTCTATTTCCCCACCTCTATTGGTTGGGATTCTCTTGACAAAATAACTTATGTCTGTTTCTATTTGAACTATTGTAAGTGCATGGGCCACTTGGCTGGTCTAATTGATTTTAGACCATCAATGTTTAACTAATCAAATAAATTTTGTACTGATCTACAACAATTCTGATTTTTAGTCTCCAAGATACTCATATTGTAGGGGTTTTCATTGCATCTCACCATTTTTAACTATATAAAATACCTTATATCCTTATATATATATACATGTTGATCATCTTAATAGTTAAAGGAAACAACCCTTTTCCTAGAAATTAGCCTTTTCTTCACCATGTTGAGAAGCCCTAATAGTCCTGCAGCAATCTAAGCCATTGACCATGCAATGCGGTGAGTCTTAAGAAGCAACACTATTTGTCCATTAACACAAGATCATGTGTTCTACCTTGCTTGAAGTAGTCATCTGTAACCTTCTTAGTGTCTTCATAGTGAAGGCTAAGACTTTCAAGCACTTGTTATTTTCTATGGAGATGGTCTTGCATCAAATGTTGAGATTTTGGTAAGTCAGTTATGCCAAACATAAGAAATAAAAGCCACTCTCCATCAACAAACGTAATTTAAATTCATAAGTATGTATCATAGACTTCTACAACAAATGAATCAATGGTTAAATTAACTCATTACATGGCAACATACATACAAACATTGTGTAAAGAATATCAATTATTTATATATATATATATATATATATATATATATATATATATATATATATATATATATATATATATATATATATATATATATATATATATCTATATATATACATACATATATGTATATGTATATGTATATGTATATGTATACATATACATATACGTATACATATACATATATGTATGTATCTATATATATATATATATATATATATATATATATATACATATATATATATATATATATATATATATATATATATATATATATATATATATATATATATTGGATCTACTCTTTTAAAGAAAACAAGTGAGCTCAACAATCCTCTATCCATTGCTTTGTTATTCGCACAACCTCTGACTATTATCTGCACTCTTTCAATGCTCTCCACACACAACAGAACATAACTAAATCATTGTATGAACATACGATACTTGGAACTCCATGAAATTTTCTCTATCTACACATAGGTTCTATAATTTGAAGCAAACTATACCCCTGAGTCTATATCTCTGCCCAAACCCTAATGAGGATAATGGTTTATCACTTCGGTTTGAAATTGATGCAGGAAATGACAATGTTCTCATCATATTCTATTCTCATTAGTTTTCAAGATTGCTCCAAATAGATTTTTGTTGAATTGAGTAAATGAGAATCCAATTTTGACTAAAATTTTGATGTGGCCAACATTGGAATGTGCTGAAATAATCTTGTATTATCAATCCCTTTCCTAGCTCTGACTTTGCAAATAGAAATGTCCCCATATGCTTTGTTGAGGTTAACAAAAACATCTATGTGTTTTATGTACTATTTAATTTTGATTCATACCAACCTAGATATGTTGAGCATTAGATATTGAGTGCATCATTATGTTCCCATCATGTTCCAAAATTATACCCAACTTCACAATGCAATTGTATATTCGAACAATCCATTCTTTTTTGCGTAATGTAGAATGTCTTAGAATTTTGGTTGTGAAGATGATATGAAATGCTATTTTTTGTACTAATTTATTTCTATATTGGTCGCTTAAGTAAAATTCCCTTGGATATGTAAGCATTGTGTTGTCTGCAAAAGACCTTGCCACAACTACAATTAGATGAAATAGTCAAGGAACGTTGATCTTTATCACTGAACAAAATTAGCTTGTGTCAGAGGAGCCAAATTTCCGTAAGTACAAACACAGTAACAAAAAAATATTTGCAGAGACAAAATATTAACTTAAAAATAAATTTTGGACGCTAGCCATTGAATGGGAAAATGCATCTCAATTGTGGAATATAAGATACAAATAAATTAAATTAACTCAGGAAAGAAACATCCTTTATGTCAATATTGCATATTGAAAAACCATCTTTGATATACATTACAAAATTCAATGTTATTAACATTTAGCAGACCTTGTATGAACTTAGTGATACTGCAAGTTCTATCTTAGCACATTTTAATAGCTATCGTACAATTCAAAATATAAAACAACATTAGTTTTCACAAACAAATTTGACTGGAGTGGATAAACAATAAATTAATAGAGACAGGCAAGGTGACACACAAGGAACCCAAATATAAATTTGGGTGCTACATTTCAATCCTAAAAAGATCTCAACACAAATGATTTAATCTTAAAGAAGCGATGGAGAAACTTTCCCTAATCAAGAAATGAAAAGAAACTTACACAAATAAAAATGTGTAATGAGGGAAAAGATATTGATTCGCTTTATTGTCTTCTCTTGCAGTTATACAATCCTTAAAATTTCGCTCATGCAAGTGCCAGTTCTAAAGGCACACTCACTCTACCATTTCCAACAGATTAAAGATTATATAAAATTTAGTCTATGTTATGATAGATTTTTCCACTGTTTAAAAAATATGAATAATAATTTATTTATTTGTTTTTGTTTGTCAAGTTTTCTGTGATCCTCCAATATTGATTTGTGGCTTGAGGAGTTGTGACCCAGGGGTATCTAAGCTATTAAAGTTACTCGAGGATTGTAGTTTTCATGAGCCACACCAACCCTTGATAACTAGATTTTTTAGCATCTCTCCTCTCCCTGTGAGGTTTAATCTTGGGTCGCCTCGCTAACGAGGTCCATCCTCAACTGGTTGTGCTAGTGGGACTTGACTGAATAATAATTTATTTTACCTTATTCATATTTGTCAAATTCTAAAATATTTTGTAAATCTATAATAAAAATAAGTTCAGCACAACATTATTTTCCTATCTCAATTACTAGGTTAGCTGGCCAATGTTTATCAGCAAGGCTTACTCATTTCATTTCTTTTTAGGCTTGATTATGATAGACCTTCTCTCTTGAAGGATGAAGTGGAAGCGAAACATTGGAAGATCTAGTACAGATCTAAACTTACAATACAATGTTTGTGTGGCAATTTTTAGCCAACTTTGAGGTGAACATCTTATGAGATTTTGCACAGTTTCAAGCTATGCATATATAAAACACATAATAGGTTTCATAAACCATGGCTCAACCCCCAAAGAATCACCTGATCGTTCTACTCTTCATCACATTTTCACACATTTATTCCTCCTCTCCCTCTCCGAATGATGGTATAAATAATGTTGGAATAAAGGTTGCCTATTGGCCATACTTCACAGTCACTTTCTCACCTCCATCATCCATCAACACACCTCTTCACATATCTCTTCTACACTTATGTATACCTAAAAAACTACACAATCTAGGTGGAAGTACCTGCCACTGAGGACCCACCAGAATTCACCTCAACTCTCCTTAAGAAAATCCCCTCTCTCAAAACTCTCATTTATATCAGTGACGACACTAGTGCCTTATCTTTAATGGCCAACAACACCTCCCACCACAAATTTTTCATAAACTCAGTAATCGTCGTGGCCATGAAATAGGACTTTCACGACCTCGACATCGACTGAGAGTTTCCATAAGATGTGGCAGAGAGTGGAGTTTCTTCCTACCACCACCTCCCTCACCACTTCATGCCTTGCTCTCTCAATCTCCTCCTCCTCCTCTCTCTTTCTCTCTCTCTTCCTCTCTTTCTCTCACTCTTTTTTCCCTCTCCATCCCCCCTCTCTCTATCACTTCAAATATCTCATGTGTGTTCTCTTTTCCCGACCCCCCTCCTTATCCCTCTCTCACATTCCACATTCCCTAATCACCCTCTCTCCCTCTCTCACTTTGCTCTCACTTCTCCTCCTATCTATCTCTTTGTCCCTCTCCCTCTATATAAAATAACCACAATTATTAACATATATATATATATATATATATATATATATATATATATATATATACACATAAACAAGTACTTAAATTTGAAAGAGTATGTAATCAATGTTATTAACATTTAGCAAACCTTGTACGAACTTAGTGAGAGTGAAAGTTATATCTCAACCCATTTTTGTTGGAAGTAATACTGAGAGGGGGGGGGGGGGGGGGGCGAATCAGTATTATCAGATCAATAATTTAATTTTCAAAACTGATTTGTATACATTACTTCAGCTAAGTGAACTAACATGTATACACAACTGTACTTAAGGCAACCAGCGTATATGCAGAGATCTTTTGATTTACGCAAATTATCATGCATTGAACTTTAACCAGTATATTAGGAATTCATTAGATAGTGCAGCAAAAGCAGAATAAAGCATCACACATAAGAAATGAACATGAACACCAAGGTATAAGGTGGAAACCCAATGTGGGCAAAAACCACCTGCTGTTGTCGTCTTTGTCTTCTTTTAATAATAAGAAAATTCTGTTTGCAATTTTTGTACTGGTGTAGTCTTATACCAGTACGCAGGCTTCTAATTGCAGAAGGCTACAACCTTCTCTCGTTCTCCAGCTTCTACTGGAAGGGAGCTACAACTCCCTAGCTCTTGTACAAGCCGATATGTTTACTAGTACGTATGTGCCGAGCTACAGAAGGCTACAACCTTCTTTCTTCCTCTAGGGACCACGTTTCATAAATTTTCAGACTGGATCCATCAACAACATCATAAGTGTAATTCAATCATCAAATATATATGCATTGACCAATCACCTTTTGAACCAATCACAACCGAATCAATTAATCACTTTGACAACCCATCAATCTAATCATTCAGTGTACTGTCTCTAGACTACAGTAACCAAAACCCAAACCAAAACCAAGAACTCTACAACAACAAACAACAACAACTAAAACATATTTTTTAAGGTATATGCTACTTTCATGTGTCGAACCTGCGTGTATATGTGCTTTTCTCAAAGCCAACTAGCGTATACATCTGCAAACATTAGTTCATAATTCTACAGCTATTCTAGACTTCAGTTATACCCAGATCATATCATTTACAGAATAATATATGCATAAGTATTCAGATCTAGAATATTCATGAGCAAAAACACATAATGATAGTTCATTTTATGCCTTAAGATCCCGATCCATAATTAGATCTAGTTCCTCATCGTTTGCTAAGGTTCATCCTTGGTTCAGATCCAACAATGCACCATAACCCAATAACCTGCATACTAGATCTCACACTTCATCAGATATTCGATACTTGCACACCTTGGCCTAATGATCTTCTCCTCCTTTTATAGTTTTGTTGGCCTTTCTCAATACCATGGACCAAAACCACTTAGGACCAATACCATGGACCAAATACCTCGGACCAGAAACTTATTTTTCTAATGTATACGCGCTTTTCCTTCTGTGAAAGTGTGTGTGTATGTATACGCGACTTGTATACAGTGAACTTGCGTGTATACACAGCTTGGTCAATGGTGAACCTTCGTATACATCTCTTTCTTCATTCTGTGAAGATTAATCTGTAATTCTTTGTTGTTTACCTGCTATACTGTGATCTTTCATCTGAGTGAGTTGCCATCAAGGACAATACCTGTATCATAATGCCAACAATCTCCCCCTTTGGACTTGATGGCAACAACCACACCAAGTCACTCTCCCCATTTGACATTAAGGGAAAAGGGTCATGCTCCCCCTGAGTACATGCTAAATCCTCTGATATGGTGAAGTGTGCTGATTGAGCTCCCATGATCCAGTCCACGCTCCCCCTGAGCATAAGCAAATTCTGCACAAAGATGTTCTAAAGAATATTATGACGCTACACATACATCATCAATGACATTCCTAGTACCAATGGCTCATACATACATCCATCTCCCAACCAAGTTGGGATATACTAGATTTGACTCATCCACCCAACCAAGTGGGGATATACCAATTTTTTATACATGACAAAAACAAGAAACATTACATCATCCATCCCATGCATAGTGGGGTTACAAATTAGGTCTTTTCATTACCTTTACATTAAATGATATACATGATATATTTAATAGAGGCCAAATATCTGAAACAATACCATGATAGTCATCAGCATATCATATAATCTGCACCATCAGCAGCATCTGTCAACATCATCCAGACCAGCAACTTGTATATGTCCATCATTAGCTCCCAAAATATCATCAACCTATGACAAAGTATGTTGGCATCTATCAACTCATCCTCTTGATCTCATCAAGATCAACTTGCTTCATTCCTTTATCATCATAAAGTAAGAACTCATTTGGTACTAAAGACTTCTAGTCATAATTCCAACAATGCTTTATTAGAAGTATACCATGTTCTCCCCCTAAACCTGTTCCACCTATTCACTGTCAAATCTGATCATTGCATATGTCAGTAAGAAATATCAAAGCATCATCATCAATCAGATATACATCAGGTTATCAACAACTTTATGAGGACCAAGATATTTCCATATGTTATCAGCAGATTGTAACCATCATCAAACAGAGAAATACTTGATAGAACCATAACAGAACCCTTTTTCTTGAGTCTGGCCCATCGCTTTTCTTCAAACTAACATATATGCGACTATGACCACATAAACTTGCATATGTATGCAACTACACTTCATGAAACTCGCGTATAACCACCTTTCCCTAAAAAAATAGGATTTAACAATAAGATGATGCAGCAACTACTCCAAGCTTTTGTCTGAGATATTCAGATGTCTCTCTGGGTAGTGGTTTAGTGAATATATCTTTAGAGGGAACATACTCCAATTTTACCTTTTGTTCAAGCACTTGTTCACGTAGAAAATGATATTTGATGGGTATGTGCTTGGTCTTGGAGTGCATGACTGGATTCTTTGAGATACTAATGGCACTTGTATTATCACATAGAATGGAGATGGGTGGAGTACATATGGTCTGAATGTCTTGCAAGGTTTGCATCATCCAAAGTAGTTGTGTGCAGCAAGATGCAGCAGCCACGTATTCTGCTTCAGCTGTAGATAATGCAATTGAACTTTGTTTCTTTTTGAACCAAGACACTAACCTGGAACCCATATAGAATGCACCACCACTAGTGCTTTTTCTATCATTAATACTTCCTACCCAATCTGCATCTGTATAGGCATGAAGTGTAAGATCTGTATCTCTAGTATACCATAAACCAAAGTTCTGTGTTCCTTGAAGATATTTGAAAATCCTTTTGACTGCCTGAAGGTGTGATTCCTTTGGATTTTCTTAGAATCTTCCAACTATTCCTATTGCATGCATGATGTCAGGTCAGGTACCTATTAGATAAAGTAGACTGCCAATCATGGATCTGTAAGTTGGTTGATGTACCACTGTTGATTCATCATTTGAGCTGAGACTGAATCCTATTACCATTGGGGTACATATTGGTTTAGAATCTTGCATGCCGTACTTTTTTAGGATCTATTTGAGATATTTGGTTTGTGAGAGAAAAATACCATCTTTATTTTATTGAACTTGTAGACCAAGAAAATAGGTAAGCTCACCAAGCATGGACATTCCAAATTATTGTTGCATTACTGAAGCAAAATTCTAACTCATGGATTCTTCATTGCTACCAAAAATGATGTCATCAACATAAATGACAACTATTAGCAATTTACCAGTATCAATCTTTGTATATAGATTTCTATCTACTGACCCCTTTGAAAAACCCTGTTGGTGGAGATATTTGTCAAGACGGTAATACCAGGCCCTTGGAGCCTGTTTTAGACCATAGAGAGCCTTTCTGAGTTTGCATACAAGTTTTGCATCATTTCCAAGAATGAATCCTTCTGGTTGTTCAATATATACTTCTTCTTCTAAGTCTCCATTAAGAAAGGCATATTTTACATCCATTTGGTATACTTTGAATTTCTGAAAAATAGAAAGAGCAAGAAACATTCTTATGGCTTCAAGTCTAGCAACAGGTGCAAAAGTTTCTTCAAAATCTATACCTTCTTGTTGAGCATATCCTTTGCAAACAAGTCTGGCCTTGTTTCTAATAACTTCTCCATTTTCGTTCAGCTTGTTTTTGAATATCCATTTGGTTCCTATGATATTCTTATCATGAGTTCTAGGAATTAATTCCCAAGTATTATTCTTTTCAATTTTCTCAAGTTCTTCATTCACAGCCTTGACCAACATTCATATTTGCATGCTTCATTTACATTTTTAGGTTTGGTGGAAGATAGTAATGCCAGATAGCTTGAGGCTTCGGTAATAGTTCTTCTTGTCTGCACACCTGCCCCTTTTTCCCCTAATATTTGAGTTTCTGGATGATTTTCCTGAACATACCTGGATTGAGACTTTTCTTCTATTGTTATCTCTTCTTCTGGTGCTTCATTGGTTTCTTCTTCAAAATCAGTGTGATTTGATGTGGGAGAATTATCCTCATCTTGTTCATTGTCATAATCTTCTGTTTTTATCTGTTTTCAATTTTTGCATGCTTCATCAACCACAACATCAATACTTTCAATAATTTTCCCAAGTCTTTTATTATAAAATTTATATCCTTTACTTCGGGAAGAGTAGCCAAGAATAATACCTTCATCTACTCCAGGTTCAAACTTACCAAGTTTTTCATCAGTCCTTTTGATGTAACATTTGCTTCCAAAAACTTTGAAGTATTTTACAGTAGGAGTCTTCCCATACCAAAGTTCATGTGGAGTTTGAGTGTTGTTTACCTGAACATTTGCTTGGTTGAGAATAGTGATGGCGGCGAATGCAACTTCACCCCAGAAGGTTGCAGGAGTTCCAGATTCATCTAGCATATCTTCAGCAATTTGTTGAATAGTTTTGTTCATCCTTTCTACCACTCCATTTTGCTAAGGAGTCCTTGTAGTGGAGAACTTCCTTTCTATTCCATGTTGTTCACAAAATTCAAAGAATTCATCCAAGGTAAATTCCCCTCCTCGATCAGATTTGAGGCATTTGATTTTGCGATCTGATTCATTTTCAACCAAAGCTTTGAAGGCTTTGAAATTTTCAAATGCTTCATCTTTATGCTTTAGAAGAGCTATCCAAGAAATTCTTGAAAAATCATCAATGAATAATATAAAGTATTTTTCTCTATGAGGTGACTTTTTCCTTGATGGTCCACATAAATCAGTATGAACAAGTTCAAGAGGCTTACTAGCTGACCCTTCCTTTTCGATGAAGTGAGATCTAGTTTGCTTACTGAATTGACATGATTTGCATATAGTCTTTTCAAGAATGCTGATATCTGGAAGATCACGAACAACCTGGAATCTGCATGCTTTTCTTATTTGAGAAAAGCTTAGATGTCCCAGTCTTCTGTGCCATAGCCAGTTTTCATCATTTTTTCTTAGATAGCAATGTTGTTGTCCTCCCTTGAGTATGTATAGGTTGTTTGGAGTTCTTGTAGCTTTGATCATGGTTTCTCCTATATCAAGCTCACGAACAACACATCCATTTGATCAAAACACTACTTCATTTCCTTTATCACACATTTGACTCACACTCAACAAGTTACACTTTAAGCCATCAACATACATAACATTCTCAGCTTTAACTTTTTCTTCAAGAAAACAAAGCCTTTACCTTTTATGACAGTAGGAGTGTTGTTTCCAAATGAGACATTCTTTTCCTTTTCTACGGCATTATATGAGTGTAGTTTTTCTTTGTCACCTATCATGTGTTTTGAGCATCCACTGTAGATGTACAACTGGTTTTCTTGTCCTTCTGCATACAAGGCTATACCACATCTTTCTATTTGCGGTTCTTTCTTTCTCCATATTTTGGGATTTAATGGAGTTTGCTCCTTTTGCTGAAATTTACTTCTGCATTCAGATTCTTCATGGCCAAAGTTGTTACAGATTGAGCATTCTCTTTCATTTTCAAGAAGAGAAAGTTTATTATAGGAACTTTTCTTGATCCCTGTCACATTCCTTTGATTTCGTGCTTCTCTAGTCATGATGGTTTTGTAAGCAACACATTGAGAAACTTTATGTCCAAAATTATGACATGAGAAACATTGACCATTAAAGAAGTTCCAGTGATTATCGAATCTACTGACCTGGTGATTGTAGTTTCTATTGATATTCATCTTTGAAGAAAATTGAGTATGATTTACCTGAGGTTGGTTGTGGCTTCTATTCATTCTTGAAGTAAATTGAGCCTGATTTACCTGTCGATCTGCTTTATGCCTTTGCTGACGATTGTCAAACTGTTCACTGCTCTTTGCTACATCAAGATAGTTTTTAGTGGAGGTTGACGACTTTTGTGATTGAGATGCTTCTTCAGTGTATCCAAGACCTCTCTTTATCAGAGGAGAACTCTACACTTTGATAATTTCATTTAAGGTTTCTAATCCTTTAGCAAATCTAAGATTGAGAGCTTTTTTTTCTCAAGATCCTTTCTTAGACCCACAATTTCACATTCTAGTTCTTCATTGTGTTTTTCTCTTTCAGCAAGTTGGTATGTCAAGGTATCTATAATCATATTCTTTTCTTCTAAACAGATTTTGAGTTTAGAGATTTCTTCATAAAGGTCATCTTCATCTAGAGCATCCCAAAATTTATCATATTCATAAGCCATCAGAAGTCTATAGTCATTACTATTTTCATCTTCATAACTATTTGATAAACCATCACTATCTTCATGAGTATAGTAGGTCTTTTTACTTACACTTTGTTTTCTGTTCCATTTTACAGATTCCTTCCCTTTATCATATTTATCTTTATGAGAACATTTGGCAACATAATGACCAACTCTACCACAGACAAAACATTTGAAAGGTAGTTTACCTTTGAATCTTCCGAAACCCCATTGAAGCTTCTTGACAAAGTTTACTTCCTCTTCTTCTTCTAAAATATGTCCTGATTCATTGAGTTCTTCCTTTCCTTTTGCTAAAGCTTTAAATCCAACTTCTCTCATATCTGATGGACCTTCTTTTCTCATCTCAAAGGAAGTTAAGATTCCGTGAAGTTGTGTCATTATAATAGTCTGTAGATCCTGCTTTTCTTCTATGGCAGATACTTTTGATTCAAATTTAGCAGAAAAGGATATTCAAACTTTTTCAACTAAGGTAACTTCCTTTATCTCTTCACCTAGATTATTCATGCAATTAACAACCTCATCTATACATAAGAAGTAACTAGCTATACTTTCATTATTGTGCATCTTGAGAGTTTGCAGTTTAGCACGTTTTACCTGAGAGTCTCCTTCGTAGCTTAGAACGATTTTGTCCCATATTTCTTTGGTTGATTTGAGCTGTATAACTTTGACAAACTCTGATTGTGACAGACTTCCCAATAATGTATTGATAGGCTTGGCATTGGTTTCATATTGCTTTTTACCTACTGTATCTATAGGAATTGTTGATGGAAATGTATATCCTCCTTCCACGATTTCCCAGAAATTTGTTCCAAGTGATTGAAGATAGGTTGTGGTTCTTATCTTCCAATAAACAAAGTCGCTCCCACCAAAGATTGGCGGTCTGATGGATCCCCCACTTTCTTGATTACTCATGATGATGGATCTTCCTTCAAGCGATCAAGCTTCTCTTGAAGGACCTGTTATGATACCAATTGTTGGAAATAATACTGAGAGGGGGGGTGAATTAGTACTATCAGATCAATAATTTAATTTTCAAAACTGATTTGTATACGTTACTTCAGCTAAGTGAACTAGCATGTATACGCAACTATATTTAAGGCAACTAGTGTATATGCAGAGCTATTTTGATTTACCCAAATTATCATGCATTGAACTTTAACCAGTATATCAGGAATTTATTAGATAGTGCAGTAAAAGCAGAATAAAGCATCACACATAAGCAACACACATGAACACCAAGATATAAGGTGGAAACCCAATGTGGGTGAAAACCACCAACTGTTGTCGTCTCTGTCTTCTTTTAATAATAAGAAAATTATGTTTACAATTTTTGTACTGATGCAGTCTTATACCAGTATGCAGGCTTCTACCTACAGAAGGCTACAACCTTCTCTCGTTCTCCAGCTTCCACTGGAAGGGAGCTACAACCCCCTAGCTCTTGTATTATCCGGTATAATTACTAATACGTAGGTGCCGACCTACAGAAGGATGTGACCTTCTTTCTTCCTCCAGGGACCACGTTTCATAAATTTTTAGACTGGATCCATAAACAACATCATAAGTGTAATTCAATCATCAAATATATCTACATTAACCAATCACCTTTTGAACCAATCACAACCGAATCAATCAATCACTTTGACAACCCATCAATCTGATCATTTAGAGTACTATCACAAGACTACAGTAACCAGAACCCAGAACTCTGCAATAGCAGACAGTAGCATCTAAAAAATATTTTTTAAGGTATACACTACTTTCATGTGTCGAACCTGCATGTATACACACTTTTCTCAAAGCCAACCAGCGTATACATTTGCAAACATTAGTTCATAATTCTACAACTATTCCAGACTTCAGTTATACCCAGATCATATAATTTACAGAATAATATATGCGTCAGTATTCAGATCTAGAAAATTCATGAGGAAAAACACATAATGATAGTTCATTTTACGCCTTAAGATCCTAATCCATCATTAGATCTAGTTCCTCATCATCCACTCAGGTTCATCCTTGGTTCAGATCCAACAATGCACCATAACTCAATAACCTGCATACTATATCTCACATTTCATCAGATATTCGATACGTGCACACCTTGGCCTAATGATCTTCTCCTCCTTTTATAGTTTGTAGGCCTTTCTCAATACCATGGACCCAAACCACTTAGGACCAATACCTTGGACCAAATACCTAGGGTCAATACCTCGAACTAGATACCTTGGACCAATACCATGGATCAAAATACCATGGACCAAATACCTCAGACCAAAAACATAGTTTTCCAAGTTATACGCATTTTTCCTTCTGTGAAAGTGCATGTATACGTATACGTGAGTTGTATACAGTGAACTTGCATGTATACATAGCTTGGTCAATGGTGAACCTGTGTATACATCTCTTTCTTCATTCTGTGAAGACTGATCTGTAATTCTTTGTTGTTTACCGGCTATACTGTGATCTTTCATTTGAGTGAGTTTCCATTAAGGACAATACCGGTATCATAATGCCAAAAATTTTAACAATAGGTTTGATTGGAGTGAATAAAGACTAAATGGATAGAGGAAAATGAGGTGAGAAAAGAAACCCAAAAATAAATTTGAGTGGTTCATTTCAATCCTAAAAAGATCTTAAGACAAATGTTTTAATATTAAAGAAGCAATGGACAACCTTGCTATAATGAAGAAATGATAAGAAACTCACACAAATAAAGGGAATAAAAATAATTGTATCATAAGGGAAAAAAAGATTGAATGTGGAATATGCATATCATATATTATAGAAATAAATAACAATAGTTTTATTTAAATTAAAAACATTTAATTCAAAAGCACTTATATCCAAAGAAATAATGCGGAAAAAATAAACAAATAAACAAATATTTGAGAGGATTGATAGACAAACTTGTCATACATATGAAAACGATAATGAACATAATCCATTTCTATTTTTCTTATCATTATCAAAATCATATGAAGTAGCCCATATGACAATATTCGTTAAACTTAATTTAAACATATATATTTTAAAATATATATTTATATTATATATATTAACAAAAATAGTTTAAATTTAAATTATTTTTTAAGTATTAGAAATTATATCAATAATTAATTGCATATCTAAAATAAACCCAAAAAAATGGTGGTTTATTTCAATCCTAAAACATATTAGGAAAAATGTTTTAATATTAAAGAAGCGATGGACAACCTTCCCTCATAAAAAAAATGATAAGAAACTCACACAAACAAAGGGGATAACAATATCTAAAATAAACCCAAAAAAAAATTGGTGGTTCATTTCAATCCTAAAACATATTAGAAAAAATGTTTTAATATTAAAGAAGCGATGGACAACCTTCCCTCATAAAAAAATGATAAGAAACTCACACAAACAAAGGGGATAACAATTTTTGTGTGATGAAGGGAAAGAGATTGAATTTGGAGTCTGCATGCCACATCATATAATATATAAATAAATAACAATAATTTTATTTAAATTAAAAATATTTAATTAAAAATTGTTTATATCTAAAGAAATAATGCGTAAAAGATTAATAAATAAAATATTTGAGAAAATATATATAATATAATGAACTTAATTTTTTCATTTTTCTTAATATTTTAGAAATCGATAATATTAGTTTAAATTAATTTAAATATATAAATTTTTAAGTATATATTAATATTATATATATTCACAAAAATAATTTAAATTTAAACTATTTTTTAATTATTAGAAATTATAAATAATAAATATTTTTCTTTTCATCATTATATCATCAAATACTAAACACAAATAAAAATATGTAGTTACAACTATTTTTTTGAATTTTATATTAAAAAAAAGTCACAATAAAAAGATTACAAAATATCTTTACACCGTAAGGCGTTTCCATGTGAAAAGAAATTCCCTCTGGCCTTCGTGTAATCATTATGGGTCATTAGATTTTATGTTAGACAATGGACGGGATTTCAACCATTAGATCATAGTTTAAGGTAGTTGAAAAGTCGTTAAAAACCATTGGAAGGTATTTGGTTGCTAAAACAGTTATCAAGACATGTTATTTGTAGTACGATCATCCCATTGAGAAAAAAAAACTTGCTACCCTAGAGCCCATGATGAAAGTCTCCCACATTCACCATTGAGCAAAACAAACTTGCTACCCTAGAGCTTGTGACAAAAGTCTCCCACATTCACCCATAGAGTCCCTAGGTAGAGCTTTTGTGAGAAGAATTGCATCTGAATCTGAATCTAGAAATCATGAGCAGATTGGAGGCGCTTTGGGTTAAGGTTCCCCACTTGGTGGGTAGAGCTTCTGTGACAAGAATTGCATGTAAATCTGAAACTAGAAATCGTGAGTAGATTGGACGCGCTTGGGGTTAAGGTTCCTGCTTAGTGAGCAGAAAGACGTGGTGCCCAAGATGCCGGGGATCATCTCGAATGAACGTGGTGCCCAGGATCATCTCGAATGAAAGGTTGGAAAATTTAGCCAACTGAAGAAGCCCATGCTTGACCTTCTCCCCTGGACATATACACACGTTGAAGTGGAACTCCAATTGGATCATCAAATTTCACCTTCTCTGCAATGAATTCATTTGTTGCGTGGGTTCAAGAGCCCATCTGCCCTATTCTGACTAAATGCTAAGGGAAATGTGGCGTTGGTGAACTAGGCCTTTGACATGTTTGTGCAAAAGTTAATGGTGCTGGGAAACTGGTACCAAGTGGAGAGCATGGGCCGCGTCCTTAACTCATATGGAAGACAGGTACAACCTGAACGAGATCCAGAGGATGTTCCATCTCCCATCTCCTGACCATGTACTCCAACAGTGACTCGTTTTGGAGTTTCCAATAGAAATGTCTCGTTTTGGAGTTTCCAATAGAAATGGTGCAAGTTAATGTGTGAAAGTTCTACCTTCTTGAGCACATCAACATATATTTCCAGCTTAAAGCAAATCTTGTAAATAAGAAGATTTGTTTTACTACTTGTATATATAAAGATTTATTTTATTAAGAAAATTTATGTAATTTACATCTTTATAGTATTTATGTGACTAATGTAGCCTAAAATGATGTTATAAATTTTATGAAGATTTATTTTACTACTTGTAAATATGAATATTTATTTTACTACTTTTATTTTTTCACATAACAAGAAAATTTATGTAATTTACGTTGTATGGTACTTATGTGACTAATGTAGCCTAAAATGATGTTATAAAATTTTTATTCCAGTCAAAGAAAGCAAAAGAAAATTACATCTGTATAATTCATTATATTCTTAATATAAAACTATCAAATCTTGTAAATAAGAAGATTTCTTTTATTACTTGTAATATGAAGATTTATTTCACTACTAGTAAATATGAATATTTATTTTATTAATATTAAATGAATATGTAATATTGTAAATATGAAGATTTATTTTACTACTTGTAAATATGAATATTTATTTTACTAGGTTTTATTTTTTTTCAGAGAATAAGAAAATTTATGTAATTTAAATTTTACATCTTTATGTGACTAATGTAGCCCAAAATGATGTATAAAAGAAGTAATTGCCAACTTATGGGTGACCATCATGGAAGATAATTTTATTTGTTTATCCTCGAATGCTAAATTCCTTATTGTTTTCTCTAGGTCGAGTTGACAAAATAATTAGTATTTTGATTTTCACACATTCTTCTCATTAGACTATTTTTTTTAGTATATGTAGAACACAAAAGTAATTGAGAACTCAGAAGGGGCCCATCTATTGTAGTTGTGAATCAAAAGGGAGAGATACTTGCAAGTATTCCTTCCAAGCATAAGTTGTGACAAATCCCAAAAATACTATGTTTGGGAGTAAGTGTTTGATAGGAAGGTGTTTAATATAATATTATTAAAGGAGCTAATGTTGATGCTTGGGTAGAAATAAATGAGAAAAAATACTTTCCGAGTCAAATAGGTGCATTTTTTCATTTTTGTTAACCAAGATGAGGAAGGTGTTTGATTTAATATTTTTGAAGAAACTAATGTTGATGTTTGGGTAGAAATAAATAGGCAATGATGAGGAAGGTGTTTGATTTAATATTTTTAAAGAAACTAATGTATTGTTAAAGAAACTAATGTTTATGTTTGGGTAGAAATAAATGGGATGTTTGGGTAGAAATAAATCGGCAATGATAAGGAAGGCGTTTGATTTAATATTTTTAAAGAAACTAATGTATTGTTAAAGAAAATAATGTTGATGTTTGGGTAGAAATAAATGGGCAATGAAAGAAACCAAAGACTCTCTTAGAAACTAATATATTGTTAAAGAAACTAATGTTGATGTTTGGGTAGAAATAAATGGGCAATGAAAGAAACAAAAGAGTCTTGAATACGATGTGAAAGGAATCATCACCCTTAATGTTGTGAGTTATCCATAGTCATCCCTACATGACTTGTAATATGCTTACTTTCATTATGCTTTCAATAATGTTATATGTTATTGGTTTTCAAGTCATGGATATCTGGGATCAAGAGAATATCCTTGAGGTGACAATATGTTCATTGTGCATTTCCTAGTAGCCCATTAACTCATGTAGGTGGATTATTTCCATCTCCCCCTCCACATTTGCAATTGGAGATGCAAACTCAAATGTGCACAAATGAGAGACCACTCTTGTTAAGTACATCCACAGTACGCTAACTAGTTGATACATATATGTTTGTTGTGTTCCAAAGATATGAGATACCAATTCTAGTCTAGTATTATGTTTTGTGAAAATATATGGCTCGGGGCAGAGAATCTTCCTTTAACTAGTTGATACATATATGTTTGTTGTGTTCCAAAGATATAAGATAGCGATTCTAATCTAGTACAATGTTTTGTGAAAATATATGGCTCAGGGGAGAGAATCTCCCTTTTATGCCTTATGTTGTTTCCTTTGCAACATCTGGTGCAATTCCTAGTATAAATTAGCCTACAACTCAGGTTCTCCTAGTGGCCCTCGACGAAAAGCCTAGATGAGACAAGCATTGGAGGCCCTGTCATCGCTGTCGGTTCCAAGCAAACTCTAAGCAATGAAATTGGAGTGATGTTCATTTTGGAGATCAGAAGATTCATAACTCAGAAAAATGTAACATGCAATCTTCTTAAAGGCGATCACATGGAATACTACAAAATGTTGGTTAAGGGATTGCACCATCAGTTAATTATTAACTTATTATTAGCCTAAAATTATTATTAACTATTATGGTTTAATATTAAATTATTAATTGATTGTTATGGTTGATTATTATTCAATCGTTTAATATTAAATATAAAGATGTAAATAAGTACAAAGTGGCACTTTAGAAATTTTTATTAAAAAATCATTATTTTTATAAATTTAGAAAATAATTTTGACAAAGTAATTTTTCACAAAATATGACTAAGAAATTTAAAAAATAGGTATTGTTTTTAAATGGTATTTCATGAAGCTTTACCCAAAGGAGTATAAATACCCCGCTGTATTTGGCGTTAAAGTGTTAGAAAATTATAATAAAAATACTATTGTATTAAAAGTTGTTACTACATGTTAGAAACTTATAATAAATATACTATTGTATTAAAAGTTTTTATTACATGTTAGAAACTTATGATAAAATATAGATGTAGAGTAATAGTTTATTTTGTTTTGTTTTTTAATTTGGCTAAATAATTTTTAATGAGATTTTGATTTTTTATTATTTAGAGTGGATTTTCAGATGTATAAATAGTTTAATATTTTAAAATATTCTTTAGATTTAAATCGTATAAATTATATAATTTTAATTTATAATTCTAATAAATATATATTAAATTTTAAATAAAATCTAAAATACTAAAATAAAAATAAAAATATAGAGAAATTGAAGTAACAATCATTTATAATATAAAGAGAAAGAGATGAAAAGTAGCTAGTCCATGCTTCTATGACATGATTTCTAATTTGTTTTAAAACTCAATATGAGAAAAAACAACTATGTTATAATTTGTTCAACTAATTATAGGATTTGGAAACTTGGTAGAAGAGGAAGACAATGCAAAAAATTACATTGTAGGAAAAAAGGCATATTATGATGAGCTACCTAGAAATTGTTGTTCCTTGTGACCTTAACCTTTAAAAGTGTGCCTTTATACAAGTCTCGTAGCACAACGATAAAGTTTCCAACCACTTGACATACACAATTCTTTTCTCCATATTTTTGTTCCGTATCATAAGAATTTCCTCTCTCTCTTCTAGTTAACTACACCCTTCTTTATATTGTTAAGACATAAATACTTACATTTAGTCCTGTGGCGGGATATGAACCTTTCTGTTAAATGACATAGAAATCCATGTCTCCTGGCTCCTATTAGTGTTCGGTCATCAACAATTTTAAACGATGCATTATAAGTTCATCCCACTAAATGTGCAAGGACAATTGCAATTTTTTTTTTATGGGAAGCAGTACTTGTGCAAAAAAAGTGTTGTGGAAAATGGATTTGTATGCAAAATTTGTGTGGAGCCAAGAATGCATATGGTTGTGCAGAAGTGAGAATGTGTGCGAAAGAGGAAGTGTTCTGTAGGGCAATGATACACAGAGGTTAGGGATATTTGAAGTTATAGAGTGTAAGCACTAAATATAATTTATAAGGTGTCCCACTTGCAAAATTCTCACCATGTCTAAAATAGTGGAGTAAAGGCATGTGCATAGATAAAGTTTGTGTTTTTTTCTTGACATGTAAAATTTTTTCTTTACATAAGTCTTGAGGCAAGACAAGAAAGTTTACAACAACTAACATACACAATTACTATCTCTTGCTTGAGGAACACTATAAAACTCCCGCGCACAATGTTAATTGTTTTGTTTTATATCACAAGGCTTTCTCGTCTCTCACTTTTTGTTAACCGTGTCACACTTTCTTAGTGTTAAGGAATAAATCCTTACATGCAGTCCCACGGTAGGACATGAACATTTCTATTAAATGATATATAAATCCCGATCTAGTGGGTCCTGTTAGTTCGTGGTCGTTGGAAATTTTAAACGATACATTATGAGTTCGTCTCAGGGAATGATGTTTGTGGAAATGTTGTGCCAAAAGTGTCTAGTCTTGTTAAAGTCTACCTTTTGACCTTAACCTTTCAAACCATGCCTTCACTTAAGCCTCGTGGCATTAACATACACAATTTCCATCTTTGTAAACACAATAGGTAGTGTGCAATATGTTAGCAGTGTTGAAGAGGAAACCATACAAGAACAATTCCAAAAAAGAAATTGTGTGGATTAGTAAGTGTACATAAGAGGTGTTGTGGGAAATGGACGTGTGCACAACAAGTTTGTGGAGGAAAGAATGCATGTGGTTCTACATAAATGTGAATGTGTGAAGAAGAGAAAGTGTGTGGAACAAGGATGTATGGAGGTTAGGGATGTGCGGAGGTCAAGCATGTGCACAGGTAAAAGGGTAAGTACTTAGAAATATTTCCAATGGTATTTATATAAAAATTAAGTGTAAAATTAGTAATAATATTTAATGTCTATATGTCTGTGTTATAAGTCTTCCTACTTCAAAAATCCTACTAACTCTAAAATCGTTGGAAGTAAGGGATCTGCGCAATAAGACACATGTGGAGGTAAGGCATGTGCAAAGGTAGAAGGGCAAGTTCCACTACTTCAAACAAGGTGGAATCAAATTCCAAATATTTAATTTATAATCGTGTTAACAAAGAGACTCAACTATTTACACTTGGGAGTAAATGTTACATAAAAAAGTTGTGATAAAGAAATTAAGAACAGGTAATGCTAATGCTACAATTTATACAAGTAGTCCATCTTTGCACAACCCTTAAAAAATTATTCATAAAATAACTTTAACAAGGAATAGGAAAATCTATGTCCATTTTGTATATATTAAGACAATTAGACATAAATATCAGACACAGTAAAATTTGAGACCATATTTTTTTTGAAAAAAAACACAATAAAAAACAACAACCAACAAAGCCATAGAAGCAAGAACTCAACCCATATTTAAAATCAATAATATACATGGAACCCACACCCGAGACTTCAAAAATCTTGTTGAATGTTTATTTTCATATTGTTCAACAACAAGACATTAGATATAATATACAAGCTGAGAGAAATGCTTGGAAAATTTCATGCTCTCATAGAATTCAAACCCATATAAGATTTCATTAAAAAAATGTTATCTCAAGATTTTTTTGTAGAATTCGTGAGTAGATTCCAAATATAGAAAATAAACCAAACTATAATACAATAGAGTAATCAAGGATGTCAAATATTTTTGATGTCGACAATGATATTTTCCATTGAAATTCTAAAGGTTCCATGTTTTATTTGTCTTCTGCAAATGATATCTTCAAAATTTTTTGGGAAGAAATCTTTGAAATTTTGTTTTAAAGATTATACATGTACAACTTAATACTTCTCAAAAATTCCTTCCAAAGTTGATATATAATCAGCCTAAAGCTATTTCCAAAATGAACAAAAGCATTTAACAATTAAAATACGACAAATGGATAACTTAGCCAAATCTGCACCTGAATATTTATCCATTAAACTGATCCTTTAAAAGAATTGGAAGTACAAATCTCCACATAAATAAACATCGGGAGGCTACATTTTACAATCAAAACAAATAGTAAATAAGTAATTGCAAGAGAAAAATAGGTAATGCTTATCTTAAAAGTACAGTTCTATATAATTGCTTCCAATTGTGAACCAAATTTGGTCATTGAGAATTTGTCCATTGTTTCGCCCCATTAGACTCAATGAAATGAATTGTACGGTCA
Source organism: Pinus tabuliformis (assembly GCA_031772625.1). NCBI lineage: Eukaryota > Viridiplantae > Streptophyta > Pinopsida > Pinales > Pinaceae > Pinus > Pinus tabuliformis. The sequence goes on from CM062812.1 coordinate 317,431,398, forward strand.
CTTCATATTGGATTTTATAATTACAATCGATGGAAGACCACAACCACAAGCTTTCAGAATTCATGGAAGCTAATTTTTATTTACAAATACAAGACCATTTGTACTTAGGAAATCCAATTCCTTTAGGAAATTCCAAAAGCCCTTAGATCTAGGCAGCAAATAATGGATTTGGGTTTATTCTCATGCATCATCTATCATTGCCTTGATTGGTTGAATGTCATGCAATAGATTTCTCTACATACCATGATACCATGATGAGGTCAGGTTGTTCTCAATAAGAGGGATGGACAAGTGGTATGCAAAAGTATTCAAATGTTCCTTGTTTTCACCCCATTGATCACTAAATTTTACACCTTTCTCTCTCTCTATATATATATTGTTGGCTTCACCCATAAGGGATTTGAACTTTGAATCCTATGATTTACATACTACTTCATAACACGAAAGTCACCAGTTAAGCTACCCCTAGTAAGCTTATTCTCAATATTTGTATTACCACTTTGTGAGAGACCAGTATTGTGATCAAGAACTCACATCCATGTGTAGCAGGTTTTGAGTTACTTCTCCCTCGGGCTTTCCCTTTCCGTAAATCATGTACAGAATTAGTTGAGAAGCTCCTAGGCCAAAGCCAATTCCATTTGGGATATGCATATTGCATCAGTCCGAGCAAAGTCAAACGTTATTTGGTTTAACCATCAGTGGAACCTGAACTACCTAATAATTACAATCTTAGGTTTTCTATGAAAAACTTGATCACTAACCCCAACAAACTATCTTGAGTAAGCAATGCCCAGGCTGCCTAGATTCCTCTGTTGAGGAACATAAGGAACGATAGGAAAAACGACATGAATTACATGCTCTTTGTTACTATGACGCTTCTTTGTAACCAACCACATACATATAAAAACTAAAACCTCCACGGATAAAAATTACTTGAGATTCTTTTTCAATTTGTTTGGATTTGTTAAAATCATAAATTTGAATAATAAATACGGCATAATAATATCATAAAAAAAATTCAAAACTTTGAATCCATCCATTTATAGCTAGAATGAAATTTAAATAACAGAAAAAATCAAAATGGGCTAGAAATTTGTTTCTGCATCTTTTCATTAAAACAAACAGAAACTGGAAAACAAAATGCCCAAGAAAAAGAACCATTTTTAAAAGTTTTTTCTTGTGCCAAAAGTGGAAGTATAAGCTTAACGTGATGGCTAAAGGAGAACCATACATGGTTAAGGTTAAGCAGACGCATAGAACTCCTACTACATCTATTCTCATTTGTTGATCCAATGTCGAGAAAGTCACCAAAAACACAATAGTGAAGCTTATTATATCGACAAGCAACACCAATACAATAGCCTTGATCTTACAATTTTATATATATATATATATGTCTTTATATATTTTAATTAAATGAAAAATAATGATTAATTTTATAATAAAAGAAATTAAAAGAGTTGTAAACCTTATAATATAATTAATGTCAAATAAAACAATATTTTTTAAATTCATGAAAAATTATTACTCCATATTTTTAAAAAGATTTTTAATAATAATAACATCATGGCAAGACGGCAATATCGTGACATACATCAATATGAGAGAAAAAAAAGACTACCAGTGTTGCAAGCACACAATCAGTGAGTCGTAACAACTATTGGTTAGAATCTCCAAATATCTGGGTGGTTGGTCACTACCCTTGTCTGAGTTTATTTCTTGGCTATAATGAACAACTTGTGGTCTATACTCTCATTTTTTTCCTCCAACTCTTCCAATCTGATGTAATTTTCCTGTGCGTCGTCCTTTGCCTGTAATATTCAAATGACTTTTAACCTTCTACCTACTTCGTGCCACGATTGATGAAGTGACATGAGCACATGGAATGAGCCAAGTACCAACATAGATCCATCTTAAATATAGATCTAATATGAGTCAAGAGAGATGTAATTTTATGCGACATTATTTAAATGTTTTGTATAGTTATTTAATTTTTGTAATTTTTATCTTTTTAAAAATAATTATTTTGGCCGACATGAGCAAAATTTCAACTTTGATGATGAACAAGGTTACACATAATATTGGGCTATAGAATGAGCCTTTTGGCTCAATAATGAGAGTTTCCCCCTTTAGTGGAATCATATCATTACAACTTGCAGAACGTCCACTCCTAGACACCCTTCTTGGGATCACAAGGGGTAGAATGCCCACTCCTAGGTACCCTTCTTTGGATACCTAATTTGACCATAATCTTAAAATTAAATAATAAAAAAAGAAATATTATTTAATTTATTTAATTTTTTAAAATTTATAAAAGCTTACCAATTTAAAAATAATATATCAATTGATAAATAAACTACATATCTTTAAAAAATTAACTTTTTAACTATGTATTTTTTTCTTAATGATTTTTGTTTCTTTAAATCACCTTAAAATTCATAACAATTCACAAATTTAAATAACTAGAAATTACACCACATGTTGCAAAGGAAACACCATAAGGCAATAGCATAGAAAATAGTGACATAGAAAAAAGAAGTAATTTTTTTATGCAATTTTTTTCATATGTTATATTTCCGGGAGATATGAAGGTAATGCACAATGACATAAGCAACTTACCAATTATAGTTTGTATGAGTCTGTACAAGGAAAAAGAAAAAAAAAACTTTCTTTAGAAAGACAAATCTCAAAATTCAAATTCACTTTTGCATACTAAATTTGAAGAGGAGGAGGTGGTCCTAAATCCTTATGTTCATCATAGACATATTAAGAATTATAGTTAGTAATTATAAAGGCATGTATATCAAAAACCTCATCTTAAGAATGGGTGTATGCTCAATAGAATATACCCAACCCCACCAATTAGAATATTAATAATAAAGATAAGAGTAAGGGAATGGAAAAGAATACCAAAATCAAATCCAAGGGAATGGAGAAAACTAAGAGTAACAACCTAATAATAACATTAGGGAAAACTAAAAAGAATACAAATCGGGCTTAAGGTAATAGTCTCCAAACAAAACAGGGAAATAACAACTTTGCATAAATCAACCTTGCTCCATTTGTGGTATCAATGGAAATTAGGCACAAATCATACTTCTCTATTTGTGGTGTCCATGGAAATTACACGCATGATTATCAACTATTACCTAAGTTTCTTTGCTAGAAAGAAGTTGAGAAAGGTCATGATATGACTAATCAACCTAATAAACCTTCATCATTGTAACCAACTGTGTTTCGAAACCATTTTCGGACACAATTATTTGTATCCACTCTAGAGGTTAATTCTCTTGTTCTATTGGGTATGTAAAATGGGAAACACATATCTTAGAATCCTTTGAGCTACGAGAAATGCCACATAAAAAATACACTTTGTTTCTCATAAAATTATATCACAAAAAATACACTTGATGCTCATTAAACTATATCATACAATGATCTTAGAACACCAATTACACAAATGCTTCTTAGGATTCTTTTCAACACACAAATGAGTCAATGATAAAAAAAAATGTGATGAAACAAGTATGAAATATGAAACAAGTCCTCTTAGAAAACTAATCTATGGAGTTGCTAGCCAATTTGGAGCCCTCTAGCTCACAAAGATGGATGCGGCCCTCTCCACTATTGCGTCTTCGACCATGATTACTTCTCATCTAGGGAGAAAACATAACGCTAGGTAATGGTTACTGCATGCATCCTTCTCAAGCTTGTAGGGGTTGTCATTGTAGATTATCATGCACAATGGCTACCATATCACCAGACAACTAAATTTATGTCAAATATGAAATCCCGGTGGATTTTTAATGATAGTCACTAGTTTGTTAGTGATGACAATCCTTTTCATATTCAGTTTGAATGTTTCTTTATATTTTCAAGGCACCAATGCTGTCACTAGAGAAAATCCATTCAAAACACAACACAACAAATTCTACATGATTGAATGTTTAACTGTATACAATTTTGTTTTTGATGATAATGATAATTATTCTATTTCCCTACCGCTTGCATTGTGTTGGATTCTCTCACCAAAATAACTTATGTCAGTTTCTTTTTGAACTATTGTGAGTGCATGGGCTAGTTGGTCGCACTCATTCTTTTTACGTCATTAGTGTTAAACTGGTGATGGCAAATTTATACTGATCTAGAACAATTTTTATTTTTAGACTCCAAGATACTTAACTTGTAGGGGTTGTCATTGCAGGCCACCTTTTCCAATTATATAAAATACCCCGTATATACATTGATATACATGTTGATCATCTTAATAGTTAAAGTAAACAACCTTTTGCTTTAAAATTAGCCTTTTCTTCACCATGCTGAGAAGCCCCCAAAATCCTGTAGCAAGTTAGGCTAGGCACCATGCAATGCAGTGAGTCTTAAGAAGCAACACTCTTTGTCCATTAACACAAGATCATATGTTTTTCCTCGCTTGAAGTAGTCAACAACAACCTTATCAATGTCTTCAAAGTAAAGGATATGCCTTTGAATCACTTGTTATTTTCTATAGATATGGTCGTGCATCAAATGACGATATTTTGGCATGTTGGTTATGACAAATATAAGCAGTAAAAGAAAATCTGATTCACCAAATGCAATTTAAATGCATATATAAGTATCACCGACTTCTGCAACAAATGAATCAACCCCTAAATTACCTCACTACATGGAAACATACATACAAACACTGAAACAAAGGAAACACGTGATCTCAATAAAGGAAACAAGTGATCTCAATAATCCTCTATCCATCACTCTATCAAATGCAAAACCTTTGCTTGCTATCTTTTCTCCTTCAATGCTCTCCACACATAGCAAAACAAAAATTAATCATTGTATGAACATATGCTACCTAGAAATCATGAGCTTTGTGCTCTTTACACATAAGTTTTGTTATTTGAATAAAATTATACCTTTGTCTCTATATCTCTACCCAAACTCTAATGAGGATCATGGGTTATCACTTTGGTTTGAAATAGGTGGAGGAAATGATAGTGTTGTCCTCATATTCTGTTCTTATGAATTGTAAAGATTTATCCAAACATATTGTCCATGCATTGAGTATATGAGAATCCAATTTGGACTAAAATTTTGATGTGGCCAGCATTGGAATGTGCTAAAATAATCTTGTATACTTAACCCCTTTATTAACTCTAACTTTGCAAATACAAATGTCTGTATAAGATTTTTAGGTCGATAGAAACGTCTATGTGTTTTATGTACTATTCAGTTTTTATTCATGACAACCTACATAGGTCCAGCATTGGACGTCGAGTGCATCAATCTATTCCCATCAATTGCCAAAATATTACCTGGCTTGAAAATGAAATTGTATATTGAAACAGTCCATTCTCAAGTTGGCAGTTAAGGTTCTGTGTAATGTAAGATGTCTTCATATTTTGGCTGAAAAGATGATATCGAATGCTATGTACCCTGGAGAATTGTTAATAGAAACCACCAGTATGTTAGTGATGAAAATCATTTTCATCTTTAGTTTGAATGGTTCTTTGTATTTTTTAGGCACCCATGATGTCACTGGAGAAAATCCATTCAAAACAAAACACATAAATTCTATTCATCTGAATGCTTAATTGTATAAAGTGTAGTTTTCTGATAATTGTTCTGTTTCTACACCCCCATTGGCCGAGATTACCTCGACAACAAAAGATATGTTTGTTTATTTTTGAAGTATTCTGAGTGAATGGGCTAGTTGGCTGCACTCATAGATTTTAGATCGCTAATGTTTAACCAATGATGGAAATTTTGTACTAATCTACAACAATTTTGATTTTTTGACTGCAAGATACTCAACTTGTAGGGTTTTCATTACAGATCACCTTTTTTAATTATATAAAATACCTTGTATATAGATTGATATAAATGTTGATCATCTTAATAGTTAAAGGAAACAACCATTTTCCTTGAAATTATCCTTTTCTTCAACATGTTGAGAAGCCCCCATAGTCCTGTAGCAAGCTAAGCAAGGCACCATGCAATGCAGTGAGCCTTAGAAAGAAACACTCTTTGTCCATTAACACACGATTATGTGTTCTTCCTTTCTTGAAGTAGTCATCTGTAACCTTCTCAGTGTCTTCATAGTGAAGGTTAAGGCTTTGAAGCACTTGTTATTTTCTATAGAGATGGCCCTGCATCAAATGTTGATATTTGGGTAAGTTGGTTATTCCAACCACAAGCAGTAAAAGCCTCTCTTCCTTAGCGAATGAAATTTAAATTCATAAAGAAGCATCATAGAATTCTACAACAAATGAATCAATGCGTAAATTAACTCACTACATGACAACGTACATACAAATATTGTATAAATAATATCAGTTATATATATATATATATATATATATATATATATATATATATATATATATATATATATATATATATAGATAGATAGATAGATAGATAGATAGATAGATAGATACACACAAATTGAATTTTCCCCTGTAAAGAAAACAAGTGAGCTCAACAATCCTCTATCCATCGCTCTGTCATATGCACAACCTGTAACTATTATCTGCACTCTTTCAATGCTCTCCACACACATCATAACATAACTAAATCATTGTATGAACATAAGGTACTTGGAACTTCAAGAGCTCTGCACTCTCTACACATAATGTTTATCATTTGAAGCAAACTATACCTCTATCTCTATATCTCAACCCAAACCCTAATAAAGATCATGTGTTATCACTTCAGTTAGAAATTAGTGGAGGAAATCACAATGTTCTCCTCATAATATGTTCTTATTAGTTGTCAATATTTCTTCAAGTAGATTGTCAATGAATTGTGTAAATGAGAATCCAATTTGGACTAAAATTTTGATGTGGCCAACATTAGAATGTTCTAAAATAATATTGTATACTTAATTCTTCTCTTAACTCTAACTTTGCAAATACAAATGTCTCCATAAGATTTTTTGAGGTCGATAGAAACATCTATGTGTTCTATGTACTATCCAGTTTCGATTCATGACAACCTACATAGGTCCATGTTATGGACAATTTTGTGCCTTACAGCAACAAGCATGAATTGTCAATAATCCAAGGGATCCAAAGTTCCCTAAACATGATGTTCCTACCCCTAGAGGAACAAGGTCAGCAAACCAACAGCTCTCAGATCAGTTCTCCACCTGAAAACACTCAAAAACAAGCAATCCTGAAATCAAAGCAGGTGCTCCACTAGGTTTCTGCGCTGAAACTCAGTTGCTCCATGGTGTACCTGCGTTGCAAAGCAAGTGGGACAAAGGCCACCTGCGCTGAGCGAGATGGGACAAGTGGCACAATGAGTCATTGCTTTGGAATCTTTCAAAAATGACACTTGGATCAGGGATTTCGCCTTGTGATGAGTCAGAGGCTTTGTTTCTCCAAGTGGAAGCAAGGTTCACCAAGTGGACTCAAGAACTGAAGATCAACTAAAGATTAACTGAAGAGAGAGAGGACACAAGGCAGCTACACATCAGTTGCAAGCTGACTCATCCTTTCTCAATTCATCTATATATTGAGCTCTCTCCTATGAGCTCAGGAGGCTGGAATTTTGTGCAAAGTAATGATATGCTGTTGGTTTCACTATAGAACTATTGGGTGATTGTTTGAGAGAGGTGAAGAAGAGCAATTCTTTCTGCTGGGAGGTGTTGCTGGGTTGGAGCCTTCAATGGTTGTAATACTCTCAGAACCTTTATTTCTTCATTAATAAAAGCTATTGAGGTTCTTCTATGTGCTCTTGTTTCAATGATATATTGTGATGATTGCATGTTTGGTTTACACTAATCCATGAACCAGTTATGATTGCATGCCTCTTGTAGTTTCCTTCTTTGTTATTTTGCAGGATCTCATTGTAGCTGGGAGAGCAAAAGAACAAGGAGCTAGGAGCAAGCGGCCAAAGAGAAGAGTTTGGATTCGACATTAAGCGCAAGGCAACGGTTAGTGCATTTCTCCATTCTCTTTTGCTTTCATAAAGAAGTAAACCTTAAGTAGTTTGTTTTACAGTTGTTGCTAAGGAACTGTCACCCTTAGAGTGGGATAGGGTCATCCGAGTCGGATACTTTTCCCTACAACAAACTGGCGACTCCACTGGGGAACGTATCCGTTTGATTGTGTTTGTAGTATCTTGCTATTCATTTCCTGAACAAAAGAGTACCAAATCGAAAAGCTTTTGACTATATCAAAAGCGAAGTAGAGGGCAGCTACTCTAGCTCATTTCTGAGCAAGTTCATGATTTGAAGAGCTGATCTACAAGGATCCTTGTAAGCTCTTAGTGATAGCTTTTTACCTTCCTAATCATCCCTTTGAGTGTGCTTGACTGATTGCTTCTGATTTGAGCAAAAACTGTGCATTTTTGAGAAAATTATGACCCGGAAAATGTGAAAACGCAACTTTCGTTTTCCAAAGCAGGTAGTACACAGGCTACCTGCTTTGCAACGCAGGTCCCGAAGGGGCTACCTGCGCTGAGAGCCAGACTGGCTGTGCAGCACCTGCGTTGGCCCAAATTTGCCTAGTGCTGTTGGGGTTTCCTCCTTTTCTCTTGCCTGTTTTCACTATTGATTTGGCTGCCAGTTACCAGTCTTGCACCTGTTCTGAAACCAATATTACTTGCCATCATTCCGCCTCTGTTATATAACGAAATTGTACTTGTTCTTTGTATTTCTTACTCATTTACAATTTCCCATAACGAAAAGTAAACTAGTCTTGCTTTTGGCCTCTTAGATCTGAACCTGTGTTAGGCATTTTGCTGGTCTAAAGAGTTAGCTTGTTTGCTATCCATAGCTGATTAGTCATTTACTTTCGTCATTATGGTTTGATTTCATGCATTTCCAGTGATTAAGCAAGTGAATCTTAAGGTGTCTTTTGATTTTGGACAAGCTTGTTTACTTTCGCTTTAAATCGAAATCAAAGTTATATAACAACTTTCTTTTTGTAACCCATCCACATTAAGAAAGGGAAAAGAAAATACATGCATTGTGCATTTTGCATTTGATTGTTTGCTTGACGATTTAGGAAAAATTTGCATTTAGTGTGTGCTCTATGATCTGTGTGAAAAGATTTGCCTTTCTTTTCCCTCAGTAGTTAAGGTTTTCAAAGTTGAAAGATTGAAAAGTTTGCTTCTCATCTTAGACTGCATTCAGGAATTTGTTACATACATCTCGTGGTGATCCTTAAAGGCAAACTGCTAAGCAAGATCAACATTAAAATAAATTCAATTTACATAACAACGCTTTGTAACATAACGCAAACAAATAGAGGTCTAGGTAGAGACGTGTTCCGGCGTCGTTAAACATAGTGACTGTCAATCTCTACGAAGGTGGGTGATTCCTCCTGAGAGTCGGTGGCACTAATACGGACTTGTGCTCCCACGTACCGTCGCGTATATATTGGGAGACCCCTATAGGCAATTATCCTTTATCCATAGGAAGCCGTGTCGGCCGCCCTACTGATCGCGATGCAGTGAACACAGCATTCATGAAGATCGACCACCCGTACCGTAAAACGTATTCTGTGGTTTCGCGAAAAGTTTGGCACACCCTCTGCCTAGAACTCCAGAGCAGTTTCTTTTGGCCCTTTTCAAACTCTATAACTGAAAAGGTCCAACCGAGCATTTGTCACTTCGGGCTCGTTAATACATCGAAGGAGACTAGAGTCATCTTTAGCTTTTTCTCGACTCTTAAAACATGAAAAAGCAAAGTTATGTTTAAAAGCGTCTAATAAAATTCATTCAAATCGGAAACACAAATTTTTCCCCTTTATATTTTAGTTGATCGAGTAATCCGCAATCGTGGAAGAAAGTCAATTGAATATCCGTCGTTCTCGGAGGCTTGCGAGTCAACCGTCTTTGTCTCCGGAATCGAAAACAATCCGGACAAAGCGAGCTCGTCGAACCAGTTCAAAATCTCCTTTAAAAGTTAGAACAAGTGTTCCGACAACATCTGAGATTCTGGTTACTCCAAACATTTCCGGAAATCCTGCCTCTATAGAAGAAGTTCAACCGCCACAGAAGAACAGTAATACTGATCCTAGTCTGGGAGAAAATACTTGTATAACTGAACCAGTTCCATCTGTAACTGGTCCAGAGAGTTTTGTTCCTCAAACATCTGTCGTTGTTGATACAACCCCTTCTTCGGCACCGGAAATTTTTTACGGACCTGACGGTCTTCCTCTTCCACCTGGTCTGATTGCGATAGAGGAAATTATAGAGGAACCGCAAGTATCCACTCCAATTCATTTTGGAGTAGAGGTCACTCTATTTCCTGCTACAACAGAAGTTTGTCCATCACCAGTGGAAGTTCCTGTAGAATCACTAGGCAATCAATTGGATAGACTCAAAATGTCTGAACAACCGTCGACATCTAGGACTGTGTCAAATGACACGGCGACAGCAGAATTACCTGCTGCAAATCCAACAATGTTCGCCGGCATACCATCTGTCCCAACTAGCTCTCAATCGCTAGAAGGAGTCCACCAAGGGACCATATCGACAGTATGGTCTGTTCCTGTCTGTTCCGGAGTAATGTCTGGTAACTCTTATGGTGAGACTCATCAAATTGACCCTTTTGGGAATCAATTTAGGCCATCCAGTCCTCCAGGACAATCAATTGCCTCGAGTTCTGGATTACCACCGTATGGGGGGCAGTATGCCTTTTCATTACCCCCTCCGGGAGGGTACCCATACGGGAGTTCTCAACCTTACTCAAGTTATGGTGGAATTGCAACAAGTAGTTGGGTACCTATGCTATCCCAGCCACCAAGAGTTGTATATTCTATGCAACAGTGTGTACCTGTGACGAACATCCCAACTACACCGGCTATTGTAACCGTGTCGCAAGTTCAAACGATGCCTGTTGTATGTCAACCTCAGATTTCTCAGGTTCTCATGCAACAGCCCCTTGACCCTGCGACCCAACCACAATCGCCTACTGGTGGGGCAACACAAGTACAATCGGGAACAAGTACCCCACATCTTGGTCCAATGGTTAGTGTAGCACAACAACCCATGGTATCGCAACCATGGATAGTGCAATACCAACAGCCACAATTCCAGCAAGTGTACCAAGGTTCTGAACAACAAATCTTTGCGAATACTGGACAACCATATATCCAAAATGGTCAAAATCAACCACTTTATAGTGGTCAAGTCCATCAACCGTATCAGTCATACCAACATCAACTCCATTACGCTGGTATGCAAAGACCAACTGTTCAGGCGATTCCATCGTACCCTGGTTACGCTTCACCTAACTTGAATCAACAGTTACCATTCGTGGCGACTTTAGAGTTGCCTGATTTACATCGGTTAACAAATGATCCAATTGCTTACGCCCCATGGTGGCCAGTGATCCCACACAAACTTCCATCCGACATTCCTAAATTCAATGGAAATCCAGGTGAAGACCCGTCGAATCATGTGATGACATTTCATCTGTGGTGTTCGTCGAACACTCTAAATGATGATTCAATAAGGCTTCGCCTCTTTCAGAGGACATTGACAGGTCCAGCGGCAAAATGGTATATAGAATTGCCAAGAGCTTCGTTCGACAATTTTAGCTCCCTTGCCACGACATTCTTAAACCACTTTCAATTACCAATAAGGTATGAAACGGGAACAGAAATATTGACTAACTTCAAACAGACAACCGCAACTCATATATCAGATCATATACATGAGTGGCGACGTCGACGAAGAATGGTTAAAACATACGTTCCTGATCAGCTTTTAGCTGAGTGGTTTATAAAGTCGTTACTTCCGGCCATAACGGAAGATGTGGCGAAGGGGGGAGTCGTAACAGAAGAGCAGGTTATTGCTCGTGCACAATATTTGGACTTAGTATATACTCAGTCCGGCACGCTCTATGACAAAATACCAGACGCCCCTAGACCAGAGTTTTCAATCCCTCCTCCTCCTAAATCAAATAGTGACTCCCATGCCGGTGACGGCGTGATTGGCAAGGCAAACACGAATCCGAAAAGGACCCATCAAAAGAAGGCCCGTAAGGATTCGAACCAAAATGCGCATGAAGAAGTTCTTGCTTCGGAAGTAAATGCCATATCGACAGATAAGGGCAAAGAAACCAATCAACCAGGAAGCAAGAGGAAACAAAACAAAGGGAAGAAGAATAAACAAGGTGAGTCATCCCCTAAGAAAAATTCTTCGAACCCTCCTGGGAATAGGAAACCGAGTCCATGTCAAATATGCGATGACAAAGATCACAACACTAGGAATTGCCCATTCAAAGCTGAGCTAAAGAGGTTCTTTAAGAGTCCTCATACCTCAACCGTGTCAAGTGATCCATTTCCTAACCCAGGTCAAAATCTGGTTGATAGTGGAAACGCTTCCCCATCTCAAGTGCTTATGTTGTCGGTTTCAAAACAGCAAAATGATGCTTTGATTTCGACAAGAAACAAAGATTACGAGAATCCACAGGTGTCGAACAATAAAGGTAAAGATCAACCTAGCAGTTCGACAACAACCTCGGCAGAAGTTGTACCCCCCATCACGCATGAATTAACGATAAAACCGCCAAAGGGAGTAGTGCACAAGTCGACCTTTAATCCTCGTGCCAGAGCAGCACAGCATTATAACATAGTGGAAGATTTGGCGCAATCGCCATCTGCTATGTCGACTCTTGAGGTACTACAGCATTGCCCATCCCAAAGGCAGGCATTGTTATCAGCAATTGGTGGGGTGGACCCTAAAGATTCCAATCTAGTGTCCTTTGATCACAAAGGGTATGATCCTCAGTTACCAGCTCAACTAGCTTTCCTCGTCCAAGTGAAAGCCCTCAACAAAACAGTTCATAGAACGATTATTGATGAGGGGGCATCAACATGTATTATGTCGATGAGTTGCTGGAAAACTTTAGGATCTCCAACATTGTCGCGATCATCGACAACATTAAAAGCATTCGACGGAAGGATATATACCCCTTACGGTATCCTTAGTAACCTGAAAGTTGAACTAGGGGGCAAAACAGTAGAAATAGATGTTGAAGTCATCGATGGCAATCTTGACTATAACATCCTACTGGGAAGACCATGGATTTATGCCATGCAAGCTGTTGTGTCGACTTATTTTAGGAAGATCGCATTCCCCTTTGAAGGAGGGATTACGGTCGTCGATCAACAAAACTTCCTCTCTAATGGTTCACAAGTTACAGGAAGCGTTCCCATGATCCATGGCAGCGACCGGTCGATTCAAGATATTGGAGTAGGTCTGTTGAAAGATCCCACTATGATGGGAACATTCGCGCTACCACCTCCTATTTGCATAGGAAATGTACCATTTGTAGCAACATGCAATATGGTATCCACCTTGAAGGAAACAGAAGGCAAAGTCGCTATGGATCATGCAATGGTTTTACCACCAAGCCCCATTGAAATATTGTAGCAATAAATGTTTCAGGCCTGGGAGGCGAACCCCAATCAGCGCTCATCGAGCGTTTGGGTAGATAGATCTAGAGAATATGGTACCCCATTAGATCCTTGGTCAAAAGTACATGGGACTGACGAAGGAATCTTACAATCAATGATGATTGAGGGGGCACCATGGAATGACCACCACCATCGTTCCCTTCTTCCAGAGTACGAAGAAGATACTCAAAAAGATCTTTACCACCCTTCAGTCTTTGAATTCCTAACAAATACTGTAAACACGGTGGATTCCGAGCGAAACTTATCCAATATTGAAGAGACTATAGCCATAAATATCTCGACCAAAACAGGTGTTGTAGAGAATATTCATGTTGGCAAAGGTTGTTCCCCTTCAGAACTGGAAATATATAACGCTCTTTTTTCGCGAATTCAGAGATGTCTTTGCTTGGTCATATGATGAAATGCCAGGCATCGACTCGAGTATCGTTGAACATGAAATTAAAATGTATCCTGATGTCAAACCAGTAAGGCAACGGCTTCGACAGGTTCACCCTAAGAAAGCCGCTGCCATCAAGGCAGAAGTTGAGAAACTTCTCCATGCTGGATTCATCTACCCGGTTCCGCTAACTGATTGGGTATCGAATATTGTACCTGTTATGAAAAAACAAGGAACAATACGAGTGTGCGTCGATTATAGGGATGTAAATCAAGCTTGTCCAAAGGACAACTACCCTACGCCCTTCATCGACCAGATAATTGATGAATGCGCCGGATGTGAAATCTTTTCCTTTATGGATGGATTCTCCGGGTACAATCAAATTAATATCCGCCCACAGGACCAGTCAAAGACTGCTTTTATATGTCCGTGGGGCACATTCGCTTATCGAAAGTTACCCTTTGGTTTAAAGAATGCAGGGGCGACATTTCAGAGGGCTATGAATTATGCCTTCCATGACATCAAGAGCATTGTTCAACCATATCTCGACGATCTTCCGGCTCATTCGCGAAAGCGGACTGATCATCCGCAGCATCTAAGAGCAATATTTCTACGTTGCCGGCACTACAAGATAAGACTCAATCCACACAAATGTGTATTTTGCGTCGGTTCTGGTCGTTTACTTGGCTTTGTAGTCTCCAAAGATGGGATTCGTCTCGACCCCTGTAAGGTTCAGGCAATCATCAACTTGCCTCCACCTTCTAATTTGCTTCAGATTCAGAAACTCCAAGGGAAAGCAAACTTTCTGAGGAGGTTCATTCCTAATTACGCAGAACTTGCTAAAGGTTACACACGTCTTTTGAAAAAAGACGTACCCTTCCACTGGGACCAGGTTGCGCAAGCTTCCTTTGACGCTTTGAAAGAGTCTCTAGTAAAAGCATCATTAATGTACGCCCCGGATTATCTTAGGGATTTCAACCTGTATCTAGCTACAGCGGATACAACCATTGCGATGGTTTTAGTGCAAGAGATCAATGGAGTTGAACATCCTGTATATTATTTAAGTAAAAACTTAAATGATACAGAAAGTAAATATTCTTACGTTGAAAAGCTAGCGCTTGCTGCTGTTCAAGCGGTACAGAGATTTCGACATTATATCCTCTTTAGGAAAACTACCATTCTGTCAGATTGCAATCCCATGACTTATATACTGTCGCAACAGTTACTGGGGGGCAAGTATTCCAAATGGATAGCGATCCTTCAAGAGTTTGATCTGGAATTTGTGAAATCCAAGTCAAAGAAAGCTCTGGTATTTGCAGAATTATTATGCGATCTCCCATCGTCGTCCAACGATGAAACTTCCAAGGAATCAATCGTGGACGAGACTTTATTTTTGATATCTGCAAGCGATGAATGGTATGGAGATATAATTATCTATCTCCAAACCCAAAAATTTCGGCCAGACACCTCACACTCCGAACAGAAACGTATACGATACCAAGCAAAAGACTACGTGATCGTCGGTGATACCCTTTACCGTCGTGGTATCGATACAGTTCTGAGGAGGTGTCTCACCCATGAAGAAGCCGAAAAAGCCCTGAATGAGTGTCATTCAGGCGCGTGTGGAGGGCATCAATCCGGTTTCGCTACAGCTCAAAGGATATTAAGAGCAGGATATTTTTGGCCAACCATGTTTAAAGATTGCATAATCGCAGTCCGAAGTTGTCATTCCTGCCAAATCTTTGATAGCAAAACCAGAAGACCACCCGCACCACTGCAACCAATAGTTGCAGTTGGGCCTTTCGCCAAATGGGGCATCGACTTCATGCAATGTAACCCCACCTCGACCGGGGGGCATGGGTATATTATAGTCGCAGTTGACTATTTTACCAAATGGGCCGAGGCGATGCCTACATTGGACAATACTGGTGAAACAGCTGCCCTATTCTTTTTCAATCATGTAGTCGCCAGGTTCGGCGTACCCCAGGCTATAGTTACAGATCATGGATCGCATTTCCGCAATCACATGATGGTCGAATTAGCTGCCAAACTAGGGCTATCTCACGACAGCTCTACTCCGTATTATCCACAAGCCAACGGACAAGTTGAAGCAATCAACAAGGTCCTGAAGCGTATGTTGCAGAGGATGATCGGAGTTCATAAAAGAAGATGGCACCTAATCCTGTATGCAGCCTTGTGGGCCTACCGAACCTCGGTAAGAAATGCAACCGGATTCACACCTTTCCAATTGGTGTACGGTCTAGAAGCAGTCTTACCGATCCAGTGTGAAATTTCGTCGCTTAAACTCGCAATTGATCTCCTCCCCGGAACTTCAGAAGAAGAGGCTCGTTTCTTGGAATTAATCCACTTGGATGAAACCCGTCGTGATGCCGCTTTGGCTAACGAAGCCCATAAGAAACGAGTCAAGGCTCAGTTCGACAAAAATGTCAAACCCCGTGTCTTCTCAGAAGGTGATTTGGTCTTGCTTTATGACCAAGAATCCGATAAATTAGGAGCAGGTAAATTCAATTCCTTATGGATGGGCCCCTATATTGTTAAAAGAGTGTTAGCAAAAGGAGCCTACGAGTTAATAGATTACGACGGAATTCCACTGGCGCAGCCCCGGAACGGGCTGTACCTCAAGCGTTACTATGCTTAAATAGTAACCTGCATGCTTTTGTTGTATTTTGTTTTCGCCAAAGTTCTTGTTCTGGTTGAGTGATTCCCTTTTTCCGTTGCAGATGTCAAGCCTTATGGAGACATGTGTTGGATATGCCGACGGAGCAAGTCGTAGTTCGCGGAACCTCTCCTCCGCAGCCTGGGCCATTTTTGATCCAAGCGGCGAGTTAGTAAGTTTCAGAGGTGTATGTATTGGGCAATCAACGAATAACATCGCTGAGTATAGCACGTTGATAGAACTACTCTCTGATGCCATCAGACGTGGCATATGCCGACTAATTGTCAGGCTAGACTCACAGCTCGTAATACGGCAACTCAATGGTATATATTCTGTTCGCAATCCAGCTATTTATCGCATGTTCCTAAGAGTAAAGATCTTGGAAAGACGATTTGAGTCAATTCAATATCAACATATTTCAAGAAATCTAAACACATTAACCGACTCATTGGCAAACTATGTGTTAAATAGACATTTGCAACATTTATAAAAAGGACACATCATAAAAAGTGTACATATGAATCATCCAAATTAACCAGAATGAAAATCGAAAATCAAAATATATGTAAGCTGTTCATAAAGTTCATACATAATGTTCTGTAACCGAGACAAAATTGGTCATATGACCTAAAAACTCCAAAAGTGCTAGGGGGCACCCTAGCCTAGTGATGCTCCTGATAGTAAGCCACAGTCTGTGCTATCATGCGCAGAAGACGGGTCCATCGTCTAGGTACACCGATAGTATGCTGCTGCATCGGTAAAGGTAACTCGTCAATCTGTACATCCGGAAGACCACGGGTAAGGTTCTCAACCTGCCCCTGCACAGCTGTAAGGGTCTCAGTATCGCTAAGATCACGGATAATAACTCTCCGAGCAGGTTCCTCTGCCGGAGCAGCAACAGGTGGTCTCAGACGAACCGCAGGACGAACAGGACCGACATCTGCAAGCACACATGAGTTCAAATTAAAGTCTTGATAGAATAAAGCACAAGAACATTATAAATGAAAACAATGAACAGTAATATGGTTGAAGTTCTTACCAGTAGCATCCCACTGAGCACCGTCTGGCAGTACCATATCCGGATCACCCCGGAAATCCATACCAACATATGGATACTCGGAAAAAGCCATCTCCTGGCGATCGAACCACCTGAAGAAAGCGGCATTGAAAGAAATCTGGGATTGACCTGCATGTCTGGACATGTGATCGACCCATCGCTGCATACGTGGCTCGGTAGGAGAAGGCACTCCGAGATCAATATACTGAGGTTGCATCAAAGGGATCTTCTCCAAGGCAAAGGCAGTCAGAATCGAACCAAAACCAAAGTTCTTCAGCTTCCCGTCCTTCACCTTGTTCAGTTGATTTTTCATCTGAGTAAGCACTGCATCACTCCAGTTGAAAATTTTCGGTTGGAGACACTCCAAGGCGTGCTGCATATGAGACCTGTTGGCAACATGTAAAGATGCGCTACCGGCCATCCTACCAAGAGTATACAGAATAGACCTGAGAGGCCTGCTGGTAACATCACGGATGATTACCTTGCCGTCTCTGCTCGGCTGGGACCCCTCCCTGCAATACTGGCGGACATAGTCTCTCACGGAATCATTCCCCCGAACTGTACCAGATAAAGAAATGGGAGCACCCCGCCTTGACAAACCAGTCAAGAAGTAAATGTCTGTCACGGTCAATGGAATAGGTTTGTTCCTGATCTGGAATACTTGGTTAACAGGATCCCAAGCGTCAAGCATATACTGCAGCAGTGAAATCTGTGCTCTCATGCTTGAGATACGGAAAAACTTCAGCATACCACAGTCTCGTAGCGCGCCCACCGTAACAGGATCATGAAGGGCAATCATGTCTTCTTCTTCATGTTCTCGTTCTCGCCATGTGAGGGCCATCTTGATCAAGAATCCCTGCAAAACAAACAAGAGAATGAGTCAGCTCCTGAAATTGATGAAAAACTGGCGAAATTTTCATCAAAATCTGTGAAAAAGTGTTGTTTTTTTGCCCCAACGCAGGTGTCCAGTGTACTATCTGCGTTGGGGGACAAGCTGCCTTCAAACAGCTTGAATCCCAACGCAGTTTTCGAATGGGGAACCTGCGCTGATCAGAGGGCGCCCTGGCAAAACCCCAGAGGCTCAATAGAACAACAAAACAGACATAAAACAGGAAAATGAAACCATGAAAATGAAGAGCTAAGGTTTAGCTCCTACCTGGTCCAAACAGCGCCGAAAATCGTCCGCAGAATCTCCCGGAATCAGCTGGTAAAAAATCAAGGGGAAAGAGGCTCCTCCAAAGCTCCAACAAGCAAAATGCAAATGAAATGGTAAAGTGAGAGGTAAAAACCCTTTTTATTTGCTTTTTACGTAGTTCAAGGTAAATATTAATGTGTTAATCTCATTTTCAAGTAAATATTACTCATTTCTAACTAGTTTGTTGCAGCAATTTGAAAATGCAGTGCTATCAGTGAAAAAGAGAAGCTAGTTATGGTAAAAATCAAAAATAAACCATATATTCGAGCAGTTTTAGCACACAGTTCATGCTCGTTAAAAAATAAACGCAAGATCCGAGCAGTTTTAGCGCATAGTTCATGCTCGTTAAAAAATAAACATAAGTTGTGAGCAATCTTCCCCTAGAGTTCAAGCTCACCCAGAAAAAATGAACCGGTAAATAACCTTGGTGAATGTAACCTTTGACAGCCATATTAAAGCCCTTGGTCGTGTTCTTGCAGTCTCACCTCCATCCGTTCATTTGGCCAATCGTTCATCTCCATATGTTTGTTTACCCATTTTGAGGAACAGCTGCAAAGAGTGATTTCACTAAGCCATCCTTGTGACATTGCCGTGATTGGAATATTCCAACCTGTACCTGGAATCTGCTGCTGCCCTGTTAATCACTCGTTCCTCAAAAGACGAGTCTTCTTTGAGCTCTTTTCACTGACTCGTAAAATATGAAAAGTTTGCCGAGTTTTGGCCTTCCAGCTCGTTAAAGCGACCGGAAGAGCTATCCCTTCTCTAGATTTTAATCTTTTTGGACCTGAGGGATTATTGCACAAAAAGATCGAGCGCTTGTTTTGTTCGGCTCGTTAAAGCAATCGAAAATTCATCCCTTCTGTATTGTGTTATACTTTTTCGGACTTAAGGGATTAGAAGACGAAAAAGGAATTTTGGAGTTGACTTTATGTACCTTTTCAGACTCTCTAAAAATGAAAAGGACCGAGTTATCCTTGTCGTTAGACTCGTTAAATTCATTAAATAGCGACAAACTTGTCTTTAGACGAGAACGAGTTTCCCTATCGCTAGACTCGTTAAAACATAGCGATGGGCTTGCCCGAAGGGCAGGTTATAGAACAAGCATATGTTATCCTCCTCAAGCTTGACAAAAATAAAGAGGTACTGGTCAGCAATGACTGAGGAAAAATTGGGAGAACCTCACAGCATTAATGGTAGCAAGTCGCTCTTGAACATGACACTTTGTCCTCCGTATCACATCGGGTTGGGTTGTTTCATTCACCGGTCTCATAACCATGGTCCTCGCCACACCATCCACAATTGGGGTAATGCTACCGATCCATCACATCAGTGTCGTTATATGTTCAAGAGATGTGGTTCTGCAAAGAGTCAACCGTGTCCCACCCACTGCCATACATTATCCTTCATCCACTTCATGACCGCCACCCTGAATCATACATCACAGTTTGTTTTCACCTCATCACAATCACTAGCTCCGTTCCGTGTCACTGATGTGGGATTCATTAAGGCCCTCCTTTGACGGATCGCTCCTTGTCGACATCAGCTCATTATCCAAGGAGTTGATCTAGGAACAACCCCTTCAGTACTTTGAAGCTTGCATGCCTCAATGGCAAGTTTCTCACTTCCGGCGACAGGTATACATCAATGACCTTCGACCAGAGGATTTTGCATGGTGGTCGACGCCAAGTCCTTTATTCCCACCATGTAAATTGTACTGTTGTACCTTAAGGGTCATCATCCTTATCGGTGATTCCTCTCGCACTTGTTAACGGTTTACATCATTGGCCGGTAATCAAGCGATGTCTTTCCATGTTCGACTTCAAGAAATTCTCACATGGATCGACTTGTACATCGAGTGAAGATCGGAAGAGATTGAAGACCCCGGATCTAGTTTCATCCATCCGGGCTGCGATATATATTCAGGATATAAAGACATTTGATATGTACATCATTGCAGCAGATGATCATCCTTCTCAAAGGATGATAATTTCAGCAGAGAATTATCAGTCTACAATCAGACGATCGTCTGTTCTATGTACCAAAATGTATTTATAAAGCTGAGCATGGGAATGCCCGCCTCAGCTAGATCATGAAAATGTATGAAAAATAATGTATCGTATTGTATCTTATTACAGGACACTTCTCAGCAGATTGAATGAACTTCGGATCCTCTCAATAAAGCATTTCACCCGATAGACGACCTCATACTTTAGGGGGCATCTGTTATGGACAATTTTGTGCCTTACAGCAACAAGCATGAATTGTCAATAATCCAAGGGATCCAAAGTTCCCTAAACATGATGTTCCTACCCCTAGAGGAACAAGGTCAGCAAACCAACAGCTCTCAGATCAGTTCTCCACCTGAAAACACTCAAAAACAAGCAATCCTGAAATCAAAGCAGGTGCTCCACTAGGTTTCTGTGCTGAAACTCAGTTGCTCCATGGTGTACCTGCGTTGCAAAGCAAGTGGGACAAAGGCCACCTGCGCTGAGCGAGATGGGACAAGTGGCACAATGAGTCATTGCTTTGGAATCTTCCAAAAATGACACTTGGATCAGGGATTTCGCCTTGTGATGAGTCAGAGGCTTTGTTTCTCCAAGTGGAAGCAAGGTTCACCAAGTGGACTCAAGAACTGAAGATCAACTAAAGATTAACTGAAGAGAGAGAGGACACAAGGCAGCTACACATCAGTTGCAAGCTGACTCATCCTTTCTCAATTCATCTATATATTGAGCTCTCTCCTATGAGCTCAGGAGGCTGGAATTTTGTGCAAAGTAATGATATGCTGTTGGTTTCACTATAGAACTATTGGGTGATTGTTTGAGAGAGGTGAAGAAGAGCAATTCTTTCTGCTGGGAGGTGTTGCTGGGTTGGAGCCTTCAATGGTTGTAATACTCTCAGAACCTTTATTTCTTCATTAATAAAATCTATTGAGGTTCTTCTATGTGCTCTTGTTTCAATGATATATTGTGATGATTGCATGTTTGGCTTACACTAATCCATGAACCAGTTATGATTGCATGCCTCTTGTAGTTTCCTTCTTTGTTATTTTGCAGGATCTCATTGTAGCTGGGAGAGCAAAAGAACAAGGAGCTAGGAGCAAGCGGCCAAAGAGAAGAGTTTGGATTCAACATTAAGCGCAAGGAAACGGTTAGTGCATTTCTCCATTCTCTTTTGCTTTCATAAAGAAGTAAACCTTAAGTAGTTTGTTTTACAGTTGTTGCTAAGGAACTGTCACCCTTAGAGTGGGATAGGGTCATCCGAGTCGGATACTTTTCCCTACAACAGTCCAACATTGGACATCGAGTGCATCACTCTATTTCCATCAATTTCCAAAATATTACCCAGCTTGAAAATGAAATTGTATATTGAAACATTCCATTCTCAAGTTGATAGTTAAGGTTTTGCGTAACGTAAGACGTCTTCATATTTTGGCTACGAAGATGATATCGAATGCTATGTACCGTGGAGGATTTTTAATAGCAACCACTAGTATGTTAGTGATGAAAATCCTTTTCATCTTCAGTTTGAATGGTTCTTTGCATTTTTAAGGCACCCATGATGTCACTCGAGAAAATCCATTCAAAACAAAACACATCAAATTCTATTCATCGAAATGCCTAATTGTACAAAGTGTAGTTTTCATGATAATGGTAATTGTTTTATTTCCCCACCCCCATTGGTTGAGATTATCTCGACAGAAAAAAATATGTTTGTTTCTTTTTGAACTATTGTGAGTGCATGGGCCAATTGGTTGCACTCATAGATTTTAGATCGCTAATATCTAACAAATGATGGAAATTTTGTACCGATCTACAACAATTTTGATTTTTAGACTGCAAGATACTCAACTTGTAGGGATTTTCATTACATATCACTTTTTTTAATTATATAAAGTACCTTGTATATAGATTGATATAGATGTTGATCATCTTAATAGTTAAAGGAAACAACCCTTTGCCTGGAAATTATCCTTTTCTTCACCATGCTGAGAAGCCCCCATAGCCCTGTAGTAAGCTGAGCAAGGCACCATGCAATGGGGTGAGCCTTAAGAAGCAACACTCTTTTTCCATTAAAACCAAGATCATGTGTTCTTCCTTGCTTGAAGTAGTCATATGTAACCTTATCAATGTCTTCATAGTGAAGGTTAATGCTCTGAAGCACTTGTTATTTTCTATAGAGATGGCCCTTCATCAAATGTTGAGATTTGTGTAAGTTGGTTATGCCAACATAAGGAGTAAAAGCCTCTCTCCCTTAGCAAATTAAATTTAAATGCATAAAGAATCATCATATAATTCTACAACAAATTAATCAATGCATAAATTAACTCACTACGTGGCAAAATACATACAAACAATGTATAAACAATATTAGTCATATATATATATATATATATATATAGACACATCGAATTTTCCTCTGTAAAGAAAACAAGTGAGCTCAAAAATCCTCTATCCATCGCTTAGTCATATGCACAAACTTTGACTATTATTTGGACTCTTTCAATGTTCTCCACACAAAGCAAAACATAACTAAATCATTGTATGAACATAAGGTACTTGGGACTCGAAAATTTTTACACTATCTACACATAATTTTTATCATTTGAAGCCAATTATACCTCTAGCTCTATATCTCAACCCAAACCCTAAAAAATATCATGCATTATCACTTCATTTTGAAATTAGTGGAGGAAATGAAAATGTTCTCCTCATATTATGTCTTATTAGTTGTCAAGATTTCTCCAAATAGATTGTCGATGAATTGAGTAAATGAGAATCCAATTTGGACCAAAATTTTGATGTGGCCAACATTAGAATGTTATAAAATAAGCTTGTATTCTTAATCCCTTTCTTAACTCTGACTTTGCAAACAGAAATGTCTCCATATGCTTTGTTGAGGTTGACAGAAACATCTGTGTGTTTTATGTACTATTAAATTTTGATTCATACAAACCTACATATGTTCAGCGTTGGACATCGAGTGCATCACTATATTCCCATCATGTGCCAAAATTATACCCAGCTTCAAAATGCAATTGTATATTCAAACAATCCATTCTCAAGTTGACAATTAAGGTTTTGTGTAATGTAAAATGTCTTCGAATTTTGGCTGTGAAGATGATATCAAATGCTATTTCCTATACCAATTAGTTTGTATATTGGTTTCTTAAGTAAAATTCGCTTGCATCTGTAAGCATTATGTTGTTTGCAAAATACCTTTCCATAGCTACAAGTAGATGAAATAGTTAAGGAATCTCGATCTTTATCACTAGATTAAATCAACTTGTATAAGAGGAACAAAATTTCCATAAGTACAGACACATTTAAAAAAAAAAATTGCAGAGACAAGAGATTAACCAAAACAAGAAAATTTGGATGCTAGTTGTTCAATGGGAAAATGTAGCTCAATTGTGGAAAAGAAGAGACTAATATATTAAATTAACTCAGGCAATAAACATCCTTTATGTCAATATTTCATATTGAAAACCATCTTTGATATACATTACAAAGTTGAATGATATTAACATTTAGCATACCTTGTAAGAATTTAGTGATAGTGCAAGTTCTATCCCAACCCATTTTAATAGCTATCATAAAATTGAAAATCTAAAGCAACATTAGTTTTCACAAGCAAATTTGACTAGAGTGGATAAAGAATAAACAAATAGAGATAGACAAGGTGACACACAAGGAACCCAATTATAACTTTGGTTGCTTCATTTCAATCCTAAAAATATCTCAGGACAAATGTTTTAATGTTAAAGAAGCGATGGACAACCTTACCCTAATCAAGAAATGATAAGAAACTAACACAAACAAAGGGAATAAAAAAAAAATTGTGTGATAAGCAAAAACAAATTGATTCACTTTATTATCTTCTATTGTAGCTATACAGTCTTCCACCCAGTTGCTCTTTAATGTGGTACTTTTTGGGAAACCAAATTTCTTCTAAATACAAGCCTAAATTCCCTAAAATTTAGCTCATGCAACACCAGTTCTAAAGGAACACTCATTGTACCATTGCCAAAAGATTAAAGATTATATAAAATTTATTCTAAGTTATGATAGATTTTCCATTCTTTAAAAAAGATGAAGAATATTTTTTTTTAATTTTGTTTTTTGTGAACTTGTCTATGATCCTCCAAGCTTGATCTGTGGCGTGAGGAGCTGCAACCTAGGGGCATCTTGTTGAAGAATGTGTAACTAGGTTTGTTCTTCATAAGTATGAAATGTATTATTGTAAATAATAAAATGAAAAGAAATTATTATTGGAGCATGGGTTTCATGCTCAAGTTCTTTTATTTTGTAGGTCAAGCACCCATTGAGTGCTTCTAAGGTTTGTCCTAGGATAAAGATTCATTTTCATATGTTGAAGACCCTATGGGCACATTGTATCTTGTAAATAAAAATTTATTTTGTATTTTAAGTGTCAAAATACCTCCAAGGTCGAGTTGGCCTAAGGAGTTGTCAAGTCGGCTTACATGAAGAGCCACATCCACCCTTAGAAGAGCATATATATAGAGAGGAACTTGTCCTCCATTACACACACTCACTCAACTTATTCTATGCAAATACGAGGAATAATAAAGGTTGAAGAATGAAGGTACGAAGAGGAAGTCAAAGAAGTCAATGTGCTTGGGCTAGTTCTCTCTCTCTTGTGAAAGTTGAATTTAGGGTTTCTGCGCTATGACTATCTCTAGTTCGATATTGAAGGGAAGAGAGAAGGAAAGGAAAGCGAAGGTCACTTAGTGCATCTCATTAGCCCTAAGTCTCAAGGAAAGGAAACCGAAGCTAAGAGAAGGTTATTCAAGGGAGATCAAATTCTCTAAGAGGAGGAACAACAGTTGGAGCAGTTGTCAGGAGACAAAATTTTGGATCTATAGTGGGAGGTCGAATTCATTGCAATAAGAGGCCGAATTGATCTTGATATTGGAGAGTATTTGTCTGATTCGCTAGGTCATGGTATTTGTCAATTGAAGAATCTATAAGAAGAGAAGAGATTTAAGGGTTTTCCCCTCAAGAGGAGGGGTTTTTTCCCTGGCTTGCAGCCTATATATTGTGTCACTGTTCTTATTGTTTTAGTATTTGTTTGATGTGTCTCACACTGTAATAGTAAGGAATAAAGCTAATAAGGAGAAAGGTAACACAAGAAATTATTAAATTAAGAGAATTAACATACTTACCGCCTTATTGAATTCTCAACAAATTTAAGCCGTCAAAGTTACTCGAGGATTTCACCCAACCTGGGCCACACCATCCCTTAGCTAACATTATTTTGTAACATGTCTTCTCCCCTAGCACAAAACACAACTAACCTCCCATGAGGTTTGATCCTGGGTCACCCTGATGACAAGGCCCATCTTGATCCAAGTGGATATTGATGGCCACCCACCTATTCCGCCTAGAGCTCTAGTTGGTTTCATCTACTTTCTTGTTTATTACAAAATTCACTATTTTTAACAGTTTTTTGGGTCCTGAACTTTCGAAGGAGTTTTGACCCCCTAAATGACGTTTTTTTAGACGTCTGACGTAGGCTCATGGCCATCAATAGAGGCCTACTGCAAATCCTGTAGTACTTGGAGAGATATTTCCAACAAGGTATCATATGCACCAAACAGAGATAATATGACCAAGTTATGATCTCGGGAAGTTGGTTGCCCAACTAAACCCAATGGGGCCCACAAACTCTTGGCGTTCCATATCCTGTAGTTAGGTTTTTGGCTATTTAGGGTTTTCCCTTGTTGTTTAAATAAATAAGCCCTTGACCCTCATTGTAACATAATTCAGAGGCATGTAGCTGCTACATCTCTTCTCAGAGATAATCTAGAAACGCCCAAGTAGTTTATTTCCATTTTGTTTGTAAGCATATTTCAGTATTTGATATTAATGAAATGAAGTGTTATTTCCTATGCATCTTTGTATTTATGGTTCTACCTATAATTTGTTGTGTTCCTGTTTAAGTTTGAATTTCATCCTCAATTGGTTGTGGTAGTGGGACTTGTATGAATAGTAATTTATTTAACCTTATTCATATTTGTAAAATTCTAAAATATTTTGTAAATCTACAATTAAAATAAGTTTAGCACAACATTGTTTTCCTATCTCAATTATTAGGTTAACTGGCCAATCTTTAATATGAAAGGCTTACTCTTTGATTTTCTTTCTAGGGTTGATCATGATAGACCTTTTCTCTTGTGGAAGAACGTGGAAGCGAAAAATTGACAGATCTAATACAAATCTAAACTTGTAATACATTGTTTGTGTGATAATTTGTGGTCCATTTTGAAGTGAATATCTGGTGAAATTTTGGATAGTTTCAACCTATGCATATATCCCACACATAATGGTTTTCACAAGCCATGGCTCAACCCCCAAAGAATCACCTAATAATTCTACTCTTCATCACATTTTCACTCATTTATTCCTCCTCGTCTTATTCGAATAATGGTAGAAATAATGGTGGAATAAAGGTTGCCTATTGGCCATACGAGTCACTTACTCGCTTCCATCCTCCATAAACACACCTCTTCATGCATCTCTTCTACACTTATGTATACTAGAATAACCACATAATCGAGGTTGAAGTGCCTGCCACTGAGGACCCACTAGAATTCACCTCAACTCTCCTTAATAAAAAAACCCTCTCTCAAAACACTCATTTCTATCAGCGATCATCTTGGCCCGAAAAGATGACTTTCACGGCCTCAACCTCAACTCAGAGTTTCCCCAAGATGCAACAGAGAGTGTAGTTTCTTCCTACCACCACCTCCCTCACTGCTTCATCCCTTCCTCTCTCAATCTCCTCCTCCTCTCTCTCTCTCTCGCTACCTTTTCCTCTCTCACTCTCACTCTTCTTTCCCTCTGTCTGTCACTTCAGATATCTCATGTGTGTTCTCTTTTCCCCACCCCCACCTTGTCCCTCTATCACATGCCACCTTCCATAATCACACTCTCACTTTCTCTCACTTTTCTCTCACTTCTCCTTCTATCTATCTCTTTGTCCCTCTCTCTATATAAAAGAACCACCATTATTTACAATTTAAACAAAACATATATATTATATTAAAATATTTAATTACATAAACAAATACTTAAATTTTAAATTTT
Organism: Pinus tabuliformis; assembly: GCA_031772625.1. Taxonomy (NCBI): domain Eukaryota; kingdom Viridiplantae; phylum Streptophyta; class Pinopsida; order Pinales; family Pinaceae; genus Pinus; species Pinus tabuliformis. The sequence continues at coordinate 317,459,249 of CM062812.1, forward strand.
AAGTATGTAACCAATGATATTAACATTTAGCAGACCTTGTACGAACTTAGTGAGAATGCAAGTTCTATCTCAGTCCATTCTAAGGAGTAGCATACAATTGCAAATCTAAAACAACTTTAGTTTTCACAAATAAACTTGATTGATTGAATAAATAATAATAAATGAATAGAGGTGACACACAAGGAACCCAAAAATAAATTTGGATGGTCCATTTCAATCCTAAAAATATCTCACGAAAAATGTTTTAATGTTAAAGAAACTATGGACAACATTCCCTGATAAAAAACTCACACAAACAAAAGGAATAAAAAAAATTGTGTGATGAGGGAAAAGAGATTAAATTTAGAGTATGCATATAATATCATATATAAATAAATAACAATACTTTTTATTAAATTAAAAACAAGTTATTCAAAAATGCTTATATCCAAAAGAAAATAATGTGCAAAAGATGAAGAGAAAAACAAATATTTGAGAGGATCCATACACAAACTTGTTATACATATGAAAAGGATAATTAACATAATTCGTTTCTATTTTTCTTATCATTCTCAAAATCATATCAAGTAACCCATATGACAATATTCATTTAGCTTAATTTAAAAATATAAAATTTTAAGTATATATCTATATTATATATACCGCATCACTCCACTCAAATCTATATGCGAAAACTAACTTTGTTTTAGGTTTGAAATTAATTATTTATATAATTTTTAATAATAAAATAAAGGATCTAAATTCGTGGAGGGAAAAATGTTTTAATGTTAAAGAAGTGATGGATAACCTTGCCCTAATTAAGAAATGGTAAGAAACTAACACTAACTAAAAAAATAATTTTTTTATGTAATAAAAGGAAAGAGATTGCATTTAGATGATGATGATGATATGATTGTAATGTCCACTGAGGCAAAACTCTGGCCTATCGAACCTAAAGAAACGAATTATTTAGTTTGATTTAAGATTTTATTCCTATGTTCAAAAAGCTTGGAGAGAAGCCTCCCGAGCTCATTGTAATTTTGACAACGTAAAAGGCTAAGAAGGTCAGTATTGCAACAAAGATTTTGAAACTGAGATCTAATGTGGTTGTACGCGGGGCACTCTAAGAGGAAGTGATTTTCATCCTCGATGTTTGTATTCTCATAGAGATGATACAACCTTTCCATCCATGGTGTTTTAGGAACTGCCCAATGACCCGTTTCATTATGGAGCTCATGAGAGTTCGTTCTAATCTTGGCTATATTAATTTTCTTCTTTGAGCTAGTTAAAACAGAGAGATACTTTTGATCTTCTAAGGTGGGGTTGATGACCTCCTTAAAATATCTTAATTTTCTTCTAAATCTTTCTCACACCACATTTTTTCTTTGAACTTAGAAGTAACAATATTTTTAATGTTATTAATGTTTTGCAATGCAACATTCTCGTCGATCTCCTAATGGTTTAACCGGGCCCTGATGTCTTTATGCCAACCTCATTTGAGCCTTAGATGGTTTTTGCTGGAATTTAAAGCTAGCTTAGGAAGTGTATGGTCTCCTATGTTATTGAGTTTGTTCTTGTATAACAGAAGCCTAGTCATAGCTAGGCTCTCGATAGGGTAAAGACCCACTTCTATAAGGAGAATAGGATAGGGTGTGTTGCTTTTAATTTTGAGGTTATACATTATAAAACGCTTCTAGATTTGCTCAATCTTTCTCTAGGATTCTCTAGAGATGCTGCAACCCCAAACCTCACATCCATATAAGATAACCGGAGTGACTAAAGTTTCAAAGAGGAACTTATTTCTATCCCACATTATGAGGTTTGCCATTTTACAATTATTTTCAAGACCAAAAAAAGCTTTCCATCCCCCATTAATCATTTTCTCAATGCTATAGTTCCAATTGAGCTTGTGATGAATATCAATTCCTAGGTACTTGTAGGAAGACACTTCCTCCAAGTTTCTATTGTCATACATAAAATTAGCGTAAGTGTCCTTCTTGGATTTGATAATCATAACTTTTGTTTTGTCAGTGTTAACAATCATACCCATGGTAGAGCAGAAATCCTTAAGAAGTATAAGTTGCTTATCAAGATAAGATGGGCACCTTGCGAGAAGAACAATATCGTCAGCATAGAGAAGAAGGATGATGACTATCCCAGCTAAGATCATGCCAGCACATCCTGCTTCCTCTAAAAAACCTACTAGCTTGTCGATGTAAATGCCAAATAGGGTAGGGGAGAGGGGGCAACCTTTTTTAACTCCGATATTACACTTAATATCTTTCGACCACCCCTCATTGCTCTTTAACTTTGCAATTACATTCTCGTATAACCTTATAGCGGAAACTATCAACTCAAAATGAAACTTCAGCTCTTCTAATCTATTCCAAAGGTTGTTTCTAGGAACTGTATCGAAAGCCTTTCTAAAGTCCACAAAGCAACAAGAGAGATTGGATTTATCATTGCAACATTCCTCCACAATGATCCTAAGCGTAACGAGGTGGTCTGTTGTTGAGTGCTTCTTCCTAAAACCCGTTTGGCCTTTATCCCACTTACCTTCACTTTCAATCCATATGCTCAACTTCCTTTCCAAAATAATACCATATAACTTGGCTAGGAGAGGGTTGATCATAATTGTTTGATAATTAGAGGGGTTATTTGTATCCCCACTTTTAAAAATAGGGATAATGAGGCTTTGATTCCATGGTTTAGGGAACCCTTTCTTGAACGCTTGATTGAAAAGCTTGTGAATGTGGGGGATGAGGATAGGACCTCCAATTTTTAAGATTTCCACCTGGTAACCTTCAATGTCCTTAGCTTTCCCATTAGCCAAGCAATTAACCCCAAAATCAATGTCTTCTAATGAGAAAACTTACTTCATTGTGAGCAAGGTTTCAAAGTTATCCATGACATTTGGAGATTCATAAAACTTTTTAAGAAACGAATTCTAGTCGTGTAAAGCAATTTTATTATTATCTTTAGTTTTCCTAGTTAGAATCTGCCTCCAGAATTTCTTAAGAGCTACCTTAGAGAGGTGTAAGAGATTCTCTTGTCTTAGAGTATGCATATCATATCATATAAAAGTAAATAACAATAGTTTCATTTAAATTAAAACATTTAATTCAAAAATGTTTATATGTAAAGAAATAATAGGCAAAATATAAATAAAATAAAAAATTGAGAGGACCATATAGATGAAAAGATATTGAAATGAAAGTAACAATAAGACGCAACGGAGAGTTTCCCCAAGTACTTAGGCACTCTCTTTGGTTAGTGGAGGCATGCCATTGATTTGGAATCCATGGCTTCGGGTCGTCGTCGCTTCTTTTCACCGCAGTCGTGTATTTTGCGCAGTATTTATTCCTATAAATACCCCGCTGTATTTGTCGTAAGTGTTAGAAAATTATAATAAAAATACTATTAAGTATTAAAAGTTGTTATTACAGGTTAGAAAATTATGATAAAATATAGATGTAGTTTAATAGTTTTTTTGTTTTGTTTTTTAATTCAGTTAAATAATTTTAATGAGATTTTGATTTTTAGTATTATTTAAAATAGATTTTCAAATGTATAAATAGATTTAATGTTTTAAAATATTCTTTACATTTAAATTGTATAAATTATATAATTCAAATTTATAATTTCAATAAATTTCTATTAAATTTTAAATAAAATCTTCTTAAATATATACTAAAATAAGAATCAGAATATAGAAAAATTTAAGTAACAATCATCTACAATATAACAAGAGAAAGAGCTGAAAAGTAGTTAGTTCATGCTTCTCTGACATGATTTCTAATTTTGCTTTAAAACTCGACATGAGAAAACAAAACTATGTTATAATTTGTTCAACTAATTATTGGATTTGGAAACTTCATAGAAGCGTAAGACAATCCAAAAAATTACATTGTACAAAAAAATGATATATTATGATGAACAACCTAGAACGTGTTGTTTCCTTGTGACCTTAACTTTTAAAAGTGTGCCTTTATATAAGACTTGTAGCACGATGAGAAGGTTTCCAACCACTGACATACACAATTATTTTCTCCATATTTTTGTTCTATATCGTAAGAATTTCCTCTCTCGCTTCCAGTTAAATATGACATGCTTTCTTACTGCTAAGGCATAAATCCTTACATTTAGTCCTGCGGCAGGACATGAACCTTTCTGTTAAATGACATACAAATCCATGTCTCTAGGGTCCTAGTAGTCTTCAGTCGTCAACAATTTTAAACGATGCATTATGAGTTCATCCCACAGAATGTGCAAGGATAATTGCAAAAAATAAATGATGGGGAGTAGTACTTGTGCAAAAAAAGTGTTGTGGGCAATGGATTTGTATGCCAAATGTGTGTGAAGCCAAGAATGCATATCATTGTGTGGAAGTGAGAATGTGTGTGGAAGAGGAAGTGTTGTGTAGGACAATGATGCACGGAGGTTAGGGATGTGTGGAGTTAAAGAGTGTAAGCACTAAATATAATTTATAAGGTGTCCCACTTGCAAAATTCTCACCATGTCTAAAATAGTGGAGTAAAGGCATGTGCATAGATAAAGTTTGTGTTTTTTTCTTGACATGTAAAATTTTTTCTTTACATAAGTCTTGAGGCAAGACAAGAAAGTTTACAACAACTAACATACACAATTACTATCTCTTGCTTGAGGAACACTATAAAACTCCCGCGCACAATGTTAATTGTTTTGTTTTATATCACAAGGCTTTCTCGTCTCTCACTTTTTGTTAACCGTGTCACACTTTCTTAGTGTTAAGGAATAAATCCTTACATGCAGTCCCACGGTAGGACATGAACATTTCTATTAAATGATATATAAATCCCGATCTAGTGGGTCCTGTTAGTTCGTGGTCGTTGGAAATTTTAAACGATACATTATGAGTTCGTCTCAGGGAATGATGTTTGTGGAAATGTTGTGCCAAAAGTGTCTAGTCTTGTTAAAGTCTACCTTTTGACCTTAACCTTTCAAACCATGCCTTCACTTAAGCCTCGTGGCATTAACATACACAATTTCCATCTTTGTAAACACAATAGGTAGTGTGCAATATGTTAGCAGTGTTGAAGAGGAAACCATATAAGAACAATTCCAAAAAAGCAATTGTGTGGAGTAGTAAGTGTACATAAGAGGTGCTGTGGAAAATGGACGTCTACACAACAAGTTTGTGGAGGCAAGAATGCATGTTGTTCTATATAAATGTGAATGTGTGCAGAAAAGAAAGTGTCTGGAACAAGGATGTATGGAGGTTAGGGATGTGTGAAGGTAAAGCATGTTCGCAGGTAAAAGGGTAAGTACTTAGAAATATTTCCAATGGTATTTATATAAGAATTAAGTGTAAAATTAGTAATAAGAGTTAATGTCTATAGGTCTGTGTTATAAGTCTTCCTAATTCAAAAATCCTACTAACTCTAAAATTGGTGGAAGTAATAGATCTTTGGAATAAGGCACATGTGGAGGTAACACATGCAGAGGTAGAAGGGCAAGTTCCACTGCTTCAAGCAAGGTGGGATCAAATCCAAATATTTAATTTATAATCGTGTTAACAAAGAGACTCAACTATTTACACTTGGGAGTAAATGTTACATAATGATGTTGTAATAAGTAAATTAAGAACATGTAATGGTAATGCTACAATTTATACAAGGAGTCCATCTTTGCAATACCCTTAATAAATTACGCATAAAATAACTTTAACAAGAAATAGTAAAATCTGAGTCCATTTTGTATATATTAACACAATGAGACATAATCAAACATAGTAAAATATGAGTCCATATTTTGTTTGGAAAAAAACACAATAAAAAATAACAACCAAAAAAGCCACAGAAGTAAGAACTCAACCCAGATTTAAAATCAATAATATACATGGAACGCACACTTGAGACTCAAAAATCCTATTGAATGTTTTTATTCCAATTGTTCAACAACAAAAAATTAGATATAATATACAAGCTGAGAGCATTGCTTGGAAAAATCATGATCGATAAATACTTTTTCCTATTCTCATAGGGTTCAAATCCATACAAGATTTCATTAAAAAAAAGTTATCTGAAATTTTTTTGTAGCATTCATGAGTAGACTCCGAATATACAAAATAAACCATACTATAATGCAATAGAGTAATCAAAGATGTCAAATCTTTTTGATGTAGAAAATGATATTTTCCATTGAAACTATAAAGGTTCTAGTTATTGGGAATCCATGTAATAGGAAAATAATATTTGAGATGTTTTATTTTTCTTTTGCAAACAATATCTTGAAAATGTTTAGGGGAAAATCTCTGAAATTTTGGTCTACACATTATAAATAATTTTTTAAAATAAATATTTAAAAAATTAATGGTATTTTGTTGTGTTGATAAATATTGATAATTATTATAATTCCTATCAAAATTCAAATCCTAACAAGTGTGATGCTTATATGTGTGCATGTACTTGTAAATGTGTTACCATGCACACAATAACATTACAATTGAGTGGTGATCTATTTTTACAACATAAATCCCCATTTGGTAAATATAATCATTTGTTACTTCTAATTCAAAGAAATCTAATGATACTAATAATTAAATTAATAATATTAAATCTAAATAAATTAATAATATTATAAAAAATACTAATTTAAAATAATATAAAAAATATTTATTACTAATGTTATATTATAAAAAAACCTTAATGTTATATTTTTTTGATGTTACATTTTTTAAGGAAAAAAAACAAAATAACCTTTATGAATAAAGGTTAGGCACCAAAACAAAGTCATGGAGTGAGAAGCATAAAGATAAAATATGGATAGAAGGTATAAAAAATATGGAAATGCACAAATATGAGACATTGTGACACTGCGCTTAGGTGAAGGCATTTTGCAAGTTCTAAACGAGAGGCACACGGAGTAGGAGTAGTTAGATGAGATGCACACTGAGTATTTAGTGTAGAAGATGGTTTAGTGGATGAAGAAATAACAATGAAATATAGTAAAGATGAAAGTTATGAATTACACCATTATAAAAAAATTAAATTAATTATATAATTGTTGAGGCTTTTGTAATCCATAATAAATCTATGATATATAATTATTAAAAAATATTATTGTAACTTATTTATATATGTGTGAATTTAATGGTATATAATTATGAAAATGTCACTCTCTCCACCATATAAAAATATGTTTTTCTTATAGTCTAACCACGATTGGTCGATTGGTGTGGTAGGAAGAAGTTGTTACCCATTCCGTCCACCAGACCTCACCTAATGCCAAATGCATTATATATTTAAGAAATGTAAAATATTTTTGGGGGTTTCCACACATTTAACTAAAATGTTTTTATCTTTAGATGTCTAAATCTCTAACATGATAAATCTCACATGTGTCAATTGACCCGCCGTTATCTTATCTTTTCATATCGATTCCTCAAATAACGGGTTGACATTCTTTCACTTTTCCACTTCACCGACATTCTTTCACTTTTCCACTTCACCTTTCCACTTTTTAATTATATAGGATTGGGACTTATTTTTAATATGTTATATTTTTTTAATAAAATTATAAATTTCAATTATTTAAAATGTGAATATTACGATAAATTTTAATTATTTAAAATATTTTTTTAATGGTAAATAATTTTTTTAAATTTTATATTTAAATTATATTATTAAAATTTATTTTTTTAAAATTTATTTTTTATAATTTTATAATTTTTAGTAAAATTTAATATTTAGAAAAATCTCTATCAATTTTAAATATAATTGACTTAATAATATTTAGAAAAATAATATAAGCATTTAACAATTAAAGTACAGCCATTGATCACTGCCCACAGATTTACAAATGAATAATTTGGTGATACATATTTCTCAGCTTATAAGCTCATTAATTAGGTAAGACTATATATACCCACTTAAACAAGTACATTATCTAACACTAAACATATACAGCCAAATGAATAATTTGGTGGTACATATTTCCTAGCTTATAAGCTCATTAATTCAATATATACCGACTTAAACAAATACATTATGTAGCAATAAACATATACAACCAAATGAATAATTTGATAGTGGTACATATTTCCCAGCTTATAAACTCATTAATTCAATATATACCCACTTAAACAAATACATTATCTAGCAATAAACATATACAACCAAATGAATAATTTGATAAAAAATATTTGGTGATACATATTTCCCAGCTTATAAGCTCATTCATTCCATAAGACTATATATGCCTACTTAAACAAGTACATTATTTAGCAATAAACGTATAGAGCCCAACAACAACATTAGTGACAAAATAATTTATCAAAAACAAAAACATTTAACAATTAAAATAAAACCAGTGGATAATTTAGCACAGCTCTGCACATAAATAACTTATCCATTAAACTGATACAATACATGGATTGGCAGTACGGATCTCCACATAAATAAACAACGGCCCTGGAGGTTACATTTTGCAGTCACAGCAAATAGTAAAAGACTAATTGCAGAAGAAACAGAGAAAATTCTCATCCTAAAACTACAGATCGATGAATATTCCTTCCAACTGTGAACCAAATTTGGTGACTGAGAATCCGTGATCGCTTTTGTTCGATCAGACTCGATTCAATAAAATGTACAGTCACTTCGTACGGGACTTTATAATTACAATCGACCTGATCATTTCCAGACCACAGCTACAAGCCTTCAGAACTCATGGGCGTTCAGTACTTTCAACGGCCTTGTGAATATGATTGTTTCAGTCTGTATTACAGAACGATGGGGTGGGAATGTAATTGGCCATTAAACCATAACAAGTTAGTTACTAAATGAATACTTTGCGACAGAGCCAATATTTTATAACAGACTTTCCGACAGACCACTTTGTGAGAAACCAATCTTCTGATCAACAATTCGCATCCATGTGCAGCAGGTTTTGAGTTACTTCTCCCTCAGGCTTTCCCTTTCTGTAAATCATGTACAGAATCAGCTGAGAAGCTCCCAAGCCAAAGCCGATTCCATTTGGGATCTGCATATTGCATCAGTCCGACGTTATTTGGTTTAACCATAAGTGGAACCCAAACTACCTAATAATGACAACATTAGGTTTTCTATTAAAAACTAGACCACTAACCCCAACAAACACGTCTTGAGTAAGCACTGCCCAGGCTGCCCAGATTCCTCCGTTGAGGAACAGAAAGAATGATAGGAAAAATGGCATGAATTCCACGCTCTTTGTTACTATGACGCTTCTCTGTAACCAACCACATAGACAGAAAAATTCAAACCTCCACTCATATAAATTAATTATTTGAGACTTTTTGCAGTTTGTTTGGAATCATAAATTTGAATAATAAATACTGCATAATCATATCATAAAAAAATTTCAAAACTTTGAATCCATCCATACATACCCAAACTGAAATTTAAATAACAAAAAAATCAAAATGGGCCAAAAGTTTGTTTCTGCAGCTTTTCATTTAAAAAAACAGAAACTCAAAAACAAAATGCCCTGAGAAAAAGATTAAAAAAAGCTATTTTTTAAAGGCTTTTTCTGAGCCAAAAGTGGGAGTATAAGCTTACCGTGATGGCTAAAGGAGAACCATACATGGTTAAGGTTAAGCAGACGCATAGAACTCCTACTACATCTATTCTCATTTGTTGATCCAGTGCCAAAAGGGTCACCAAAAACACAATAGTGAAGCCTATTATATCCACAAGCAACACCAGCACAATAGTCTTCATCTGCATAGCGATAACAATCAGACATTCCATACATTATATAAATTATAATTTTTATTAATTATTTAGTTGATGTTTGGTTTGATTTGCATTCGGAAACCCTTGTCTACATTAATGTAACTAATGATTATAGTGGGAGCAACAAAATCAGTCTAAAGATAGTTAGAATTTGCATCAAATAGTTATAATGATAACCGATGAAATCAGCCTTAAATTACAACTTTTTAAGATAAATATTTTCAATGGAAAATTTAAGACAAATATTTTCAATGGAAAATGAATTCAATAACCTGCTGGGACAATACCCAACTTACCTTGAATTCCTTAGGACAATAGATTACGAAGAGAAGCACATAAACTGATTCCAATACAGCGCCTGCCCCATTAACCGTGGAGATCAGCAGTCCTCCAGTCTTGATCAATCCATAATATGTCCAGAGCGAAGTGCTGAACAAGGTGCAGATATAAGGAAGATAATTGAAATCCTCTGTGGATTCATTCCTCACTATGCGCCAGAACGTCTTCCTGTCTATCAAAATATAATCAGCAATCCAAATTGACAAAGGTCCCTTAGATACTCTGTGTATTGATTACAGATTTCAAACATTTGATAGCTTACACTGGCGACAGGAAAACGAGGAGCGATATCACATTTCCTGCAACATTTTGCCCAATTTCCAATTAAATCAGAAACGCCACAGCAGAGAGTTTCTGAAACTAATATGAACATTCATTAAATCTTTAGCAAAATCAAATGGGATCCCATGGAATTTACAGATGTATGTAGCCTCACCTATAACGCCGAGAATGAAGCTCACATCCGCCATCTCCAGTACAGGTCTGGACTGATAAGATAATTGGTAGGGGACTGTGCTCTTATGGTCTGAAATACAGTAAGGACCAGAGTTTGGGCAGAGGGCAGAATGAAGGATGTGAAGATGTGCATGTGGAAAGTCCCGGGCATGACCTTCAGCCTGACATGACAGATGTGGCCCAATTCAATTTGGGCAATTCCACTCGTGTTATTCGTTTGCGCCAACAACCATTCCAATTCCCCATTAGATTTTTACATGGTGGAGATTAAAATATATCTTTTTAAAGGTGGTTTACTGTACGAATTTGGTGTTAGCGACGTGAAGCTCTCTCTGGAACAATATTTACGTACTACTCTCCCGACCACACCACCTACAGTCTCCTAACAATATTGATAGTTAGGTTGATCGTTTGACGTTGATAGGTGAAGACTACGATATTTTAAATAAGTTCGTAATTTATTTTTGTACAGAATAAAGTTTATTATTTAAAACAAAGCTGGTAATTTGTGTCCCTACAATAAAATATGTAATTTTTTTTAATTATAAAATATCTTTTTTAACCGTATTTTTTTTTATTAAATAGAGTTTTGAGAAGCGAATTTTTTTTTATTAAATAGGGTTTTGGTGAATTATTTTGGAATAGGTTTTTAGAATTTTTATTTTTTAAAAATTTAAAAAATTTAGATTTAATGATATGAATTTTTTTTGTATATATAGAATTTAATGAATGAATTTAAAGATTTTTAAATAGATTTTTCCACTTCAAAATTTATGCAATGTGTTTGTGATTTTTTTGTGAGGGTATTATAAAATTTTAGCTTTATATAAACCAACTTAGATATATCTAACATCAGATCTATGGGAGCTTCTATCATGCGCCGAGAGGGATTAAATTCCTCGAGGTGCGAACCTTCTTTTTGGAGTGATTAAATTCCTCGATGTGCATGTTAGTGTCAGTATTTGCATACTCACACCAGTGATCAAAACTCCTCTTTTCATATTCATATTAGGGTCTCACTCAAAAAAATTTGTCATTCCACCTATGTCCTCATTCAAAAATTTACTCACTCATGGTAGCCCTAGTCAAGAACCTCACTCTTCCTCAAAATCAATACTTGCTAGCCCACCTTCATGTCTTATTGAGCATACATCAATTAGAAGCTCATTTCATCATTTTTTTTATGTCAGTCAAGTCACGAGGAAGTCTGCTAACTCAAGGTTTTCATTAGGTCTCTAGGTTTCATTTTTCGAAGGTCCAATAAAACGCCATTTCATGCATAAGGCCAACAAAAGTATGAGAGTGAACAAATAATATCCCTTTTTCATTTAAAGAGGATTTGCAAACATGTAAAAAATCTTGCCAAAGTTGTAATTTTGATTTCAAGTATGTGTTTCATTTCAGATTGTAATTTTATTCCAAAATGAGACATGTAATTCTATTTTTTTATATTTATGTAATTTTATGGCGTTATATGTAATAAGTAACTTTTCTCAAAGTTGCCAACTCAGTTCCACATGCCAAATGGATAATAAATGTCAAATCAAAAAGTGTCTACTCCAGACATTGATTAATCTGCAAAGCAAAAGCACAAGGTAAAAGGGTATCAGTGCAATGTTTCAAAAACAATTTCATACATTAGCAAATGGGTTTTAAATCTACAAAATCAAATTCCACCAAGTATTTAAAACCCTCAAGACATCCATTTACACCTCATTTACTCTGGTCATTGTGAACGAACCTCAACAAAAGAGAAATGCTCGAGTTTGACAGGCGAAATTAGCAAAATAGAGTTTTCACTGCGCATAGGGCAGTCAGGCGTTGTGCACGCATCAAAGGCACTGCACATGTATCAAAGGTGTTGTGCATGTGTCAAAGGCATTGCACATGCATCAAAGGTGCTACGCACTTGTCAAACCTCATCTGTAAGCTCTCAAATTTCATGCAAGTGCTCCAAACCTTCAGCACAGGGTTTCTTAACCTCCTCACAAGTAAGGCCTTGTCTATACCCTCCTTACATTTCACAAGTCATCAATTCATGCTATTAAGTTTCTTGTGCGAAATTTCGAGTTCTCAAAACTTGCAAACCCTCGTTTCATTTCCACACCTCCAAATCTGTTCCTAAGACCCTACTATCCTTCCCACATCAAAGTAAACACTATCCCTACCCATGTATTGCTAAATCCCTATCCCAAATTTATTCTCCCTTAAACCCTAAGTTCTATGAAGCAAATTCCTAGGCAGCCATACTGCCATTCCTGTAATAAAATACCAATTCCCAAATCCTTTAAATATTTTGATCCCCTATCACCTCCCTAAGTTCCCTAATCCCTTCCCCCACTCCCTAAATTTTTCCTACCCCATTCCCACTCCCATTTCCTAATCCCTAGGGTTTCAAGACAAAAAGAACAAAAACACATTATGTTGGAGGAAGATAGAGATTTTACAGAGGAGGAAGACATAGAAGAAAGAAGGCCACACAAAGGAGGAAGAATATTAAGGTTTGAGCCTACCAACAACAGAGAACTAACGGTATCACCCATGATAGTCACTTGTTTCAAGCATATGGGATGCTTTGATTTTTGTGAAATGATACAAAGAGTTCAAAGCCACCCTGTTTTGACTAAAGTTTTCATTTCAAATCTTGAGGACAATTAAGTGACCCTTGCTGGTGTAACCTTCACCATATCCTCAACCATCATTACTTCTACTACTAGAATACCTAATGTGGGTGAGAAGTGGTTTAAAGCTCAAAACCTAGATGATGAGTATTATTAGCCATACTTGAAGCCTCGGTACAGAAATGAGAGGAAGAAATTCTTCCCTTTCAGTCACCTTCTTGATAAGTATGCTCCCATGATGAAAATCATCATGAAGTGCTTCACTTGTGAAGGTAGATTTTCCAGACTCTACTCATACCATATCAGATTTCTCATACACTTCACAAGAGTCAAAATGGTCAATATTCCTTATTATTTGTTCAGGAGCATTCATAAAAATGGCATACACAGTTCAGAGAAAAAAGTATGATCTGCAAATGAACAAGCTCTTTCATCACTCTCTGATCAAGATCATTGTCCTCCATCACCTTAATCAGCTGAACATCTCATGGGACACTTTCATTTCCCATGATATTTGCACTGGTCCACAAGCTTCACATACTCTAGATATGCCTTCTTCATCTCATCCCACGGATCATCATGCTGAAGACATACTCCCTCCATCTCAGCCCACTACATCTATCCCTCCATCAATTCAGCCTATTTCACCACCATCATTACCATTGCATGGTCAGACAAGGTCACCTAGCAGAGCTTAGGTCAACAAGCCTAAAGGGGTTGAAATAGGCATATTTACTAGAACATATTAGAAAGAGCATAGGTAGGTGTTTTCCCCACAGTTTGTGGGAGGGACCCTGCCTTCTTCATCAACAAAGTAGGTACAGAAGGGCAAGCAAAAGATCGAATAGATAGTTGTTCATGAGGAAATCAGGTAAGAGGGTGAAGACTTCCATGAGACAAAAACAAAATTTGACCTAGTCTACTTGGATCATCAAGATGATCATGAAAACACAAGCTTGATCATGAAAGAGAAATAGGCCTAAATCAAACAATTGCAAAATCAATTGGATAGAGCTAAATTTTTCATTTCATTCCTTGAACAAGAAAACCAACAATTGATCATGGAGGTGGACCTTCTCAAAGCCAAAAGAGAAGAGACGAAGGCTAAGGCCTTACTTGATGAAGCATATGAGAAATATGGTGATCCTCATGAGCTAGAAGAAGAAGTGTCAAGGAAAATGCCAAGAACCAAAGGCCTAAAGAGAGCATTAGAACTAGAGAGACAGAAAGAAGCTAAACTAGCCAAGGAGCTTACATTAAATGAGAAATTTGCCATAATGATCGATGAAAACAAGGATCATTGGTTTGAGAGAGTTAACAACCATCTTGAGAAGCTCCTGAAGAAATAAAATAAAGAAAATGACATACGAAGGAGGATGGCAAAGTATTATTGTCGAAGAAACCAAATAGCAAGGTCAAAACTCAAGAAAATGAAGTTAAAGGCTGAAACCCCAAATATGCAAGAGGAGAAGAGAAAACTTGATATCCTTATTTAGGCATCTTTCCATGATTGAAATACTCCATAAGCAGTTCATGAATAAATTTTGACAAGTTTCTGGGCATTTTTAAAATTTTGGGTTTTTCTGTAAACTTTGACAGTTTTTACATAGTTGGACGTCTTATGTGCAACACCCTAGGCATTGTGCACCTTCTAGAAGAATCCAAGTGCAAAACCAAGACCACTATTGGATTTAGAAGGTAGTAAATATGCAATTTTGACTATTAGCACACCAAAATTGGGCAATCTGACAAGGAGAAATGGCCAAAAAACACCTCAAAAATCGCATTTATGCCCTCTTTTTTAGCTAGGCACTACGCACACGAGAAGTCTTGGGAGATTGAATTTTTGGAGGGTCAACTCTTATCATTTTTTGGAACCAATTACATTTCTAGAAACTAGACGGGACAGGATTTCCAATAACCTATCATGAGCCCAATTTGGACTACAAGAACCCCTTCAAAACTCAGCTCAAAGATGGCACTGTGCATAGGACTAGAAATTGATATTTTGATACTTTTTCAAACTTTCTCAATTACTCAAGGAATTTTATGAATTTTTACTGATGTAATTGATGTTGTAAATGTAATTATGGTTGTTTTACTATTACGTAGGGTAAATACATTACGTAAATAGACTCTATGAGGTGTAATGAATCAGTTTCATTGTAATTAGGGATAAGTTACTTTGACCACCCTACACTCTAGCTATCAGTTCAGATTTTGGTGGAACAACTCCTCAGCTCATGGATTCGACCCCTAAGGCTAGGAGAAGTTTGTTTTGAGGCCTATATCTTGTATTTTTCAATCTTTTCAAAGGTTGGACTCAATTGGATGTTGTTGTATTGATCAGAGACACTAGTGTAATCAGTGTTTGGCAAAAATTTAATGAATGAGTTGTAGCTATTTCTTTGGGATACCTGTGGTATGGTTGTCTAGAATTTTTTTTTCTTCAATTTCACTTGTATGAATGTATTGCTGGTCCATATTCCATTTCATGTCTATTGTATGATCTCTTTCAAGTTGATAAACAAAAATCATCTCACATGCTCTGTTTTCGAGAAGTTTTCATAGTTTGTTCATTTTTCTTCTGTTTAGGAAGAATACATCTTTCATGCTCTTCCTAGCTCCTCACCTGTCTGAATCATCTCATCCCAAGAAACCTTAATGTGCTAGCCTACCTACCTACCTTACCGCTTTGAATGTGTGCAGTGATATTTTATTTTCCCTGGCCTAGTTTTTTGACCTAATATCCTGATTTAACAAAACCCAATCACTTCAAACAAACAAAATCCTCTGCACTTTATACCTAGCCTAAAACCCTAATTCATCCAACCCTCTTGGCTGTGAATTTGTGGAGAGAGCCCTCTCTGGCTTGGTAGGGCTAACTACTAAGTCAAAAGGTTGGTCTGTGGTTACCTGATTTGGACTCTTCCTTAGCCTCAGAGATCTGGAGGAATGATAACAGTGCAAACCTTCTTTTTGGAGTGTAGGTTTGCACCTGGAGGGATTAGATTTATGTAACACTAGACATATCATGTGCCCAGAGGGATTAAATCCCTCGAGATGCAAACCTTCTTTTTAGAGTTAACTTGAGGAAAAGTTTACACCTGAAAACATTTAGCATATGCATTAAAAATAATTTGCAGTATTAACGTCCAACTATCTAGAAATAATATCTACGTACTACCTCTCCTGACCACACCACCTACAATCTCTTAACAATTTATTCCGAATAAATATCCTATGTTATTTTTGGTTGATCATTTGACATTGATAGGTGAAGACTGACAATATTTTAAATAAGTTGGTAATTTATGTATGTACAATAAAGTTTATTATTTAAACAAATTTGTAATCTCTATCCCTACAATAAAATGTGTAATTTTTTTTAATATAAATTTTTTTTTAGCAATATTTTTTTTCCATTACATGCTAGTTTATTATTAAATAGTGTTTTTAGAAGTGGTTTATTTTGGAAAAGGTTTTGAGAATTTTTAATGGTTGAAGAGTCTAAATAATTTAGATTTAATAATATGAATTTTATTTTTTTGTTATAATATAATTTGATCGCTGAAATTAAGGATTTCCAAATAGATTTTTCAACTTTAAAGCTTATCCAATTCGTTTGTGACTTTTTTTGTCACTGCATTACAAAATCTTAACTTTATATAAATTAAAGTTTATAAACTATAGAAAATGAGCGTTTTGATGGCTATCTTACTTAGTTTATCAACCATTTAATTTATGTGATTGTGCCAATTCATTATGTATTGATATACAAAAAATTAAGACGTTGCAATTTTATTTTAAATATATCTATCTATATATATATATATATATATATATATATATATATATATATATATATATATATATATGTCTTTATATATTTTAATTAAATGAAAAATAATGATTAATTTTATAATAAAAGAAATTAAAAGTATTGTAAAATTTACATATAATTATTGTCAAATAATACAATACTTTTTCACCCGGATGTGGGTGCTTTCAAGGCTTAATTAATGAGGGCTCATGTCAAGCCAGCATCTGGACTTGCAGCTGGCAATCCTGCATGGCCTCCAAACTCCTCCTGCGGATGAAATGAATTATATTCAGTATCGGTAGATCTTCAAGCATTCAGAATTGAATGCGCTCCCTGTTCGAGACTCTTCGCAGGTTATTATATTCATGGCTTCGTCAGTTGTTTCAGTTGTCATTCTTATCGTGCCTCTCTTCATTAGCTTGTCTTTATTCCTGCATCCTCACATCGCTCTGGTAGCTTGGTGGCTTATCCGGTGTAAGACCTTTACTTGGCTTTCCCACTTTTGAACCTGCTCCGTCTGGCCCTGATCCTCTTCTCCTTCAGGTCTCTTCGTTCCCTTGACGATGGTGCATCGTCGTGGTTGCTCTCGCCGTGGAGGCAGTAGTGGAAACCGTGGGCGTTCTCAGCCTGCTCCCCAGAGCATTATCCCTTTGGCTTTGGCTTCCCCGTCCTCTGATCATGGTAAGACCTTCCCGCATAATTCATTCCAAACCACCCGCTTTAAATTCCACAGTCGTCTCAATAGACCGATTCTCTCGGCCAGCATCACTGTCATTTTGGCTGAGGAAGAAGACAGACCTAGTGTCTCTGTGCATACCTCACCTTCGCAGTCTCAGGATGATAGCGTGCTCCAGGGAGAAGATGTAGGAATTGTGTTTGATCGTGGTGAATTGCAGGCTGAGGGGAGTGTCCCTGATGTCCTCAAGCCTCCAGAAGATAATGCTCAGGACATTTCGGCTTCGGTTGATCCGGCGAACCCCTCAGATGGCAATCAGCGCTTGGCAGCTCCTCCAGGTGGCAGCGATACGGGTGCTGGGGACAATGTCGATGATTCGTGGATGGGCATTCCTTGCCGGGTGGAGAAGGATGCTCGGGACCCTCTGAAAGATGCATGATGCCTCCGGAACCTCGTCTGATGTCGCAGTTTCCCTTCTGGTTCTTTTATCCTATGTGCTGTGTTATTCTGGCTTTTGTCAACATGTTTTGTATCAGGTCTTGGCTCGGCATGTTTATCAGATCTTATGTTCATATGCTTTTTATCAGGTCTTGGCTTGGCAAGTTTATCAGGCCTTTGATCTTTCAGTTTTGCATATGGTTATCCGGGCAGCACAGAAATTATCATGGCTATAACTCTCATCTGTCCTGTACTGTTGTTTACCATTTTGGCCAGTATTTTTGTATGCATGGATTCTGGGTCTTGTGTATCTGGTTATCTCAACCCGGGGATCGGGTTATCTGGTCATCTAGTTATTTGGTCTTGTGTACTCTGGGTCAGTTCTGTTGGACAACTTCGGCTTCCTCTGAGTTCTTAACCTCCATGTAAATATATTTTCCTTTATTAATAGATTTAGCCTTTACTCAAAAAAAAAATACAATACTTTTTAAATTCACGAAAAATTATTATTCCATATTTTTAAAAAGCTTTTTTAATAATAATAACATCATGACAAGCTAGCAATACCTTGACATACATTAACATGACAAAAAAAAAAGACTACCAGTGTTGCAAGCACACAATCACAATCACTGAGTCATAACAACTACTAGATAAAATCTCTAAATATCTGAGTGGTTGGTCACTACCCTTGTCTCAGTTTTTCTCTTGGCTAAAACGAACAACTTGTGGTCTATACTATCATTTTTTTCCTCCAAATCTTCCAATCTAACAGGATTCTCTTGTTGAGTCCTCCTTTGTCTGGAATATTCAAATGATATTTAACCTTCTTCCTACTTCCTACCATGATTGATGAAGTGACACGAGCACATGCAATGATCTAGCATGATCAGAGAGAGATGCAATTTTATGCGACATTATTTAAATGTTTTGTATAGTTATTTAAATTTTAAATTTTTATTTTGGCTGACATGAGCAAAATTTCAACTTTGATGATGGACGAACATTGTTACACATCATATTGGGATCTATAATGAGTTACACATCATATTGAGATGTAAAATGAGCCTCTTGGCTCAATAATGAGAGTTGCCCCATTTAGTGGCATCATATCAACACAACTGACATAATGATCACTCCTAGACACCCTCCTTGGGATCACAAGGGGAAGAATGCCCACTCTTAGGCACCCTTCTTTGGATACCTAATTTGACCATAATTTTAAAATTTATAAAAACTTACCAATATAAAAATAATATATCGATTGATAAATAAATTACTCGACTTAGTGTTGTAAAAGTAGAAAGGTAAAATATTTGCATAGTCTAGGGGTGTTACAAACTAAGCATAGTAAGAGTGAGAATCATGATGTTTCATTATACAATTACACATCTCCTATTTAGTTGTAGAATGTTCCTCCCAAAATAATTATCAATAATTATTAAGTGGATGGTAGAGTTAACTTCTACAAAATTTCTTAGACTATTCTTAATAATAGCCACATATCAAAGGTTGATATTTATCTCAAAAGTAGTTATGTCATTTCTACTCTTTTAGTTAAATTGATTAATTAAAAACATGAGTCTCGACATGTGATAATATTGTGATTCCTTGTTATTTTAAATATACTTTTAAATGAATAAATGGATTTGGTGCCCTGAAAACCCTTAAGGCACTCAGTCTTTGTAGATTAAATAACTTAAACTTATGATTTTAAAAAATTGAACCAAATTGGCGAAAAAAAGATTAGAAAAGTGTTATTTTGTCTATTAATTAAACTACTAAATTTCCATGTTTAAGAATTTTGTTAATTTTTTCTTAAATGTATATATATTTAAGTCATATATTAAATTTTTTTAATTAATAATAATAAAATTTAAAATAAAATTATAATCTAATTAATTTTTATGATTTTAATTTCGCTAATGTGAAATTATAATGAAATAAGTGTTTTAATATATATTGGAATTTATCAACCATTTAATTTATATGATTGTGATAGTTTCATTCAACTTTAATTTCGCTCATTAATTTGTTTTACACAATAATTTGTTATTATATTTTTAATTATTTTTACATAATAATTGTTTTATTTTTATTCAATTTACACACCACATCTTTCTTTACTTAACTCTCTCAAATCTCACAACATTACTTAATTATTATTAATTGAATTACAAAATAAATGTAGAAAGGTAAAATATTACATAGTCTAGGGATGTTACAAACTAAGCATAGTAAGAGTGAGAATCATGATATTTTATTGTACAATTAGACATCTCCTATTTAGTTGTAGAATGTGTCTCCTAATAATTATCAATAATAATTAAGTGGATGGTAGAGTTAAATTCTACAAAATATTTTAGAATATTCTCAATAGTAGTCACATATCAAAGGTTGATATTTATCTCAAAAGTAGTTATGTCATTTCTACTCTTTTATCTAAATTGATTAATTAAAAAGCATGAGTTTGGACATGTGATAAGATTGTGATTCCTTGTTATTTTAAATACACTTTTAAATGAATAAATGTATTTGATGCCCTGAAAAACCCTTAAGGCACTCAGTCTTTGTAGATTAAATAACTTAAACTTATGATTTTAAAAATTTGAACAAAATTGGCGAGAAAAATGATTAGAAAAGTATTATTTCATCTATTAGTTAAACTACTAAATCTACATGGTTAAGAATTTTGTTAATTTTCTTTTCTAAATGTATACATATTCAAGTCATATATTAAATTTTTTTAATTAATAATAATAAAATTTAAAATATAATTATAATATGTGAAAGTATAATGAAATAAGTGTTTTAATATCTATTAGAATTTATCAACCATTTAATTTATATGATTGTGATAGTTTCATTCAACTTTAATTTCACTCATTAATTTTTTTAAACAACAATTTGGTATTATATTTTTAATTATTTTTACATGATAACTTTTTTTTTAATTCTATTTTTAAAAAATTAACTTTCTAACTATCTATTTTTTTCTTAATGATTTTTGTTTCATTAAATCACCTTAAAATTCATAACAATTCACAAATTTAAATAACTAGAAATGCACCACATGTTACAAAGGAAACACCATAAATCAGTAGCATAGGAAACAATGACATAGAAAAAAGAAGTAATCTTTTTATGCAATTACATAGAAAAAATAAGTAATTTTTTTATGCAATTTTGTTTCATATGTTATATTCCCCGGAGAAATGAGGTAATGCACAATGACATAGGCGGCTTATCAATTATAGTTTGTATGAGTCTGTACAAGGAAAAAGAAAAGAAAATATTTCTTTAAAAAGACAAATCCCAAAATTCAAATTCACTTTTTCATACTAAATTTGAAGAGGAGGAGGTGGTCCTAAATCCTTATATGTTCATCATAGACATATTAGGAATTATAGTTAGTAAGTCTAAAGGCATGTATATCAAAAACCTCATGTTCAAGAATGGGTGTATGATCAATAGAATGTACCCAACCCCACCAATTAGAATATTAATATTAAATACAAGAGTAAGGGAATGGAAAATAAATGACCAAAATCAAATCCAAGGGACTGGAGAGAACTAAAAGCAACAACCTAATAATAAAATTAGGGACAACTAAAAAACTACAAATTGGGGTTAAGGTAATAATCTCCAACCAAAACAAGGAAAGAACAACTTTGCACAAATCAACCTTGCTCCATTTGTGGTATCCATGGAAATTAGCAAAAATCATACTTCTCTATTTGTGGTGTCCATGGAAATTACACACATGATTATCAACTTTTACCTGAGTTTCTTTGCTAGAAAGAAGTTGATAAAGCTCATGATATGGCTAATCAACCTAATAAACCTTCATCATTGTAACCAAGTATGTTTCGAAACCATTTCCGGACACAAGGATTTGTATCCACTCTATAAGTTAATTCTCTTGTTCTATTGGGTATGTAAAATGGGCAACACAACTCTCAGAATCCTATAAGCTCCAAGAAATGCCACATAAAAAATACACTTTGTTTCTCATAAAATTATATCATAAAAAATACACTTGATGCTCATAAAACTATATCATACAATGATATTAGAACACCAACTGCACAAATTCTTCTTAGAATTCTTATCAATGCACAAATAAGGTAAAGACCAAAAAAAAAGTGATGAAGCAGGTATGCAAACAAGTCCTCTTATCAAGCTAATCTATGGATTTGCCAGCCAATATGGAGCCCTCTAGCTCATAAAGATGGATGGGGCCCTCTCCGCTATCGCGTCTTCGACCGCAATTACTTCTCATCTAGGGAGAAAACATAACACAAGGTAATGGTTACTGCATGCATACTTCTCAAACTTGTGTGGGTTGTCATTGTAGCTTATCATGCATAATGGCTACCATATCACCAGGCAACTGAATTTATGTCAAATATGAAATCCCGATGGATTTTTAATAACAGTCATGAGTCTATTAGTGATGATAATCCTTTTCATCTTAGTTTTAATGTTTCTTTATATTTTCAACACACCCATGATGTCACTAGAGAAAATCAATTCAAAAAACAACACAACAAATTCTACTCGTTTGAATGCTTAATTGTATATAGTTTTGTTTTTCATGATAATGATAATTATTCTATTTCACCACCGCTTGTGTTGGACTGGATTCTCTCACCAAAAAAACTTATGTTAGTTCCCTTTTGAACTATTGTGATTGCATGGGCTAGTTGGTCGCACTAATTTTTTTTAAACTGTTAGTGTTAAACTGGTGATGGCAAATTTATACAAATCTAGAACAATTTTTATTTTTAGACTCCAAGATACTCAACTTGTAGGGGTTGTCATTGCAACTCACCTTTTTTAATTATATAAAATACCCTCTATATACACTGGTAGACATGTTAATCATCTTAATAGATAAAGGAAATAACCTTTTGCTTCGAAATTAGCCTTTTCTTCACTATGCTGAGAAGCCCCCAAAGTCTTATAGAAAGTTAGGCTAGCCACCATGCAATGTAGTAAGTCTTAAGAAGAAACACTCTTTGTCCATTAACACAAGATCATATGTTTTTCCTCGCTTGAAGTAGTCAACTAAAACCTTCTTAATGTCTTCACAGTAAACGTTATGCCTTTGAATCACTTGTTATTTTCTATAGAGATGGTTGTGCATCAAATGTCGATATTTTGGTAAGTCGATTATGCCAAATATAAGATGTAAAAGCAACTCTCACTCACCAAATGAAATTTAAATGCATATAGAAGTATCATAAACTTCTACAACAAATGAATCAACACCTAAATTAACTCACTACATGGAAACATATATACAAACACTGTATAAACAATATTAGTTATACCTATATATATATATATATATATATATATATATATATATATAGAGAGAGAGAGAGAGAGAGAGAGAGAGAGATGGTTGTGCATCAAATGTCGATATTTTGGTAAGTCGATTATGCCAAATATAAGATGTAAAAGCAACTCTCACTCACCAAATGAAATTTAAATGCATATAGAAGTATCATAAACTTCTACAACAAATGAATCAACACCTAAATTAACTCACTACATAGAAACATATATACAAACACTGTATAAACAATATTAGTTATACCTATATATATATATATATATATATATATATATATATATATATATATATATATATATATATATATATATATATATATATATATATATATATATATTAGATCTACCTCTAGAAAGGAAGCAAGTAATCCTCTATCCATCGTTCTATCATATTTAGAACCTCTGGTTGCTATCTTCACTGTTTCAATGCTCTTCACAGATAGCAGAGCAAAAAATAATCATTGTATGAACGTACGGTACTTGGAAATCATGAGATTTGTGCTCTTTACACATAAGTTCTGTCATTTGAATAAAATTATACCTTTTTCTCTATATCTCTGCCCAAACCCTAATGAGGATCATGGGTTATCACTTTGGTTTGAAATAGGTGGAGGAAATGACAGTGTTGTCCTCATATTTTGTTCTTCTTAATTGTCAAGATTTCTCCAAACATATTGTTGATGAATTGAGTACATGAGAATCAATTTGGACTAAAATGTTGATGTTGCCAACATTGGAATGCGCTAAATAAGCTTGTATAATTAATCCCTTTCTTAACTCTAACTTTGCAAACACAAATGTCTCCATAAGATTTTTTGAGGTCGATAGAAACATCTATGTGTATTTTGTACTATTCAATTTTGATTCATTCCAAACTACATAGGTTCAGCATTGGACATCGAGTGTATCACTCTGTTCCCATAAAGTGCCAAAATAATACCTAACTTCAAAATGAAATTGTATATTCAAACAATCCATTCTCAAGTTGACAATTAAGGTTTTGCGTAATGTAAGATGTCTTCATATTTTGGCTACAAAGATGATATCAAATGATAGGTACTCTGGAGGATTTTTAATAGCAACCACCAGTATGTTAGTGATGAAAATCCTTTTCATCTTCAGTTTGAATGGTTCTTTGTATTTTTAAGGAACCCATGATGTCATTGGAGAAAATCCATTCAAAACACAACACATCAAATTCTATGCATCTGAATGCTTAATCGTATAAAGTGTAGTTTTCATGATAATGATAATTGTTCTATTTCCCCACCCCCATTTGCCGACATTATATCGACAGCAAAAAATATGTTCGTTTCTTTTTGAACTATTGTGAGTGCATGGGCCAATCAAATGCACTCATATATTTTAGACCGCCAATGTTTAACCAATGATGGAAATTTTGTACTGGTCTATAACAATTTTGATTTTTAGACTACAAGATACTCAACATGTAGGCGTTTTCATGACAGATCACCTTTTTTAATTATATAAAATGCTTTGTATATAGATTGATATAGATGTTGATCATATTAATAGTTAAAGGAAACAACCCTTTGCCTGGAAATTATCCTTTTATTCACCATGATGAGAAGCGACCATAGTCCTGTAGCAAGCTAAGCAAGGCACCATGTAGTGCAGTGAGCCTTATGAAGCAACACTCTTTTTCCATTAACACAATATCATGTGTTATGCCTTGCTTGAAGTAGTTATCTGTAACCTTATGAGTGTCTTCATAGTGAAGGTTAAGGCTTCGAAGAAGTTGTTATTTTCTATAAAGATGGCCTTGCATCAAATTTTGAGATTTGGGTAAGTTGTTTATGCCAACCATACACAGTAAAAGCCTCTCTCCCTTAGAAAATGAAATTTAAATGCATAAAGAAGCATCGTAGAATTCTACAACAAATGAATTGATGCGTAAATTAACTCACTACGTTGGCAACATACATATAAACAATGTATAAACAATATCAGTCATATATATATATATACACACACACACACACACACACATTAAATTTTCCCCTGTAAAGAAAACAAGTGAGCTCAATAATCCTCCATTGATTTTTCATATGCACAACCTCTCACTATTATATGCACTCTTTCAATGCTCTCCACACATAGTAGAACATAACTAAATCATTGTATGAACATAAGGTACTTGGAACACCAAGAGCTCTGTGCTCTCCACACATAATTTTTTCATTTGAAGAAAACTAGACCTCTGGCTCTATATCTCAACCCAAATCCTAATAAATATCATGTGTTATCACTTCAGTTTGAAATTAGTGGAGGAAATGACAATGTTCTCCGCATATTATGTTCTTATTAGTTGTCAAGATTTCTCCAAATAGATTTCGATGAATTGAGTAAATGAGAATCCAAATTGGACTAGAATTTTGATGTGGCCAACATTAGAATGTTCTAAAATAAGCTTTTATTCTTAATCCCTTTCTTAACTCTTACTTTGCAAATATAAATGTCTCCATATGCTTTGGTGAGGCTGACAAAAACATATGTGTGTTTTATGTACTATTAAATTTTGATTCATATCAACCTACATATGTTGAGCATTGGAAATCAATTGCATCACTATATTGCCATCATGTGCCAAAATTATACCCAACTTGAAAATGCAATTGTATATTCAAACAATCCATTTTCAAGTTGACAATTAAGGTTTTGTGTAATGTAAAATGTCTTCAAATTTTGGCTGTGAAGATGATATCAAATGCTATTTTCTATACTAATTAGTTTTTATATCGGTTGCTTAAGTAAAATTCTCTTGGATCTATAAGCATTCTGTTGTTTTCAAAAGACATTTCCATAACTGCAAGTAGATGAAATAGTCAAGGAACGTCGATCTTTATCACTTAACTAAATCAACTTGTATAAGAGGCACCAAATTTGCGTAAGTATAGACACATTTAAAAAAAAACAATTTTCAGAGACGAGATTAACTAAAACAACAAATTTGGATGCTAGCCGTTCAATGGGAAAATGAAGCTCAATTGTGGAATAGAAGAGACTAATAAAAGAAACATCATTTATGTTAGTATTGCATATTGAAAAAACATCTCTGATATACATTACAAACTTCAATGTTATTAACATTTAGAATACCTTGTAAGAACTTAGTGACAGTGCAAGTTCTATCCTAGCCCATTTTAATAGCTATCATAAAATTGAAATTCTAAAACAAGAATAGTTTCACAAACAAATTTGACTAGAGTGGATAAACAATAAATGAATAGAGACAGACAAGGTGACACACAAGGAACCCAAATATAAATTTGGGTGGTTCATTTCAATCCTAAAAATATCTCAGGACAAATGTTTTAATGTTAAAGAAGTGATGGATAACCTTTACCTAATCAATAAATGATAAGAAATTGACACAAACAAAGGGAATAAAAAAATTGTGTGATGAGCGAAAATAGATTGATTCTCTTTACTATCTTCTCTTGCAACTATACAATCTTTGTTAGGCCCTTACAATACTAGTGATTCCCCCATTACTATTGTCATTGTATCCCTGATTGTTATTATTGTGCCCCTATTGTCCCCATATTGTTATTAGTATGACCCATAGAAACCCACTATTGTTATTTTTGTGCCCTTATGTTACTACTGTTATGTCAGCTTGATTATATTGTGGCTCCTTAGACTCCTATATATAGAAGGGAGGTTTAGTCATTTGTGTCATCCAAGAATTGTTCATTTGTGTAATGTAAAGGAGGTTTCCCCCTCGAAGAGTCTGAATTCTAAGGCGTCGATCTATCTTTTCTATCATTTTGTGAGCTGGTTTCCTAACTTTTGGTATCGAAGCTTTGGATCGCAGGGTTTCGCTACTCCAAACAGGTCATCGTGGAATTTTTGCTATAATGTTTTTTGCTACAATTTTTTAGAAGCTACAAAAAAAACCCATTTGAGTCGAACTCGTTCTAAAATTTGGGTCCAAATTTCAGAGCTTGTCTCACTATATTTGCGAAGATATGATCTGAGGAAGTTAGGGTTTTGTAGACTCCCGAATTACATTCCAAACAGGTGATCTGGGGACAATCATCATAACTTTTGTTTTGAGCATCATATTGAAATTTCATAAGAATTTTCAGAAGGAGGGCGGCCTTTAGTTTTCTGTGTATCAATTTCAGGTACTAAGGTTGAAAGAGTGACACGTGGCACGTCATACAAGTTTGCTCTATTGAACTAGTTTATAATCACGTCACCGTGGGAGATTTGGCATACATCTTCCTTGGAGAATCCAATCTTTATCAGACTTGTGGGGTTATAAAGAGAACTCAAAGGGCTACCGCAGGATGCGGTTTTAGATATTTGCAATCCGCAGTTACATATATACAACAAATTCAATATCGAGCTCTTACAAAGTGAAAAAAAGGTGTGTAGTTTTTTTTAAATTTTGCATAAGTTTGGTTTGAAAAATTAGTTTGAAGGAATTCAAAGCGAATAGTGAAGAATTATTAGCATTAATTAATTCCCTAAAGAAAGAAAATGGAAACACCTAGTAAGAAATCTGAAATCTCTAACATGGCTCGTGAAGAAGAAGAAGAAATGCAACATGATATATCAAAATTACAAGACCAAGTACAAAAAATTTCACTCTCACTAAAGGTAAATGAAGCCAAGATGAATGGCGTGGAAGTTAATGTGAATTGCATGTAATTTAAGATGGATGGTGTGGAAGCTAAGATGGATGGCATGGATGCTAAGATGAATGGCATGGACGATAAGATGGAAGAATTGAAGATAAATTTGAATAAGTTGCTATAAGAAATGGTCACTAATGGTGAAAGGGTAGTAAAGGAAACTCATGATGAGAACAAAAGAAATTTTAGTCATGATTTAATAGACTCTAATGTTGGATTGAAGACCCACCATGTTCCAAAAATCGATACGAGGAAGTGTGATGGCAAAGATCCCGGAATATGGATACTACAAATAGAGCAATTTCTCGATCTCCATAATGTAAAAAACACACAAAAGGTATATATTGCAACTTTATATTTGGAACTGTTGGGTGTGGAGCCTGATTATCTTCTATATTCAAAGGTATCGCCACATTGGACCCTAGTTCGAAATGGGGGCGGCAACCAAACTTACAAACTTCAATGTTATTAACATTTAGCATACCTTGTAAGAACTTAGTGACAGTGCATTAGGCGGATGATCTGACAGTAGAACTTATGTTTAGTTTAGGGTTTTTTGCCGTAGAAGGCAACCCCTCTCTTTGTATGAGGGCATTGTATTCGAGGTTGTGTGATAGGTGTGTATTCTGTGAGCGGGAAATAGAGAGGTGAGACTGTGAGAGAAAACAGAGGATATTACAGCGGATCTGATGTAGGTTGTGTCTCTTCATTTTGCTGGATAATAGAAAGGAAGGATTGGTTGTTCGGGGTGGATGTAGCCCAAACAGGTGAACCACGTATATCTGTGTCTCTCTTGTTTTATGTGTTTTCTGTGTTTATATTTCTACAATATTTTATGTGTTCAATTGCTCCATAATATATAATTTCTAACAGGAACCAAATCAGTTTGTATGGTATCTATGGCTTTGCTCTTGTAAACAAATTGTCACATGGGCAATTTTTACGGAAGAAATGATATCACATTATGAGGATACAAAAAGCAACACCTTTTTTACCCAATTGATAAATCTCAAACAAAAGGGTGCAATGATAGAGCACATTGAGGACTTCCAAAAATTGATCATAAGTGTAAAAGATATTCCAGAGGAGCATAGGATTGATGTGTTCATAGGGAATTTAAAGGATAATATCCAACGTGAGGTTCGAGTTTGGGAACCTGATTCATTGGAGAAGGCATTCAGGTTAGCAAGAAAAATGGAAAGCAAAATTATTGCAACCAGGAAGCATACGACTCACAACTATAAATATGGAAGTGTTGTTTCCCCTAGCCTTTCACAACCTACAATGATGACAGCACAACAATTGGAAGAAAAAAGAGAAAAAGGGCTTTGTTACAATTGTGATAGCAAATACACTAAAGGTCATAAGTGTGCTGAGAAGAAATTATTCTACATAGATTGTGAAGAGGAGGAAGAAAAGGAACAAGAAATGTCAAAATAAGATGATATACTCCAGGAACAAACCCTAGATAAATAATAAATGAATCCAACCATATCTTGTAATGCATTGGCTGGAATTACCACTCCTCAATCTATCAACATAGAAGGACATATCAAGAAGAAAAACATAATAGTGTTGATTGACTCGGGAAGTACCCATAATTTTATTCATTGTAAGATAGAAAAGGAATTGAATTGCTTCCTATATCCAACACCAGAGTGTCAAGGGATGGTTTCAATTGGAGGAACCATAAATTGCTCTATAAAGTGCCACAATATCAAGCTATCCATGGGAGAATATGTATTGAATAGCCCAATGCTTTCCATTCTAATGGGTGGTGCTGATGTTGTACTAGGAGTCCAATAGCTACAATCCTTGGGTACAATAGCTTTTAATTTTCAAGAACTTTTCATGAAATTTTGTGTGGAAGGAAAGGAAGTTGAATTAAGGGGTATTGCAAGGAAACTGTGAAAGATAATCAGCACTAACGATATGACAAAGCTTCTAAACAAGGAACAACGAGGTGTAATTGCACAATTATGTTCGCTAGAGGTTCCCACATCGAAATCATCTATTTCTCTAGACCTCCAAAAAGTCTTGGATAATCATTACAATGTATTTGAGACTCCCAAAGGTCTCCCACCTATTCATGATCATGATCATGCTATTCATTTGATTTCAGGAAGTGTTCCTCCAAACATCAGGCCATACATTTATCTGTATGCCCAAAAGAGTGAAATTGAATGTTTGGTTGCATAAATGCTAGAGGATGGTATAATTCAACCTAGTCAAAGTTGTTTCTCTACTATAGTAGTATTGGTGCACAAGAAGGATGGATCATAGCGCATGTGTCCGGATTATAGGGAGCTCAACAAGCACACTATTAAAGATAAATTTCACATTCCTGTCATTGATGAATTATTGGATGAATTGCATGGATCAATTTACTTCACCAAGTTGGATCTTCATTCAGGATATCATCAAATCAGAATGAAGACTGAAGACGTTTTGAAAACAACATTTAGAACTCATGAGGGTCATTATGAATTTTTTGTTATGCCTTTTGGCCTTACCAATGCACCTTGTACATTTCAAGGTTTGATGAATTCCATTTTCAAACCCTTCCTTAGAAAATTTGTGTTAGTATTTTTTGATGATATAAAAATCTATAGGAAGTCTTGGAAGGATCATGTTGAACATGTTGACAGGGTGCTCAAACTAGTGGAGGAGAAACAATTATATGAAAATAGCTCCAAATGTTTCTTTGGAGTACAAGAGGTGGAATATCTAGGTCAGATTGTATCTCATGAAGGTGTTAAGGTAGACCCTAGAAAAATTAAAGCCAATAAGGAATGGAAAATCCCCACTTCCATAAAGCATCTAAGAGGATTTCTCAGGTTAGCACCTCTAACAACATTATTGAAGAAAGATGCATTTTCATGGACTCCAGAAGCAATAAAGGAATTCAAACATCTTAAAGAGGCAATGTGCCAAGCACTGGTCTTAGCTATGCTGGAGATCACAAAAACCTTTATTGTGGAATGTGATGCTTCAGGAAATGGAATTGGTGTTATTTTAATGCAAGATGAAAGACCCATTGCTTTTGAAAGTCATCCAATCAAGGGAAAGTATTTACACAAAGCTATTTATGAGAAGGAAATGTTGGAAATACTACATGCACTTAAGAAATGGAGACCCTACCTAATGGGAAGACACTTCAAGGTAAAAACAGATCATGATAGTCTTAAATACTTTTTAGAACAAAGATTATCCTCTGAATAGCAACAAAAATGGGTCACAAAGATGCTGGGTTATGACCTTGAAATCATCTACAAAAAAGGGAAGCAAAATGTTGTGGCAGATGCACTCTCAAGAAAGGATGACGATGTGGAAGCATTGTTGTGCGCCATTTCTATTATCCAACCAGATTGGATAAACGAAGCAAGGGAGGAATGGAAGAATGATGAAGAAGTGTGGGCACTCATTCGAAAGTTACAACAAGATCCTAGTACATCTGATACATTTATCTGGAAAATGATTCGTTATGGTACAAAGATCGCTTATACCTATGTAAGAATTCCCAACTCAAACAAAAGATTCTTATGGAATTGCACACTTCTCCCTTAGGAGGGCACTCAGGATTTTTAAAAACTTACCATAGGGTTAAGAAGGAATTTTTTTGTGATGGCCTTAAATTGGATATTCAAAAGTTTGTGGCAGAATGTTTGGTTTGCCAACAAAATAAAGTTGAAACAATTAAGACCCTGGGTCTATTACAACCTTTATCCATTCCAAGCCAATGTTGCGAGGAGGTTTCAATGGATTTTATCACAGGTTTACCCAAGTCCGAAGGAAAGAGTGTCACCATGGTGGTAGTTGACAAACTTACCAAGTATGCACACTTTTTTGCATTATCACATCCATTTAAAGCCAGTATAGTTTCTACTGCATTTATGGAAACAGTTCAAAAGCTACATGGAAACCCAAAGATCAATTTGTAAGCGACAAAGATCCCATTTTCACTGTAAATTTTTGGACATAATTATTTTCTTGTCTCGGCACTCAGTTAGCTCATAACTCATCTTATCATCCTCAATTTGATGGGAAAACTGAGATAGTAAACAAATGTTTGGAAGGATATCTTCGTTGTTTTGTATTTGATAAATAGACACAATGGGTCAAACGGTTGCCTCTCGCTGAATGGTGGTATAACACTTCCTTCCATACTGCAACAAAAATGACCCCATTTATGGCACTTTATGGATATCATCCACCATCCATCACATCATATTTAAGAGAAAATTCTAAGGTTCAAGCAGTGGAACATCACATCCAGCATCAACAACAAGTTCTTCAACTCTTAAAGGATAACCTCACGTTGGCGCAGAATATAATGAAACAACAGGCAGGTCAACATCGCAGTGAAAGAAGTTTTGATGTACGTGACTGGGTATTCCTACGGCTACAACCATATAAAAAAATGTCCCTCAAGAAAGCTAATAACAATAATAAATTATCACCAAAGTATTATGGTCTGTACAAGGTGTTGCAAAAGATTGGTACTATGGCATACAAATTGGAGCTTCCTGCAGCTTCCCAAGTGCACCTAGTTTTCCATGTTTCATATTTAAAGAAGGTTATAGGTGACAAGCTCCTAGTTCAAACAATATTGCCAGAACTTGACGAGAAAGGAAAAGTCATATTGGAACCAGAAGCAGTCACAGAAACAAGAACTCAACAGCTACGAAATCGATTAATTTCGGAGTATCTCATCAAGTGATGAGCAAAAACAGATTGATTCACTTTATTATCTTATGTTGCAGCTATACATTCTTCCACCCAATTGCTCTTTAATGTGGTAATTTGTGGGAAACCAAATTTCTTTTAAATACAAGCCTAAATTCCTTCAAATTTAGCTCATGCAAGCAACAATTCTAAAGGAACACTCATTGTACCATTGCCAAAAGATTAAAGACTATATAAAATTTATTCTACGTTATGATATCTTTTTCAACTGTTTAAAGAATGTGAAGAATAATTTTTTTATTTTTATTTTTGTCAACTTGTCTATGATCCTCCAAGCTTGATCTGTGGCTTGAGGAGCCACAACCTAGGGGCATCTTGTTGAAGAATGTGTAACTAGGTTCGGCCTTAATAAGTATGAAATGTATTCTTGTAAATAATAAAATGAAAAGAAATTATTATTGGAGAATGGGTTTCATGCTCAAGTTCTTTTATTTTATAGGTCAAGCACCCATTGAGTGCTTCTAAGGTTTTTCCTAGGATAAAGAGTCATTGTCATATGTTGAAGATACTATGGGAATATTCTATCATGTAAATAAAAATGGATTTTTTCTTTAAAGTGTCGAAATACCTCCAAGATCGAGTCAGCCTAAGGAGTTGTCAAGTCAGCCTACATGAAGAGCCACGTCCACCCTTGGAAGAGCCTATATATAGAGAGGAACTCATCCTCCATTACACGCACTCACTCAACTCATTCTATGCGAAGATGAGGAAGAATAAAGATTGGAGAAGAAGGGTAGAAAGAGGAAGTTGAACAAGTCGAAGTGCTTGGGCTAGTTCTCTCTCTCTTGTGAAAGTTGAAGTTAGGATTTCTGTGCTACGACTATCTATAGTTCGATATTGAAGGGAAGAGAGAAGGAAAGGAAAGTGAAGGTCACTTATTACATCTCATTAGCCCTAAGTCACAAGGAAAGGCAAGCGAAGGGAAGAGAAGGTTATTCAAGGGACATAGAAATCTCTAAGAGGAGAAGCAGCTCTTGGAGGAGTTGTCAGGAGATAAAATTTTGGATCTACAATGGGAGGTCGAAGTCATTTCAAGTGGAGGTTGAATTGATCTTGATCTTGCAGGGTATTTTACTGATTCACTAGGTCACTGTATTCATCAATTGAAGAATCTATAAGAAGAGAAGAGATTTAAGGGTCTTCCCCTCAAGAGGAGGGGTTTTTTCCCTAGCTTGCAGCCTATATACTGTGTCATTGTTCTTATTCTTTTGGTAGTTGTTTGATATATCTCACACTGTAATAATAAGGAACAAATATAGTAAGGAAAAAGGTAACACAAACAATTATTAAGTTAAGAGAATTAACATACTTATTGCCCTATTGAATTGTCAACACATCTAAGCCGTCAAAGTTACTCGAGGATTGCACTTGACCTGGGCCACACCAGCCCTTAGCTAACATGATTTTTTAACATGTCTTCTCCCATAGAAAAGAACACAAACACCTCCCCCGTGAGGTTTGATGGAGATTCCTGTGATATTTGGAGTGCTGCTAACCAACTCTAGAATGCCAAACACAATGAACCAACACACATATAAACCAAAGTTTAGACATACTCCGCCATATTGACTGCACACCAAGTTTCTGTTATCCATGAGTTTGGAGCATTGATAAAATTGTCCATAGGTTTGGCGGGGCCTCTAAGTTAGCAAGACCCTGCCAACCCTTATCCTCATTAGCATTATAAAAAAACTTTAAATAAGACTTGTGAACTATTGGAAATATAACAAAGGCATAGCCCAATGATAAGATTTTGTAATACGATGATGGAGGTCGTGGGTTCGAACCTGATCTTGGAGGTTGACTTGCTGCTGATCTTACTTTGACTATGACCACCACGTGTCATGTTGTTTGACTACCACGCATCTTGCTAAGAGACTCCCACTCGGCCTACTCTAGCCCCTTTTCTACCTGTTGCGGAAAAACTTTAGAGTGCATTTTCTCCCTCATACAGAGGCCATTTTCGAAACCGAACATACCATCGGAATCAACACGATGAGCTATTTGACTTGGAGCTGGCCTCGTGAACATCTGAGACTATAAAATTGTGCGCATGTCTAGAACTGTTTCTATTTATGACCATCTTGGTCTCAAACATTACATAGCCAACATGACTAGACTCAATCAAGATCCATCATGGATCATTCCTCCCCACTAAAATACTTTTGGTCTGCCAAAGTTTTATTACAATAAGAAATTTATTACATCATTCATCAGTACATAAACTATCTAGACCTTATTACAGACTCAACTAGACTTACTGATGTGATAACAAATCACAAACATAATTTACACGTAAGGCATGAAATCTGCCCAATTCTAAGTAAGCAACTTTTCTGGAGACTTACATTCTTCCTTGCCAGTTCTCATTGCTTCCCCTTGGCCTAATTGTGCTACTATCAATTCATGTGGTAGCATTGGACATATGTTCTTTGAATGTCCTTTCAGCTTACACTGTGAACAAACTCTCTCTCCTAGGTCTGCAATGATTGTCTTCTTGCTCAATTTCTCTGAGCTTTATTTTGATGGTGTCAAGTCCTTACCTGAATTTGCCAAAGTATTTCCCAGAATTTTCTTTACCTGTAGAGTTGCGTCATCTTTTCGCGAAATAATTCTTATAGCATGCACCCTCTTGCTGTAAACCTTATGCTTCTAAGATTTAGCTACACAATGGTTGTTACTTCCATAAAAAGTACATGGATAAATCTGTTTAACAATCTTCATAATAAAATTTTGATTGAAAGGCTCACCTTTTGAATCAATGTTAGAATGACTCGTTTGCTTACCTTTATGATTGTATAGCTTTCTTGGCATTTACTTAGGATTTAATGACCAACACCGATTTTCTATATGACCTTTCTTCCCATAGTAGTCACATGTTGATTGGTCATATCCCAATCCTTCGTATTAAGGTATTTCCTGAATAGATATTGGCTGGAACCTGCCTTAGCCATGCTTGCCAGTACCTTTACCTTACTAATATCCCATTCTATTCATCAACTTCATACCAATTACTTTCATATATCAACAAATCCGCACCATATTAAAATATGGTTCTAACAACATTCATACCATATAGTATATGGTTGAAACTTTTGAATCGTCATTCATAAATATGACTCCACATGTCATGGCACAAAACCACAATGAAATGTATATTGCATACCTTGTGTCACCGCATATAACCGTAGCCGATGATTTTGGTGGATATACTAATCTCCATGGAATATTTCGGTTATAAAACCAAAGTTTGCACTTAGCACTTTTCTCATATGGTATAACAAAGACCCGATGATGACAAGACCTCATGTGATCGGATATGATATAGTTGTAACCATAGGATAAACATAAGCTCAGTTGAACCGGTACATGATATGTTTGGGTTCCGCGTGGCATATATTTGATAACTTTGGTATATGCATTATAACCAAAGATCGACGGTGTGCCATCCGTGATTGGATAACATGGTTATAATAAATGTAACCTTGGAGTATGAGCGCATGAACTCCGACAGTTATGTAACTCCCCTTGACAGCGTGGAAAACATTGACGGTGGAATATTACTCTGACCCGTGTGATATATCAAATATAACCACAGTTTCACATATCTCCCCGTGGAATATTCATGATATACGATTTGACTTTGGCATATGGCGTTGTCATAAGATTTCTTCGCGTCGATTTTGGTGGAGACTCCTGCGATATTTGGACCGCTTCTAACCAACTCCTGAATGCCAAATACAACGAATGGATGAACGTATAAACCAAAGTTTAGACATACTCCACTATATTGATTGTGCGCTAAGTTTCTACTATCCATCAGTTTGGAGCGTTGATAACATTGTCCACGATTTTGGTGGGGCCTTCAGGTTTCTGGGGCTCTGCCAACCCTTATCCCCATTAGCATTATAACAAAACTTTAAATAAGACTTGTGTGCCAATGTAAATAAAACAAAGCCATAGTCTGATGGTAAGATTTTGTAGTGCAATGATGGAGGTCGTGGGTTCGAGCCCGATCTTGGAGTTTGACCTACTGCTGAGTTGACTTTAACTATGACTGCCACGTGTCTTCTTGAGGGACTTCCACTTCACTGCCATATGATTGCCACGTGTCTTCCTGAGGGACTTCCACTTGACTGCCACATGATTGCCACGTGTCTTCCTGAGGGATTGCCATGTGTCTTCCTGAGGGACTTCCACTTGACTGCCATATGATTGCCACGTGTCTTCCTAAGGGACTTCCACTTGACTGCCATATGATTGCCACGTGTCTTCCTGAGGGACTTCCACTTGACTGCCACGTGTCTTCCTGAGGGACTTCCACTTGGCCTGTTGTGGCCCCTTTTTCCTTGTTGGGGAAAAACTTCAGAGTGCATTTTCCCCATCATACAGAGGCCATTATCGAAACCTAACATACCACCAGAATCAACGTGATGAGCTCTTCGACTTGGAACTCATCTCATGACAATCTAAGACTGTACAATTATGAGCATGTCAACAACTATTTCTATTTATGACCATCTTGGTCTCAAGCATTACATAGCCAACATGACTAGACTCAATCAAGATCCATCATGGATCAATCAGTTATGCCAAACATAAGCAGTAAAAGCCTCTCTCCCTCATCAAATAAAAATTAAATGCATAAATAAGTGTCATAGAATTCTACAACAGATGAATCAACACTTAAATTAACTCACTACGTGCAAACATACATACAAAGACTTTATAAAAAATATCAGTCATATATATATATATATATATATATATATATATATATATATATATATATATATATATATATATATATATATATATACACATTGGATTTGCCCCTGTAAAGAAAACAAGTGAGCTCAACAATCCTCTATCCATCACTCTGTGATATGCACAACCTCTGACCAGTATCTCCACTATTTCAATCCTCTCCACACACAAAAGTACATAACTAAATCATTGTATGAACTAAGGTACTTGGAACTCCATGAGCTATGTGCTATCTACACATAATTTTTATCATTTGAAGCAAACTATACCTCTGACTCTATATCTCTTCCCAAACCTTAACGAAGATCATGGGTTATCACTTCGGTTTGAAGTTAGTGGAGGAAATGACAATGTTCTCCTCATATTCTATTCTTATTAGTTGTCAAGATTTCTCCAGATAGATTGTCGATGAATTGAGTAAATGAGAATCCAATTTGGAAAATTTTTTTGATGTGGCCAACATTAGAATGTGCTAAAATAAGCTTGTATTCTCAAACTTTTTCTTAAATCTGACTTTCCAAATAGAAATGTCTCCATAT
This sequence comes from Pinus tabuliformis, assembly GCA_031772625.1. NCBI lineage: Eukaryota > Viridiplantae > Streptophyta > Pinopsida > Pinales > Pinaceae > Pinus > Pinus tabuliformis. The sequence continues at coordinate 317,497,407 of CM062812.1, forward strand.
GCTTTATTGAAGTTGACAGAAATATCTATGTGTTTTATGTACTATTCAATTTTAATTCATACCAACCTACACATCTTGAGCGTTAGACATCGAGTGCATCACTATGTTCCCATCATGTGCCAAAAGTATACCAAGCTTCAAAATGCAATTGTATATTCAAACAATCCATTCTAAACTTGACAATTAAGGTTTTCCGTAATGTAAAATGTCTTCGAATTTTGGTTGTGAAAATGATATCAAATGCTATTTTATGTACTAATTAGTTTTTATATTGGTTTCTTAAGTAAAATTCTCTTGGATATGTAAGCATTTTGTTATTTGCAAAATACCTTGCCAAAACTACAAGTAGATGAAATATTCAAGGAATGATGATCTTTATCACTGAACTAAATCATCTTGTAACAGAGGAACCAAATTTTTGTAAGTACAAACACATTAAGAAAAAAATGATTTGCAGACAAAATAGATTAACTAAAACAATAAATATTGGATGCTAGTCATTCAATGGGAAAATGCAACTCAATTGTAGAATAGAAGAGAGTAATAAATTAAATTAAATCAGGCAAGAAACATCCTTTATGTTAATATTGCATATTGAGAAACCATCTTTGATATACAATACAAACTTCAATGTTATTAACATTTAGCAGACCTTGTAAGAACTTAGTGACGTTGCAATTTCTATCCCAACCCATTTTAATAGCTATAATACAATTGAAAATCTAAAACAACATTAATTTTCACAAACAAATTTGAATGTAGTGGAAAAGAAATAAACGAATAGAGACAGATGAGGTGAACACAAGGAACCCAAATATAAATTTGGGTGGTTCATTTCAATCCTAAAAATGTCTCAAGACAAATGTTTTAATGTCAAATAAGCGATGGAAAACCTTGCTCTAACCAAGAAATTATAAGAAACTGACAGAAACAAAGGGGATACCAAAAATTTTGTGATGTGGTAAAAGAGTTTGATTCACTTTATTATCTTCTCTTGTAGCTATGCAATCTTCCACCCAATTGCTCTTTAATGTGGTAGCTTCTGAGAAACCAAATTTCTTTTATATATAAGAATAAATTCCTTCAAATTTATCTCATGCAAGAGTCAGTTCTAAAGGAACACTCTTGTACCATTGCCAGCATATGAGATATTATATAAAATTTATTCTAATTTATGGTATATTTTTCCATTGTTTAAAAAATATGGATAATATTTTTTTTGTCAAGTTGCCTGTGATCCTCCAAGCTCTATCTGTGGCTTGAGGAGCCGCAACTCAGGGGAATCTAAGCCATCAAATTCACTCAGGGATTGCAACTGGGATGGGCCATACTAGCCCTTAACTAACTAGATTTTTTATCCTATCTCCTCCCCTGGCACAGGGCGCAAACACCCCCCATGAGTTTTGATCCTACGTCACCTTGCTAACGAGGCCCATCTCGATCGAAGAGGATATTGGTGGCCACCTGCCTATTCCAACTAGACCTCTAGTTGGTTTCATTTCTTTCCTTGTTTATTACAGCGTTTACCATTTTTAGGAGTTTCTCGCGTTGTGAACTTCTGAAGCAGTTTCCCCCCCTAAACAACATTTTTTTCGAGGTCCACAACAGGCCCGTAGATGTTGGCAGGGGTCGGCCAAAATTCTATCATATTCAGAGAGATGTTTCCAGCAAGGTATCATATGCGCCAAACAAAGATATTATTACCAGGTTACGACCCTCAGAAGTTGGTTGCCTAACTAACCCCAACGAGGCCCACAAACTCTTGGCGTTCCATATCCTAGGGTTAGGGTTTTGGTTATTTAAGGTTTTTCCTTGTTGTTTAATAATAAATAGGCCCTTGAGCCTCTTTGTAACATAGTTCATAGGCATGTAGCTGCCACATCTCTTCTAAGAGATAAACTACCATCACCCAAGCTAGTTTATTTCCATTCTGTTTGTAAGCATATTTCAGTATTTGATATTAATGAAATGAAGTGTTATTTCTGTTGCATCTCTGTATTTATGGTTATACCTGTAATTTGTTTCATTCTTATTTAAGTTTGGATCACATCCTCAACTGGTTGTGCTAGTGGGACTTGAATAAATAATAATTCATCTAAAATCAAAATAAGTGTAACACAACATTATTTTCCTATCTCAATTATTAGGTTAGCTGGCCAATGTTTAATAAAAAAGGCTTACTCTTTGGTTTTCTTTTTAGGGTTGATCATGATAGACCTTTTCTCTTTCGGGAGAAAGTGAAAGCGAAAAATCGACAGATATAGTATAGATCTAAACTTATAATACATTGTTTGTGTGACAATTTGTGGCCCAATTTGAGGTGAACATCTGACGATATTTTTGATAGTTTCAACCTATGCATAATACCACACATAATGGTTTTCACAAACCATGGCTCAACCCTAAAAGAATCACTTGATCATTATGCTCTTCATCACATTTTTACTCATCTATTGCTCCTCATCCTATCCAAAAAATGGTAGAAATAATGGTGGAATAAAGGTCGTCCATTGCCCATACTTAGCAGTCACTTACTCGCCTCCATCCTCCATCAAGACACCTATTCACGCATCTATTCTACGCTTATGTATACCAAAACAATTACATAATCGAGGTGGAAGTTGTTGCCACTGAGGACCCACTAGAATTCACCTTAACTCTCCTTAAGAAAAACTCCTCTCTCAAAACACTCATTTCTATTAGTGGTGACACTAGTGCCTTGTCTTTAACGGCCAATAAAACCTCCCACCACAAGTTGTTGATAAATTCAGTGATCCTCGTGGCCAGAAAAATACGACTTTCATGACTTCAACCTCAACTGAGAGTTTCCCCAAGATACGGTGGATAGTGGAGTTTCTTACTACCACTACCTCCCTCACAGTTTCATCCCTTGCTCTCTCAATCTCCTCCCCCCTCTCTCTCTCTACCTTTTCCTCTCTTGCTCTCACTCTTCTTTCCCTCTCCCTCCTTGCTCTCTCTATAACTTCACATATCTCATGTGTGTTCTATTTTCCCCACCCCCCACCTTGTCCCTCTCTCACATGCCACCTTCACTAATCACACTCTCTCCCTCTCTCACTTTACTCTCACTCCTTCTATCTATCTCTTTGTCCTATCTATCTATCTCTTTGTATATATATATATATATAAAAATATACCATATATTATAATATATATATATATAACGAGAGAGAGAGAGAGTGATATATAGATATATATAATTACATAAAAAAATAACTAAATTTTGAGTTTTGAGTATGTAATAAATGCTATTAACATTTAGCAGACCTTGTAAGAACTTAGTGGCACTGCAAGTTCTATCTCAACCCATTTTAACAACTAGCACACAATTGCAAATCTAAAACAACATTAATTTTCACAAATAGATTTCAGTGGAGTGAATAAACAATAAATTAATAATAAACAATAACTAAAAATTATTTTTGGGTGGTTCATTTCAATCTTGAAAAGATGTCAAGACAAATGTTTTAATGATAAATAAGTGATCGACAACCTTACCCTAATCAAGAAATGATAACAAAACTGACACAAACATGATAAAGGAAAAGATATTGGATTTGGAGTATGCATGTCATATCATATATAACTAAATAAGAAAAATTTTATTTAAATAAAAAATATTTAATTCAAAAATACTTATATGTAAAGAGATAATATGCAAAAGATAAATAAAACAAATATTTGAGAGGATCCATACACAAACTTACCATACATATGAAAAGGATAATTAACATAATCCATTTCTTTTTTTCTTATTCTCAAAATTATATCAGGTAACCTATATGACAATATTAGTTTAACTTGATTTAAAAACATAATTTTTTTAAGTATATATCTATATTATACATATTAACAAAAATAGTCTAAATTTAAATCATTTTTTAATTATCAGAAATTATATAAATAATTAATTGCAAATCTAAAACAATTTTAGTTTTCACAGTTTTGACTTGAGTGAATATAAATAAATAGACACACCCAAAAATAAATTTAGGTGGTTCATTTCAATCCTAAAAGATCTTAAGACAAATATTTTAATGTTAAAGAAGCCATGGAAAACCTTCCACTAATAAAGAAATGATAAGAACATCACACACAAAAAGAATAAAAAAATTAATATAATGAAGAAAAATAAATTAAATAAATAAATAACAATGGTTTTATTTAAATTAAAAGCATTTAATTAAAAAATGCTTATATCTAAAAAAAAATAATGTGCAAAAGAGAAATAAAAAAAAAAAATATTTAAAAGATTCATATACAAACTTGCCACATATTAAAAAAAAAAAAGAAAATAAAGATAATCCATTTCTTTTTTTTATCATTTTCAAAATCATATCACATAAATAACTAATATTCTTTTATATATATAAATAAACAAAAATAATCTAAATTTAAATCATTTTTTTGTAATATTTTATATATATATATAAATAAACAAAAATAATCTAAATTTAAATCATTTTTTAATTATTACAAATTATATGAATCATCAATTTATTAAAAAAATGCCAGAATTAAAAGATCATAAAATATCTTATAACCTACCCTAAACTAAACTTAAAAAAAAATAAATTAAATGACCATCTAATCAAATAATCCGGACCACACGACTGAAGCTCACATCCGCCATCTTCAGTACAGGTCTGGACTGATAAGATAATTGGCAGGGGACTGCGCTCTTATGGTCTAAAATACAGGACGGACCATAGGTTGGGCAGATGTCATATCTATGTATTTCAGACCCTACAGCATTTTAAATGCGGTCGCTGACATGGCCGCTCGATACCCAGAATATATTGATCTCTTTTTTTTTCAATGTCAATGGCATGGCAGCGTGTTATATCGCGTATCGAACGGCCTAAGGCCGCATTTAAAATACTATAAAGTCTGAAATAAAAGTCGCCCATCTCTTTAAGCCATGAAATTTAATGTGTTATGTACGTCCAGGGAACAACATTTACATATCTCTGAAGCATGAAATTTAAATCCAGGGAAGAAGACAACAAACTATCCGGACCACATGACGTACACTCCCTTAACAATTTATGTCTGGTTGATGGTTCTTTAAAGATTGGTAATTTAATTATGTGCAATCAAGTTTATTATTTAAAACAAAGTTGGTAATTTGTGTCCCTGAAATAAAATATGTAATTTATTTTTTAAATTTAAATGGTTTGTTTTATAAAATATCTTTTGTAAGAGTGTTTTTTTCTATTACATGGTTGTTTATTATCCAATAGAGTTTTGAGAAGGTGTTTCTATTGTAACACGTTTTCAGAATTTTATTTTTAAAAAATATAGAGAATTTAGATTTAATAATATGAAAATATTTTTTTGTTATATATAATTTAATAGATAAAATTAAAGATTTTTAAATAGAATTTCGACTTTAAATCTTATGCAATGTGTTTGTGATTTCTTTTGTCATGGCATTACAAAATCTTAGCTTTATATAAATTAAAGTTGATAAACTAAATAGATAATTAAGATTTTGATGATTATGTGAGTTAGTTTATCAGCGATTTAATTTATATGATTGTGCTAGCCAATTATGTATTGATATACAAAAAAAATTAAAACCTTACGGTTTATTTTAGTTTAAAATTAAATGTCTTAATATATTTTAATTAAATGAAAAATAATGATTATTTTTATAATAGAAGAAATTAAGGAGACTGGAAAATTGACTAGAGGAATTGGAGGACGCGCAGCTAGGGTTACAGAGGGGCTCTAAGTTTTCTCCCTATGGAGCGCAGCAGACGAAGGAGCTCCACTTCCTCCTACAAGGAAGCAGTTGCCAGCAGAGGCAAGTCATCACTAGGTAATGTCAAAGGTTCCGGTGAAGAGGGGGAGAAAAATAATGAAAAGGAGTCAGATGGGGCCAGGTCCAAGGAAAACAGCAGCACAAAGGACAAAGAGGAAGAAGACAGAAGCCAGGGAACAAGGGACAAATATCAAAAGGCACTGTGTAGACCCAAAACGAAGATTACTCCTAGAGTAGTGTTGAATGATCTTGCTCTGCAGGAGTACAGGGAACATATGGGGACTTATGCCATAATCTGCAAATTCATGGGAATTTGGCCCTTTGAAAAGGCATCACAGACATGGATCAAATACCACTGGAAACCCAAAGGTAGTATTGATCTCCATCTGGGGTCAAAGGGTTTTTTTCCCGTGGTATTTACTAACATTGAAGATAAAGAGATAATATTCGAAGGAGGACCCTACTTTTTTGCGGTAGCAGGCCTCTATATGCAGCCGTGGAAGATGAACTTCATTCCAAAAAGGGAGACATTCACCTTGGTACCTGTTTGGGTAAGGCTCTATTCCCTACCTCTCGATTACTAGCAAAATGTTTCGCTTGCTACCATTGGCAATAAACTAGGTCGTTTTGTTAAAGCTTCGGAAGCCACAAAACGGGGTAAATATACTTCCTATGCTAGGATTTGTGTAGAAATGGATCTATCAGGCGCTCTTCTGGATGAAATGATCCTGGAAGTTTTTGATGAGGAATGGGTCCAAACGGTGGATTATGAGCATATCCCGCTCTGATGTCGTAGATTCCACGAACACGGTCACTTGATTAGAGATTGTCCTCTCAATAATGTAGATAACAAAGGAAAACCTAATACAATGAAGGATACTGAAAACTTTCAGAAAGTGGTAAGTAAAGGAAAAGGTGGTAGAAAGAGATCAAAGCAACAACACAGCGAGGGGCAAAAGATCAACCTGAACAGGTTTCAAGTACTGGAAGAAAATGAAGAAATGATAAGTGTAGATCAAACAATGGAGGAAGGCCCTAAGGAAAAGGAGAAGGAGGAGAACTACAACATAACACAAGAGATTTGTAATAGGAAAGAAACTATGATTAGTGAGACTGTACCAGAAATGGATATGGAAATGACCCAAAGTGAAACAGATCTGGAGGACCATGAATTGCAGGAAATTCTAGAGAAGGAACACCAAGATCTGGAAGGGTTCTTGATGAAAGGACCCACGAGAGGGATAGATTCACTACCAAGAGGATTTCAACAGAATACAGTAGTTGTTTTTATGGAAGACTCAGGAAAGAGGGTTAGAAACCGGGATAACCACTGACAAGCTAGAAAACAAAGGAGTGAAAACAATGAAACCAACCCCAGGACTAGCTCCTAGAAACACTGGTAAGAAGAGAGGCCAGAAAAAGCAGAAGGAACTCTTGATGGAGTGTGGAAAGCTAATGATAGATTTAGGTAAGATGAAAGACCTAACTAGTTACTCCTTTACAAGTCTTTAAATATGAAATTTACATCTTGGAATATAAGAGGTCTAGGAAGTAAAAGAAAACAGGGACTGCTTAGTTGTAGAATGAAACAAGATATGCCAGATATGATTTTCATCCAAGAAACAAAATGTTCCATTCAGAAAATAAGACTCATACACAACAAATGGCTCAGTAGATATGAGTTTCTAAGGGTTAAAGCTGAGAATACAACGAGGGGTATTCTTACTCTTTGGAATCCCCAAAAGGTCAGCATTATAGATGCAGAGGCATCAAGAAATTATCTATCAGTGGTCATTCAACCTGTTGGGGTTTCGGAAACATTCCAAGTCACAAATGTTTACAGTCCTAAAAAATTAGAGGATAAACTCAAATTGTTAGAAGCCCTTATTGACCTCAGGAGAAGACACGCTGGAGTGCCTTGGATCATGGGAGGAGATTTTAACATGATCAAATCTCTCTCATAAAAAGAAGGCGGTACCAAAGTGCTCAACAAAGACTCCTTAGTGCTCCAATCATTTACAAACAATATGAATTTGGTTGAGTCAAATTCAAGCAATGGATTTTTTACATGGAACAATAAAAGAGGAGGTGAGGCACTAGTAGCGTCTAAGTTAGACAGGTTCATGATATCAGAGGAACTGATGCTTCTAAATAGAGAAATAACAGCTCGAGTGCTTCCTTTTGGAGGTTCAGATCACTGGCCGATTCAATTGGAAATCAAGGGTATAGACTCTCCCAGGAATAGACCCTTCAGATTCGAAAATATCTAGCTCTCCCACCTAGATTTCATTAGTAACACTGAAAAATCGTGGTCTGAAGACTTGAAAATCCAAGGATCTAAGATGTACGTCCTTCATAAAAGACTAAAGCACATTAAGTTCAGACTTAAGGAATGGAATCAGAAGGATTTTGGTAACATTTTTGAGGAAAAACAATCAGTGGAAAGAAAAATTCTAGAACTCAACCAGGCTCTGATAAAAGATGGATTTGACAAAGCCAAAAGTGAGCAGGTTGATAAATACTATCTAGTTTGGGAAAATTTATGCAAACGAGAGGAAATATTTTGGAGACAAAAATATAGAATTCAATGGCTCAAGGAAGGGGAGTGGAATACCAGATTTTTTCACAGATCCATAATGGCTAACAGAGCTCACAACAGAATCTCCATGATTAAGGATGAGGAATGGGAAATTCAGACCACTCATAAAGATATAGAAGCTGTGCTTGTCCAACATTTCCAGAACATCACTCGGGAAAACACTCTAGACAGGGATAAGGCCATCGGGAGAATCACAAGGCATATCCCTAAACTAGTGTCCAGAGAGGACAATTTTAACCTCAATAGACCAGTTGTGGAAGATGAGGTTAGCGAGGTTCTCAAAGATATGCAGAATGGCAAAGCACCAGGACCAGATGATTTCAATGTGGATTTTTTTAAAGCTTGTTGGCATATTGTCAAAGAGGACATTTTGAATGTGGTAGAGGATTCCAGGAGCAGAAAAGCTATCCTGAAAGCTCTCAACACCTCCTTCATTTCCCTTATTCCCAAACAAGACTCAGCTCAAACTGCAGACAAGTACAGACCTATTGCCTTATGTAATGTGGTTTACAAGATAATATCCAAAATAGTGGCTAATAGACTCAAACCTCTCCTTCCCTTGCTAGTGTCTGAAGAACAATCAGGTTTTGTGGAGGGAAGACAGATTCTAGACAACATTATTCAAGCACATGAGGTGGTGCACACGCTAACCAGCAAAAAACAAGCGGGGATGATCATGCAATTGGATATTGCCAAAGCGTATGGCAAGGTGAATTGGAATTACATCAAGAAAGTTCTCACTACCTTTGGGTTCGACCACAACTGGGTCAGATGGGTCATGGTGCTGGTGACCTCCTCCAGCTTTTCCATTCTGGTAAATGGCTCTCCCTCAGAAATCTTCAATCCTTCTAGAGGCCTCAGGCAGGGAGACCCTCTCTCTCCCTTCCTCTTTATCCTCATGGTGGAAGGGCTAGGGTGTTCCATTAAGCAGGCCAAGGCTATGGGTAGAATCAAGGGGTCTTCAAGTTTCAAAGAATGGTTCTGTGCTGACTCATCAGTAATTTGTTGATAATACCTTACTGCAAGGAATTGCAATAGTCAAAGAGTCTTTGGCCTATAAGCAATTAATTAAAGATTTTTCCCTGGCTACAAGTATGGAAGTCAATCTCTCTAAATCAACAATCTTCTTCTTTAACACTAACATTGCTATCCAAAGAAATATCTCAGTTATTCTTGGCTTCCAAAGAGATTCTTTACCCTCTAAATATTTAGGTATACCTCTTACTGCTAGACCCATGCATAAGAGTATTTGGGAATCGATGCTTAATAAGTTGCAGGACAAAGTAAAAAATTGGACCTTCCGTGCCTTGAACTTGGCCGGCAGGTTAGTTCTGACAAAGGTTGTTCTGCAATCCATCCCGATTTTCATGTTATCAGCTCTCCTAGCTCCTAAAGGTGTCTTAGAGAAAATCAGAGACATACAAAGATATTTCCTATGGGGAAAGGAGGAAACTAGAAAGAAATGGGCCCTAGTTTCCTGGGAAAAAATATGCAAACCCAAAAATCATGGGGATCTTGGCTTGGACGATCAAGAGATTCTTTGTAGAGGTCTAGGAGCCAAACTATGGTGGAGATGGGTGCAGGAACCAAAAGCTCAGTGGGCCAGGATATGGAAAGAGAAATATGCCAGCTCTTGGCACACTAATGATCTCATAAGAATGTCTGGAATTATAAGAGGCTCGTACAGATGGAACAAAGCCTGGGAGAACAGAAGCATAGTTCAACAGAATAGTTTCTGGGAAACTAGAGTAGGAGATCTTGTTCTTTTTTGGGAGGAAAAATGGCAGCAAGAACCTACGTTGTTAACAGAGAATTTTGTAAGCCTCAAGCAAGAAACAGATGCCCAAGGGTTAGTCAGAGTTACGGATTTTGGGATCTTTCTGATACCTCTGAAAAGTGGAGAAGTTGGAGAAACATTGAATGCATAGAGGACAGCCCCCTAAATATCAAAGCAGAGGCTCTTGGGGACTTGCTCAAGCAAAGGAAGATTTTAATAACAGAGGGGCAGGATCAATTGAGATGGGGTAATAACAAGAGAGGAGCCTTTAATCTCAAGGAAGCAAAAGGTTTTCTACTTGGGTTGGGTTCTAGTGTTCCAGACAAGACCTGGATGCATCTCTGGAGGCAGCAAGGTTGGATGAAGATCAAGCTTTTTATGTGGTTGGTTCATCACAAGAAAATATTGACTTGGGACAATATTAGGAGAAGGGGAATTATGGGGCCTTCTAGGTGCCAGCTCTGTGAGGAGCAAGAGGAGACAATGGAACATATTCTCAATAGCTGCTCATACACAACCTGGCTGTGGGATTCGTTCTCTTCAATTTTCCACCAGTCTGATAGGGACAGAGGAAGTATCACAAATACCCTGAACCACTGGAGAAGAAAATTCACGGAGAATGAATTCCTAAATTTGGCCTGGGCCTTCACACCCTACTTTATTATCTGGAACGTTTGGAAAGAAAGAAATAAAAGAATTTTCAAGAAGGGAAAGTCTTTAGCACAACATCTACTTGATATTATCTTGAAACAGCTCAGAGAGACAGTCAGCTCTACTGTTAGGAATATCCCCACGAATCCCCCCTCAGATGAAGAGCAGAGAATTCTCAGTCAACTAGGATTGCAAGGGATAACTCCTCAAGGTATAAACAGAAAGGATAAAACCTTGGTCGCACAGAAGGGCCACTAGCAACCTCCACCAAAAGGCTTTCTGAAATATAACATTGATGGTGCCTCCAAAGGCAATCCGGGAACTGCTGGTTATGGAGGAGTTTTAAGGGATGATGAGGGCAATATTATCTTTATCTTCCACTGTCATTTAGGTAGAGCTACCAATAACATGGCGGAAGTGATGGCTCTGGAGCAGTGTCTAGAGTTTCTAGCATAGAACCATCACTCAAATATCATTGTAGAAGCGGACTCTGAGATAACCATCAACGCTGTGAAAAGAATCAGCGGTGGTTCTCGGCTGGAAAGAGTCTCGAATCATTGGAAACTTATCCAGGTTTATCAAAGAATCCAACTGCATCTACAGGGCCTTTGAACCATAAGTTTCAACCATGTTCGACGTAATGCCAATAAGCTTGCCGACTTACTGGCCAATCAAGGTGTGTGCAGTGCAGAATGTGGAATGGCTAAAAAGTGGCAAGAAATTCCTCCAAGTCATCTAAAGGCTATCTGCAAGGATCAAGCAGCTGAGGACAGGGAGGTTTTCTGCTTTCGGGCTAGGTTGAAAAGCATGAATTGATGTCGTTGGGGTGTGCAACCGCAGCCCAGTAGGATGAGCCAGGAAGGTTGGAGAGTCAAGTTAGGTCTCACCGTCTCCCGGAGCATTTTGACCGGTATCCCCAGGTTTCTGGTTGGCACTCTGTGGATTCAACTCCCAAATAAAATTGGGATCGGATTCAGGTTTCACGGTACGAATAGGCAGAATGGGCAGTTATTGGTGTGCAGTAATTGGCTTCCTCTTTCCGCTTTTTGGCTAGAAAGCCCGACAATAGACGGGTTTACAGTGATTGCACGACTGCAAAGTTGTAAGTGGTTTTGCATTTTGGGAGCGATCCCATAGGACGCACAACACGTGGCATGTTGGCAGTTACGAATACCGTCCTTCGTCGCTTGTTAAAGTTTGGTTAGGTTCGGTGCAGCGATATTGCTATTGGCTGTAGGATCCGGAACCGTAGCTGGACAGTTGGGATGGTCCGTGCAGTTTAAGTGGGGCTCGTCAGGCCATCTTTCCGTTTACTGATGGCACGTCCTATCCTTTCCTTCCTTTTTGTTCATTGGGAGGTCGGGTTTGCACGCTGACGTTGGTAGGCTCTGGGGGGTGTTTTGACTGGTTTGTTGTTGTCCTTCTAGGTGTTGTCCTTGAGTTTTTGGGGCTTTTGAGTGTTAGTGGGAGGGTCCTTGTCCTTGGCAGGATTACCTATTCTCTTGTGTTCTAATTTGACAGGTTTTTGTACACTTTGTATCTTATCTTTTGATTTAATGAAATAGAATGTTCAACGCTTGCTTCAGCAAAAAAAATATAATAGAAGAAATTAAAAGAATTATAAAATTTATATATTTTAATTAATAAAAAATAATTATTATATTTATAATAAAAAAATTAAATGAATTGTAAAATTTATAATATGATTATTGTCAAATAATATAATATTTTTGAAATTCATGAAAAATTCTTATTCTATATTTTTAAAAAGTATTTTTAATAATAATTAAGTCATGGCAAACTAACAACATCTTGAGATACATTAACATGAGAAGGAAAAAGAGACTACCAGTGTTGCAAGCACAAAATCAGCGAGTCATAACAACTATTGGGTAGAATCTCTAAGTATTTGGGTGGTTGGTCACAACCCTTGTCAGAGTTGATCTCTTGGCTAGAATGAACAACTTGTGGTCTATACTCCCAATTTTTTCCTCCAACCCTTCCAATCTGATGGAATTATCCTGTTGAGACCTCCTTTGCCTCATTATCCCGCCTCGAATATTTAAATGATGTTTAACCTTTTGAGACCTCCTTTACGTCATTATCCCGCCTCCAATATTTAAATGATGTTTAACCTTCTGCCTACTTCATGCCATGATTCACGAACTGACACGAGCACATGCAATGTGCCAAGTATAATGAGATTTTCCCCATCTTGTGTCATTGGCATCATATCAACACTCTTGGACACCCTCATTGGAATACCTAATTTGACCATAATCTTAAAATTAAATAATAAATACATAAATATTATTTATATTATTAATTTTTTTAAAATTTATAAAAACTTACCAATTTAAGAATAATATATTGATTGATAAATAAACTACATACCTTTAGAAAATTAACTTTTTAACTTTTTGTTTCATTAAGTCGCCTTAAAATTAATAACAATTCACACATTAAAATAACTAGCAATTGCACCACATGTTGCAAAGGAAAAATATGCAGTAGCATAGAAAACACTAACATAGAAAAAAGAAGTAAAATTTTTATGCAATTACATAAAAAAAAAGGTAATTTTTTATGCTTTTTTATCATATGTTATGTTTTAGGGAGATATGAAGGTAATGCACGATGATATAGGTGTCATATCAATTATAGTTTGTATGAGTTTGTACAAGGAAAAAGAAAAAAATAAAGGGTTTCTTTAAAAAGACTAAATCCCAAAATTCAAATTCACTTTTGCATACAAAATTTGAAGAGGAGGAGGTGGTCCTAAATCTTTAGATGTTCATCATAGACATATTAAGAATTTTAGTGAGTAAGTCTAAAGTATGTATATCAAAAAACTTATCATCAAGAATGGGTTTATGCTCAATAGAATGTACCCAACCCCACCAATTATAATATTAATAATAAAGAGAAGAGTAGGGGAATGGAAAATAAATGACCAAAATCAAATCCAAGGGAATCCCGAGAACAAAAAACAACAAACTAATAATAACGTTGGGGATAGCAAAAAAACTACAAATCACAATTAAGGTAATAATCTCCAACCAAAACAAGGAAAGAACACTAAACTTTGCACAAATCAACCTCCTCTCAAATCAAACTTCTCTATTTTTGGTGTCCATGGAAATTACACACATGATAATCCACTTTTACCTGAGTTTCTTTGCTAGAAAGAAGTTGAGAAAGCTCATGATATGGCTAATCAAGATAATAAACCTTTATCATTGTTACCATTTTCTGTTGAAATATGACAACACATATGTAATTATGGGTAAAAATTAAAGTCACTATCAGTTAATTTATAATGAGAAGGAGTGAAAATATCACAACACATATGTAATTATGGGTAAAAATTAAAGTCACTATCAGTTAATTTATAACGAGGAGTTATGTAATAGAGAAAAATCCCATATTAATTGGGATAGCCTGAGAAGCTTGTATTATGGAGAATCATCTTTGATTAATCGATTTCCAATCCCTTGCCCCGTGGATGTTTCCTTGTCAAGATTTTACCACGTAAAATCATTTGTGTTCTTGCTATGTATTTGTTTCAGTTTCCCATTCAGTTATTTTTCTTCTATGTATTATTTCTTCTTTGTGTGTATGCCTAAAAACCCTAGAAGTGGTATCAGAGCCTAAGGGACGCACTGTGTGTTGGTTTCCCGCTGATGCTGTTAAGGAAAAGGAGAAGTGCTACCATGTTGAGAAAACAAATCTGTTGTCGTGAATGTGATTGTCTGGCTGCCTAGATTTCTGAAGAAGAGCCCGAGCTAGATCTTTCTTCTTCATGAAGAGGGTATGCTGTAGATTGTCCCTGCCTTTCGATTAAGAAAATGACGAGAGTCTGATCTGTTGAACCTGTTGGCAGAGGGAAGAGACCGAGCTAGTGTATTCGTCGATTTTTTATCAAAATCGTATTACCCTATCCACTAATTCGAAAGAGGACAAGTTTGTCAAAGTCGGTACCCTATCCGTTGTTTGGATGGAGGAAGAAAGTCATTGTATCGATTGCAGTGTTGGAAAGAGTAGGCCCAGCAGTTGTATCAGCCGTGTTCACCAGTTAGTCAAAGTCGTTACCGTGTTTGTTGTTTGGAAGGAGGAAGAAAGTCGTTGTATCGATTTTAGTGCTAGAAAGAGGAACCCCAACCAGTTGAATGAAAATTGGGTATATTTTTGGAGAATAATTTTGTTTTAAGGCAGACATTATTGATATTCAAGTTCTTTTAAGGAAACATATTTTTTTTTGTTAAAGAGAGCTTATAGAATTATTTTATTAAAGAGGATCATAATTATTTTAATTTAGAGGGTTTTTTTGTTTTTTGTCTGTGAAATTGTCGAGTGAAATTGAAATTTGTTAGGTCCCTATAATACTAGTGATTCCCCCATTACTATTTTCATTGAAGCCCTTATTGTTATTATTGTGCCCCTATTGTCCCCATATTGTTATTAGTGTGCCCCATAGAAACCCACTATTGTTATTGTTGTGCCCTTATGTTATTACAGTTATGTCAGGTTGATTATATTGTGACCCCTTAGACTCCTATACATAGAAGGGAGCTTTAGTCATTTGTATCATCCAAGAATTATTCATTTATGTAATGTAAAGGAGGTTTCCCCCTCGAAGAGGCTGAATTCTAAGGTGTTGATCTATCTTTTCTATCTTTTTGTGAGCTAGTTTCATAACATTTGGTATGAGATCTTTTTATTCTAGGCTTTCACTACTCCAAAAAGACCATTGTGGAATTTGCGCTATAACATTATTTATGTGATGTTTCCGAAGGTAAAAAAAACCCATTTGAGTCGAAATCGTTTTGAACTTCGGGTCCAAATTTGAAAGCTTGTCTCGCTATATTTTCAAAGATATGATCTGAGGAAGTTAGGGTTTTTGCATACTCACGAATTACATTCCAAACACGTGACCTCGGGAAAATCTTCATAACTTTTGTTCTGAGCATTAGATTGAAATTTCGTAAGAAGTTTCAGAAAGCAGTCAGCTTGTAGTTTTCTGTATATCAATTTCTGGTACTAAGGTCAAAACAGTGACACATGTCACTTTGTACACTTTCGTTCTATTGAACTAGTCTATAATCAGGTCATCGTGGGATATTTGGCATAACTCTTCCTTGGAGAATCCAATATTGATCAGATTTACGAGGTTAGAAAGAGGACTCAAAGGGCTAATGCAGGATGCAATTTCAGATATTCGAGATCCAGAGTTACAGAGATACAACAGATTCAATATCGAGCTCTTACAAAGTGAAAAAAGGTGTGTAATTTTTTTAAAATTTTGCATAGGATTGGTTTGAAAAATTAGTTTGAAGGAATTCAAAGGGAATAGTGAAGAATTATTAGCATTGATTGATGCCCTCAAGAAATAAAATGGAAACACCTAGTAAGCAACCTGAAAGCTCTAGCATGACTCGTGAAAAAGAGGAAGAAATGCAACATGATATATGAAAATTGCAAGACCAAGTACAACAAATTTCATTCTCACAGAAGGTAACTGAAGCCAATATGAATGACGTGGAAGCTAATATGAATGGCGTGCAAGTTAAGATGGATGGCGTGGAAGCTAATATGGATGGCATGGAAGCTAATATGAATGACATGGACACTAAGATGAATGGCATGGATGCTAATATGGAAGAATTGAAGATAAATTTGAATAAGTTGCTACAAGAAATGGTTACTAATGGTGAAAGGGTAGTAAAGGAAACTCATGATGAGAAAAAAAGAAATGTTAATCATGACTTCATAGACTCTAATGTTGCATTGAATACCCAATATATTTCGAAAATAGATATGAGGAAGTTTGATGGCAAGGATCCCGGAATATGGATACTACAAATGGAGCAATTTTTCGATCCCCATAATGTGAAAAACACACAAAATGTATGTCTTACAACATTATATTTGAAACCAAATCAGTTTGTATGGTATCGATGGATTTGCTCTTGTAAACAAATTTTCACTTGGGAAATTTTTATGGAAGAAATGATAGCACATTATGAGGATACAAAAAGCAACATCGTTTTTAGCCAATTGATAAATCTCAAACAAAAGGGTTCAATGGTGGAGCACATTGAGGACTTCTAAGACTTGACCATAAGGGTAAAAGATATTCGAGAGGAGCATAGGATTGATATGTTAATAAGGACTTTAAAGGATAATATCCAACATGAGGTTTTCCTTTTTGAACCTGATTCATTGGAGAAGGCATTCAGGTTAGCAAGAAAAATGGAAAGCAAAATTATGGCAACCAGGAAGTCTACCACTCACAACTATAAATATGGAAGTGTTGTTTCCCCTATCCTTCCACAACCTAGAAGGTTGAAACCACAACAATTGGAAGGAAAAAGAGAAAAAGGGATTTGTTACATGTGTGATAGCAAATACACTAAAGGTCATAAGTGTGCTAAGAAGAAATTATTCTACATAGATTGTGAAGAGGAGGAAGAAAAGGAACAAGAAATGTCAAAAGAAGAGGATATATGCTAGGAACAAACCCTAGATAAAGAAGAAATGAATTCGACCATATCTTGTAATGCATTGGCTAGAATTACCACTCTTCAAACTATCAAGATAGAAGGACATATCAAGAAGAAAAAGGTAATAGTTTTGATTGATTCGGGAAGTACCCATAATTTTATTCATTGTAAGATAGCCAAAGAATTTAATCGCTTCCTATATCCAACACCAGAGTGTCAAGTGATGGTTGCAAGTGGAGGAACCATAAATTTCTTTGGAAAGTGCCATAATATCAAGCTATCCATGGGAGAACATGTATTGAATAACCCAATGCTTGTCATTCCAACGGGTGGTGCTGATGTTGTACTAGGAGTCCAATGGCTAAAATCCTTGGGTACAATAGCTTTTAATTTTCAAGAACTTTCATGAAATTTTGCACGGAAGGAAAGGAAGTTGAATTAAGGGGTATTGTAGGGAAACTGGGAAAGATTATAAGCTCTAATGATATGACAAAGCTTCTAAAGAATGAACAATGAGGTGTAATTGCACAATTATGTTCGCTAGAGGTTTCCACATCGAAATCATCTATTTCTCCAGATCTCCAAAAGGTTTTGGACAATCATTCCAAGGTATTTGAGACTCACAAAGGCCTCCCACCTATTCGTTGTCATGATCATGCTATTAATTTGATTCCAAGAAGCATTCCTCCAAACATCAGGCCATACAGATATCTCTATGCCCAAAAGCGTGAAATCGAATGTATGGTTCCAGAAATGCTAGAGGCTAGTATAATTCAACCTAGTCAAAGTTCTTTCTCTACTCCAGTAGTATTGGTGCATAAGAAGGATGGATCATGCCGCATGTGTCCGGATTATAGGGAGCTCAACAAGCTCACTATTAAAGATAAATTTCCCATTCTTGTCATTGATGAATTATTGGATGAATTGCATGGATTAATTTACTTCACCAAGTTGGATCTTCATTCAGGATATCATCAAATCAAAATGAAGACTAAATACATTCTGAAAACAACATTTAGAACTCATGAGAGTCATTATAAATTTTTGGTCATGCCTTTTGGCCTTACCAATTCACCTTCTACATTTCAAGGTTTGGTGAATTCCATTTTCAAACCCTTCCTTAGAAAATTTGTGTTAGTATTTTCTGTTGATATACTAATCTACAACAAGCCTTGGAAGGATCATGTTCAACATGTTGACAGGGTGCTCAAACTATTGTAGGAGAAACAATTATATGAAAAAAGCTCCAAATGTTCCTTTGGAGTATAAGAAGTGGAATATCTGGGTCATATTATATCTCATGAAGGTGTTAAGGTAGACCCTAGCAAAATTAAATTCATTAAGGAATGGAAAATCCCCACATCCATAAAGCATCTGCGAGTATTTCTCGGGTTGACAGGGTATTATCGCAAGTTTGTTAGGAATTATGGGAGAATTTCAGCGCCTCAAAAAACATTATTGAAGAAAGATGAATTTTCATGGACTCCAGAAGCAACAAAGGCCTTTGAACATCTTAAAGAGGCAATGTGCCAAGCACCGGTCTTATCTATGCCAGACTTCACAAAAAGCTTTATTGTGGAATGTGATGCTTCAGGAAATGGAATTGGTGCTATTTTAATGCATGATGAAGGACCCATTACTTTCTAAAGTCGTCAAATCAAAGGAAAGTATTTGCACAAAGCTATTTATGAGAAGGAAATGTTGGCAATACTACATGCACTTAAGAAATGGTGACCCTACCTAGTGGGAAGACACTTCAAGGTAAAACAGATCATGATAGTCTTAATTGCTTTTTAGAAAAAAGATTATCCTCTCAAGAGCAACAAAAATGGGTCACAAGGATGTTGGGTTATGACTTTGAAATAATCTAAAAAAAGGGAAGCAAAATGTTGTGGTAGATGCACTCTCAAGAAAAGATGAGGATGTGGAAGCATTGTTGTGCACCATTTATATTATCCAACTAGATTGGATAAATGAAGGAAGGGATGAATGGAAGAATGACGAAGAAGTGTGGGCACTCATTCAAAAGTTACGACAATATCCCAATACATATGATACATTTAGCTAGAAAAATGATTCGTTATGGTACAAAATCGCTTACACCTATGTAAGAATTCCCAACTCAAACAAAAGAGTCTTATGGAATTGCACACTTCTCCCTCAGGAGGGCACTCAAGATTTTTAAAAACTTACCACAGGGTTAAGAAGGAATTTTTTTGGGATGGCCTTAAATCGGATATTCAAAAGTTTGTGGTGGAGTGTTTGGTTTGCCAAAAAAATAAAGTTGAAACAATTAAGACCCAAGGTCTATTACAACCCTTATCCATTCCAAGCCAATGTTGGGAGGAGGTTTCAATGGATTTTATCACAGGTTTACCGAAGTCCGAAGGAAAGAGTGTCGTCATGGTGATAGTTGAAATACTTACCAAGTATACACACTTTTGTACATTATCGCATCCATTTAGAGCCAGTACGGTTTCTACTGCGTTTATGGAAACAATTCAAAAGCTACATGGAAACCCGAAGATTATTGTAAGTGACAGAGTTACCATTTTCACTGGAAATTTTTGGACAAAATTATTTTCTTGTCTCGGTACTTAGTTAGCTTATAGCTCATCTAATCATCCTCAATCTGATGGGGAAACTGAGATAGTAAACAAATGTTTGGAAGGATATCTTCATTTCTTTGTATCTGATAAACAGACATAATGGGTCAAATGGTTGCCTCTGGCTGAATGGTGGTATAACACTTCCTTCCATATTGCAGCAAAAATGACCACATTTATGGCACTCTATGGATATCATCCACCATCCATCACATCATATTTAAGATAAAATTCTAGGGTTCAAGCAGTGGAACATCACAACGAGCATCAACAACAAGTTCTCTAACTCTTAAAGGATAACCTCATGTTGGCACAGAATAGAATGAAACAACAAGCAGATCAACATCACAACGAAAGAAGTTTTGATGTAGCTAACTAGATGGGAAAGTTGATAAACATAAAGCTCGTCTTGTTGCTAAGGGCTTTTCACAGGTTGAAGGCATTGAATACACTGAAACCTTCTCCCCTGTTGCCAAAATGAACTCTATCCGCCTTGTTCTTTCCCTTGCTGCCTCTTTAAAATGGGAAGTCCATCAGATGGATGTTAAATCTTCCTTCTTGCATGGGGACTTGCATGAAGAAATCTATATGGAACAACCCATTGGCTTCATCCAAACAGACTCCAGCCTTGTATGTCGACTTAAGAAATCTCTTTATGGTCTCAAGCAAGCTCCTCGGGCTTGGTATGCCAAAATGGATAGCTTTCTTTTAGAATCTGGCTTTTCTAGGTGTTATTTTGACAATACTGTCTACACCAAGAAAGTGGGCAACTCTCTTATCATCCTTGTTCTTTATGTTGATGATCTTATCCTTACTGGTAGTGATCCCAACCTTATAAACCATGTGAAGTCTACCCTTAAAAAGAAATTTGAAGTGACAGACTTAGGACACTTACACTATTTTCTCGGTCTTCAAGTCTTGCAATCCAAGGAGGGTATTTCCCTTTCCCAGTCCAAGTATGCTTGTGATATTCTTTGTCATTTTCACATCGAACACTGTAAGCCAGCCCCTTCTCCCTTTCAGTCTGGAGTCAAACTTTCAGTCTCTTGTACTTCTCCTGAAGTTTATGCTACCTTATATCGTCAACTTGTAGGAAAACTCTTGTATTTAACCCATACTCGTCCTGACCTTTCCTTTGTTGTTGGCCTTGTTGCTCGTTTTATGCAAAACCCCCGTGAAAGTCATTGGAAAGCAGCTAAAAGAATACTTCGTTATGTTCGAGGTACAGTACAGTTTGGGATTCATTACAGTGCCAAAGCAGCTCCTCTATTAGTTGGTTTCACTGATTCTGATTGGGCTGGTGACCCTGATGATCGGAAGTCTACTGCCGGTTATGTCTTCACTCTTGGTTCAGGACCTATTACATGGGCTTGTAAGAAACAGGCTGCCATTTCTCTTTTGTCAGCAGAAGCAGAGTATCGTGGTGCCGTGGAAGCTAGTAAGGAAGCCTTGTGGCTTCGTCAGATCCTATCAGAGTTTGGCTTTGAGCAGCAGCATCCAACCACACTTTGGTGTGATAATCAAAGTGCCATTCAACTATGCAAAGATCCAGTCCAGCATCAGCGCAGCAAACACATTGAACTACACATGCACTTCATCAGAAAGCTCATTCATGATCATGTTCTTGAAGTTTAATATTGTTCAACAGATGATCAGGTTGCAGACATCTTCACAAAGGCTCTCACAGAGGCGAAGTTCACTAAACTTCGATATATGCTTGGAGTTCAGGAAGTTGTCACTAAGGGGGGATAGGCTCTAGTGCCTCCTTCCTTCTCCTATTGTGTCATATTTGTAAATCCTTCAATCCTATCCCAAGTTGTTCTTAAGGGGGGATGTTAGGATATTCCGACACATAGGAAATAGCTAAGTTTCAACTTGGTCTAGTATAGAGTTAGGTAAAGTGTGTTTCTTTACCGTTGTACATTTTGTAACTTACAATCCGACGGTCACGATATGTAGTGATCCGACGGTTCACTCTCTCCTCGGTATTACCGACACTTGATCCGTGGCTTGACACCCGATTGGTCCATGAGTTCTATTTAAAGCGCATGGAGGGTCATTGTTCGGGTAATCCGTGCATGAGAGAAGCTTATGTAAATTTTCATTCTTTGATTAATAAATTGCCTGTAGTAGCCACGTTGGCACAGGTCGTGGACTGTTTCCCTCTTTGAGGGTTTTAACCACGTCAAAAATACTGGTGTATTGATCTGTGATCTGGTTGTGAGCGGTGTCCTTTTGGTGTTCTTTCTGAGGAACTTACCCTGTAAATTCCTACAGTATTCCTACGGCTACAACCATATAAACAAACGTTCCTCAAGCAAGCTAAGAAGGATAATAAATTATCACCAAAGTATTATGGTCCGTACAAGATGTTGTAAAAGATTGGTACTATGGCATACAAATTGGAGCTTCTTGTAGCTTCTCGAGAGCACCCAGTTTTCCATGTTTCATGTTTAAAGAAGGTTATAGGTGACAAGCTCCTACTTCAAACAATATTATCAGAACTTGAAGAGGGAGTAAAAATCATATTGGAACCGGAAGCAATCACAGAAACAAGAGCTCGGCAGCTATGAAATCGATCAATTTCAGAGTATCTCATCAAGTGGAAGAACTTATCTGCTAAAGATTCCACATGGGAGGATGAGAATTTTATACAGAAGCATCCACAACTACTCAAGCATTGAGGACAACACTTTTCGGAAGGAGAGGGGCATGTTAGGTCCCTATAATACTAGTGATTCCCCATTAATATTTTCATTGTAGCCCTTATTGTTATTATTGTGCCCCTATTGTCCCCATATTGTTATTAGTGTGCCCCATAGAAACCCACTATTGTTATTGTTGTGCCCTTATGTTATTATAGTTATGTCAACTTGATTATATTGTGACCCCTTAGACTCTTATATATAGAAGGGAGGTTTAGTCATTTGTATCATCCAAGAATTGTTCATTTGTGTAATGTAAAGGAGGTTTCCCCTCGAAGAGGCTGAATTCTAAGGTGTTGATATATCTTTTCTATCTTTTTGTGAGCTAGTTTCATAACAAAATTTCTTGAAATTTTTGGGGAAATTTTAGAAATCTTTTTTTTAAGAATTGAATCAAGAAGCAGGAAAATAATTAGAATGTGTTTTGTTTTGTAATAGAAATTGATCACTAAGAAGCAGGAATTGAAAGTAAAACTAAAACCCTAGGAGGAAAATATACAAGCAAATTAAAAAAAAAAAAAAAAAAAAAACTATAGGAAGAAAATGGAAAAAAATGAAGAATGAAAAGTTTGAGGTGGATAATTTCACCGGAAAGAACAAATTTTCTTTATGGAAACTCAAAAGTTATGTATTTTCTTGTGCAACAAGGGCTGCACAAAGCATTAGATGAGGTGAAGAAGAAACCCATTAGCATGACAGATTCAGACTAAGAGGACTTGGATGCCCAATCTCTCAGTACCATTCATACAAAAGTTGCAGAACATTTAAATGTTTTTAATAAATGTATTTTCCAATTATCAGATATGGAAGTTAAAATTCAGGAAGAATACAAAGTTATAACCTTGGTGTGTTCTCTGCCTAAGTCATGGGACCACTTCGTAACTTCAATCAGTTGGAGCATTGCTGATTCTTTGAAATTTCAATCAGTTGTGGGAGCTCTGTTATTTGAAGAATTGCAGAGGAAATCCAGTATCGAAACGTCTACAACAAAAGCAATGGTATCCAGAGGATGATCAAAGGAAAGAGGGGAGAAAGTAAGGGGTTCTTCAAGATCAAAATCAGAGGGAAAGAAGTGTAAGGCAAAATGTTGGCACTGCAATAAAGTTGGACACCTCAAGAAAGACTATTGGAAACAAAAAGAGTCTAAAAACCCAAAGAAGGAAGCAAATCAAGTTGATTCGGGCACGATTTGATGAAATTTTATCTCCTGAAGAATTATGTATGATAGATGAAACTTTACCAGTATGTAATGTCTCTAAAAATGTTGAAAACTAGTTGTTAGACTTTAGTGCTTCTCATCACATGAGTCCACACATAAATTGGTTTACTTCATATGAAGTTGTAGATGGTAGTTCTGTGTTTATGGTTAATAATGTATCTTGTCAGATTTTTGGGATGAGAAATATCAAAATTAAAATGTATGATAATACAATTAGGACATTATCTGATGTTAGACATGTACCTAAATTAAGGAAAATTTTGATTTCTTTGGGAGTATTTGACTCAGATGGTTATAAGTTTACAGGACAAAATGGAATGCTGAAAGTCTCAAAAGGCAGCCTAGTTGTTATGAATGTAGAAAAGGTCAGAAATCTTTACAGACTCAAAGGAAGTACTCAGGTCAGAGAGGCAATGATTGTGTCAGAGAAAGAAGAAGAAGGTACTAGCCTATGGCATCAGCGATTGGGTCACATGAACGAGAAAGCTCTTAAGGTACTGATGGAATGCAAATTGCTTTCTTATTTGAAATCCTTGAAGTTGTATTTCTATAAAGATTGTGCATATGGAAAACAATGTAAACAAAGGTTTAAAACTGGAAATCATAATAGTAAAGAAATTTTGGACTATATTCATTTTGATATGTGGGGACCATCTCCTATTGTATCTTATGGAGGTCCTTTATATTTCTTAACATTTATTGACGATTTATCCCAGAAAGTTTGGCTCTATATGTTGAAAAGAAAAGCTGATGTATTTAATGCTTTTAAACAATTTAAAGAAATGGTGGAAAAGAAAACATGTAAATCAATTAAATGTTTGAGAACTGACTATGGTGGTGAATTTACTTCTCTAGAATTTGAACAATACTGTAAGGATGAAGGAATTGTAAGACATAAAACTGTTGTTTATACTTCTTAGCAAAATGTTGTTGCTAAACGTATAAATTAGACTCTTATGGAAAGAGCCAGAAGCATGATCAATAATGATAACCTGCAAAAGGAGTTGTGGGTAGAAGTAATATCCACTGCTTGATATTTAGTTAACACATCATCTTCAATTGCAATTAGTTGTAAAATTCTTGAAGAAGTTTGGTTAGGTCAGTCTTGTGATTATTCACATTTAAGGATTTTTGGTTGTGATGCCTATGCCCTTATTCCTAAAAATCAACATGCAAAATTAGATCCAAAATCGAAATGTTATGTCTTTGTTGGGTATGACTATGCGGTTAAAGGATACATGTTGTGGCATCCTACTTCACGAAAGATAGTCATTAATAGAGATGTAATGTTTGATGAATCTTTCTTTTAAAATCATATGTTAGAAAAATTGAACGGGAACAGGTATGGCCAAGTCAGCAAATTTAGTTGGAGACTAGATCTTTTTTCAGGAAGTCGAAAGGAAGGAGAGAATTCTGAAGGAAAAGGTGAAGAAGATGTAAAGGAAATTGTTGCAGTTTTAGAACCAGTTCAACAACTAGTCACTCTAAGAAGGTATACAAGGGAAAGAAAAACACCCAAAAGGTATGAAGATTCCACTTCATCTTTTGCATTGATTACTGAAGATGGGGAACCTTCATGTTATCATCGAGCAGTGGATGATGCAGATAGCAACAAATGGAAAAAGGCTATGAAAGAAGAAATAGATTCCTTAGCAAAGAACAATACATAGGATCTTGTAGAAATTCCTGAAGGGAGAATTATTGTTGGATGCAAATTGGTCTTCAAATTGAAACAAAAAGTTGATGGAAGTATCGAAAGGTATAAGGCGAGGCTGGTAGCAAAAGGGTATTCTCAAGTTGAAGGTATTGACTTTCATGCGATTTTTTCACCAGTCGTAAAACGTGTTTCTATTCATACTGTTGGCACTTACTGCATTACTTGACCTTGAGTTAGAATAGTTAGATGTTAAAACAACTTTTCTATGTGGTGATTTGGATGACGAGATATATATAGAACAACCAGAAGGTTTTGTACAAGGTCGCAACAAAAGATTAGTTTCCAAGCTCAGGGAATCATTGTATGGAATGAGGCAGTCTCCTAGACAATGGTACAAGAGGTTTGACTCCTTAATGGGGAGCCAAAAATTTATTAGAAGTGAGTATGATCATTGTGTATACTTCAAGAGTTTTAGTGGCATATTCATTATCTTGGTTTTGTATGTTGACGATATGCTTATTGTAATCAAAAGCATGGAAGAGATCAACAGGTTAAAAGCTCATCTCTCTAGGACATTTGATATGAAGGATCTTGGAGCGGAAAAACATATCTTGGCCATGGAGATGCATAGGGACAGAAAAAATGGAAAGTTTTGGTTATCATAGCAGAAGTATGTGGAAAGAGTACTTGAAAAGTTTTATATGAACAATGTGAAAAATGTTAATGTTCCATTAGCTTCCCATTTTAAACTTTATTTGGTTTTGAGTCCTAGAATTGATGAAGAGAATAAGTATATGTCTCGTGTACCATATGAAAATTTTGTAGGCAACTTAATGTATGTGATGGTATCTATAAGGCCTGACATTTCACATGCAGTTGGAGTTGTCAATAGCTTCATGGAAAATCCAGGTGAAGAACATTGGCAAGGAGTGAAATGGATGCTTCGGTATTTAAGAGGCACAAGTGACCATTGCACCATATTTAATGGTAGTGAAGGACCACTCTATGGATATGTGGATGCTTGATATGTAGGTGATTTGGACAAAAGGAGATCTACTACATGTTATTTCTTTATTCTTGCAGATGGAGCAATTAGTTGGATATAAAAGCTTCAAGAAATAGTTGCTTTGTCCACAACTGAAGCAGAGTATATAGCTGCTTCAGATGTCAGTAAAGAAGTAATCTTGTTGAAAGGTCTATTGATGAGATTGGGAGGACACAGAAGAAATCAAATGTATTCTGTGATAGTCACAGTGTTATTCATTTGGCTACAAATCCATCTTATCACAAAAAGACCAAGCACATTAATGTAAGGTATCATTTTCTGAGACATGTGATCGATGGTAGAAAAGTAGCTCTCAAGAAGTTCCATACACACGAGAATTGTGTAGACATATTCACGAATCCAGTTACAATAGAGAAACTTTGATTGTGTTTGGCTTCTCTTGGCTTGTGGAAGAGATGATGAATGGGCATGGGCAAGGGATTAGGAAATTTGTTGTCAAGGTGGAGTTTGTTGAAATATGACAACACATATGTAATTATGGGTAAATGTTAAAGTTACTGCTAGTTATTTTATAATGGGATTTATAACGAGAAGGAGTTAGGTAATGTAGAAAATGCCCATATTAATTGGGATGGCCTGAGAGGCTTGTATTATGGAGAATCATATTTTATTAATAGATTTCCAATCTGTTTCCCCGTGGATGTTTCCTTGATATATTGTTAAGGTTTTACAAGGTAAAATCATTTGTGTTCTTTCTATGTATTTGTTTCAGTTTCCCATTCAATTATTTTTCTTATATGTATTATTTCTTCTCTCTGTGTATGCCTAAAAACCCTAGATTTTTAGACACAAGGATTTGTGTCCACTCTAGAAGTTGATTCTCTTGTTCTATTGGGTATGTAAAATGGGAAAAAAGGCTCTTAGAATCCTCTGATATTCGAGAAATGCCACATAAAAAATACACTTTATTTCTCAGAAAACTGTATCATAAAAAATACACTTGATTCCTCATAAAATTATATCATACAATGGTCTTGGAATGCCAATTGCACCAATGCTTCTTAGGATTCTTTTCAACGCACAAACGAGGCGAAGACCAAAAGAATGTGATGAAATGGGTCTTCAGTATGAAATTAGGCCTCTCATCAAGCTAATCTATGGAGTTAACAACCAATCTGGAGCCCTCTGGCTCACAGAGATAGATGAGGCCCTCTGCACCATTACTTCTTTAGATGCAACTGCTTCTCATCTAGGAAAAAAATTGAACACTGGGTAATGGTTATTGTATGCATCCTTCTCAATATTGTAGGGGTTCTCATTATAGTTGATCATGCACAAGGCCTACCATATTACCGGACAACTAAATTTATGTCCAATATAAAATCTCGGTGGATTTTTCATAACAATGACTAGTATGTTAGTGATGACAATCCTTTTCATCTTTAGTTTGAATGTTTATTTTTATTTTTAAGGCACCCATGATGTCACTAGAGAAAATCCATTCAAAACAAAACACAACAAATTCTATGCCTCTAAATGCTTAACAGTTTAAAGTTTTATTTTCATGATAATTGTTATTGTTCTATTTTCCCACCCCCACTGGGTTGGATTTTCTCTCCAAGAAAACATATGTAAGTTGATTTTTGAACTATTGTGACAACATGGTCTAGTTGGTTGCACTCATTTTCTTTAGACTATGAGTGTTAAATTGGTGATGGCAATTTTATATTGATTTATAACGATTTTTATATTTAGACTCCAAGATACTCAACTTTTTTAATTATATAAACTACCCTATATATATACTGATATACATGTTGATAATCTTAATAGTTAAAGGAAACAACCCTTTTCCTGAAAATTAGCCTTTTCCTCACCATGATAAGAAGCCCCCACAGTCCTGTAGCAAACTAGGCAAGGCACCATGCAATGCGGTGAGTCTTAAGAAGCAACACTCTTTGTCCATTAACACAAGATCATATGTTCTTCCTTGCTTGAAGAAGTCAACTTCAACCTTCTTAACATCTTCATAGGGAAGGACATGGCTTTCAATCACTTATTATTTTCTATAGAGATGATCTTGCATCAAATTTCAAGATTTTGGTAAGTCGGTTATGCCAAATATAAGCAACAAAACCATCTCTCACTCATCAAGCAATTTAAATGCATATAGAAGTATCATAGTCTTCTGTAACAGATGAATCAACACCTTAATTAACTCACTATGTGGCAACATACACACAAACAATGTATAAACAATATCAGTATATATATATATATATATATATATATATATATATATATATATATATATATATATATATATATATATATATATATATATATATATATATATATATATATATATATATATATATATATATATATATATATATATATATATATATATATATATATATATATATATATATATATATATATTGGATCTACCTTTGTAAAGGAAACAAGTGATCTCAACAATCCTCTATCCATCACTTTTTCATATGTAGAATCTTTGACTGCTACCTGTGCTCTTTCAATGCTCTCTACACATAACAGAACAAAACTTAATCATTGTATGAACATACAGTACCTAGAACTCATCAGTTTTTTGCTCTTTACACATAAGTTCTGTCATTTGAAGAAAACTATACCTTTTTCTCTATATCTCTTCCCAAACCCTAATGAGGATCATGGGTTTCACTTTGGTTTGAAATTGGTGGAGGAAATGACATTGTTTTCCTCATATTTTGTTCTTATTCATTGTCAATATTTCTCTAAACAAATTGTCCATGAATTAAGTACATGGGAATCCAATTTGGACTAAAATTTTGATGTGGCCAACATTGGAATGCACTAAAATAAGCTTGTATACTTAATCCCTTTCCTAACTCTCACTTTGTAAATACAAATGTCTCGATAAGTTTTTTTGAGGTCGATAAAAATATCTATGTGTTTTATGTACTATTCAATTTTGATTCATACTAACCTACATATGTTGAGCATTGGACATCAAGTGCATCACTCTATTCCCATCACTTGCCAAAATTATACCCAACTTCAAAATGAAATTGTATATTCAAATAATCAATTCTCGAGTTAACAATTAAGGTTTTGTGTAATTTAAAATTTCTTCATATTTTGGCTATGAAGATGATATCAAATGCTATGTACCCTAGAGGATTTTTAATAGAAACCACCAATATATTAGTGATGAAAATCCTTTTCATCTTTAGTTTGAATGGTTCTTTGCATTTTCAAGGCACCCATGATGTCACTAGAGAAAATCCATTAAAAACACAACACAACAAATTCTATGCGTCTTAATGCTTAATTATATAAAGTGTTGTTTTCATGACAATAATAATTGTTCTATTTCCCCACCCCTATTGGTTGGGATTCTCTCGACAACATAACTTATGTCTGTTTCTATTTTAAATATTGTGAGTGCATGGGCCACTTGGCTGCTCTAATTGATTTTAGACCATAAATGTTTAATTGATCAAATAAATTTTGTACTGATCTACATTAATTTTAATTTTTAGGCTCCAAGATACTCATATTGTAGGGGTTTTCATTGCATCTCACCTTTTTTAACTATGTAAAATACCTTATAGATATATATATATATATATATATATATATATATATATATACATGTTGATCATATTAATAGTTGAAGGAAACAACCCTTTTCTTGGAAATTAGCCTTTTCTTCACCATGTTGAGAAGCCCTAACAGTCCTGCAGCAAGCTAAGCAAGTCACCATGCAATGCAGTGAGTCTTAAGAAGTAACACTCTTTGTCCGTTAACACAAGGTCATGTGTTCTGCCTTGCTTGAAGTAGTCATCTGTAACCTTCTCAGTGTCTTCATAGTGAAGGTTAAGACTTTCAAGCACTTCTTATTTTCTATAGAGATGGTCCTGCATCAAATGTTGAGATTTTGGTAAGTCAGTTATGCCAAACATAAGAAATAAAATCCTCTCTCCCTCAACAAATGTAATTTAAATTCATAAGGATGTATCATGGACTTCTACAACAAATGAATCAATGCTTAAATTAACACACTACATGGCAACATACATACAAACATTGTATAAAGAATATCAATTATATATATATATATATATATATATATATATATATATATATATATATATATATATTGGATGTACTCCTGTAAAGAAAACAAGTGAGCTCAACAATCCTCTATCCATCACTTTGTCATTTGCACAACCTCTGACTATTATCTGCACTATTTCAACGCTCTCCACACACAACAGAACATGACTAAATCATTGTATGAACATACGATACTTGGAGCTCCATGAAATTTTCTCTCTCTACACATGGGTTCTATAATTGAAGCAAACTATACCTCTGAGTCTATATCTCTACCCAAACCCTAATGAGGATAACGGTTTATCACTTTGGTTTGAAATTAATGCAGGAAATGACAATGTTCTCATCATATTCTATTCTCATTAGTTGTCAAGATTTCTCCAAATAGATTTTCGTTGAATTGAGTAAATGAGAATCCAATTTTGACTAAAATTTTGATTTGGCCAACATTGGAATGTGCTAAAATAAGCTTATATTATTAATCCCTTTCCTAACTCTGACTTTGCAAATAGAAATGTCCCCATATGCTTTGTTGAGGTTAATAGAAACATCTATGTGTTTTATGCACTATTCAATTTTGATTCATACCAGCCTAGATATGTTGAGCATTAGATATTGAGTGCATCACTATGTTCCCATCATGTGCCAAAATTATACCCAACTTCACAATGCAATTATATATTCAAACAATCCATTCTTTTTTGTGTAATGTAAAATGTCTTAGATTTTTGGCTGTGAAGATGATATGAAATGCTATTTTTTGTACTAATTAATTTATATATTGGTTGCTTAGGTAAAATTCTCTTGGATATGTAAGAATTGTGTTATTTGCAAAATACCTTGCCACCACTGCAAGTAGATGAAATAGTCAAGGAATGTTGATATTTATCACTGAACTAAATCAACATGTATCAGAGAAGCCAAATTTCCATAAGTACAAACATAGTAAAAAAACAATTTGCAGAGACAAGATAGTAACTTAAAATAAATTTTGGATGCTAGCCATTGAATGGGAAAATACAGCTCAATTATGGAATATAAGATACTAATAAATTAAATTAACTCAGGAAAAAAAGCATCCTTTATGTTAATATTGCATATTGAAAAACCATCTTTGATATACATTACAAAATTCAATGTTATTAACATTTAGCATACCTTGTATTAACTTAGTGATAGTGCAAGTTCTATCTCAGCGCATTTTAATAGCTATCGTACAATTGAAAATGTAAAACAACATTAGTTTTCACAAACAAATTTGACTGGAGTGGATAAACAATACATTAATATAGACAGACAAGGTGACACACAAGGAACCCAAATATAAATTTGGGTGCTTCATTTCAATCTTGAAAAGATCTCAAGACAAATGTTTTAATGTTAAAGAAGCAATGGACAACCTTG
The DNA here is from genome assembly GCA_031772625.1 of Pinus tabuliformis. NCBI lineage: Eukaryota > Viridiplantae > Streptophyta > Pinopsida > Pinales > Pinaceae > Pinus > Pinus tabuliformis. The sequence continues at coordinate 317,529,444 of CM062812.1, forward strand.
CCCTAATCAAGAAATGAAAAGAAACTTACACAAACAAAGGGAAAAAAAATTGTGTGATGGGGGAAAAGATATTGATTCACTTTATTATCTTCTCTTGTAGCTATACAGTCCTTCAAATTTCGCTCATGCAAGCACCAGTTCTAAAGGCACACTCACTCTACCAATGCCAACAAATTAAAGATTATATAAAATTTATTCTAAGTTATGATAGATTTTTCCATTGTTTAAAAAATACGAATAATAATTTATTTACTTATTTTTGTTTGTCAAGTTGTGTGTGATCCTCCAATCTTGAATTGTGGCTTGAGGAGTCATGACCCAGGGGTATCTAAGCCATTAAAGTTATTCGAGGATTGTAGTTGGCCTGGGCCACACCAACTCTTAGCTAACTGGATTTTTTAGCATGTCTCCTCTCCCTAGCACACGACACAACCACTCCCTATTGTTACAGGGAAAAGTGTCTATATAGAACTGCTCTATCCCACTAAGGTGTGACAGCTGCCTTAGAAACAAATAGAGAAAAGCTACTTTCATTTTTCCTTTATGAATTATAGATAGAGAGGAACAGAAAGACCAATCTCTGTCTTGCACTAATCTCCTGATTTGATTCCAATCTTCTTTGATAGTCTTCAGCTACCTGCTCCCTTGCACGCCCAGCTTCACAAAGTACCTGTAGGATCACAGAAGCATAGCACTATACAAAGACGTGGATCTATAATCATAAACAATCTAGGATCAGATGTAAATTGACCATACAAATGTAGCAATCATCAATGACACAAAAGCATGGAGGAAAACTCGAATAGCTTTTATTGATAAACAAGAAAAGAGCCAAGAGGAGTTACAACCAGTTGTTCTGACCCAGCATCAACCTCCCAGCAAAGAAGCCCCTCTTCACCTCAAACAAAGCTTAGATCACCCAACAATCTGATGTTTGTCTCAAGAAACCAACAACAATTCCTTACAATATGCAAAATTTCAGCCCCCTGGATCTCAGGGATGAGGGATCCATATATAGATGTTTGTAATGGAGATGAGTCAGCTCATGATTTGATTAGTGTCTTCCCTCTCATAGTTCTTGCTTCCACTTGGAGATTGATGGTCTCTTACTCATCCTTGGATGAATTCAGTGAGGCAAGTGTCACAGGAGAAGATTTTGGAAGTTTCCATTGCCTCTCCACCTCGTGGAATGACACTGCCATTTGTCATTTCTCGCCCATCGCACCCCACAGAAGGGATTTTTGAAATGCAACGCACCCACACAGTGTATTTAGGTGAGATGCAACGCACTTAGCCAGTGGAGCAGCTGAAATGATCCTGTTTTGACCAATTCTGAGCAGTTTTTCATGGAGAACTTCTGGGAGAAGCTGTAATCTGTTGACCTTGTTCTTTGAGGGGTTAGAACAACACTTTTAGGGACTTAGGCGCCCTTGGTTTATGGACATTTCATGCTTGGGGTTGTAGGGCCCAAAAATGTCTATAACAGTTGCCCCCTAAAGCATGAGGTCGTTAATCTTTTGATGTCGGGTGAAATGCTTTATTATGAGGATCAGAAGTTCTTTCAGTGCTGGGAGAAGACCTGTAATAAGATACAATACAATACATTATCTTCATAATATTTTCATGATCTAGCTGAGGCGGGTATTCCCATGCTCAGCTTTATAAATTCATTTTCATGTACATAGGACAGACAATCGTCTGAGTGTAGACTGATGATTTTGATAGAGCCATCATCCTTTTGATTGGATGATTATCTGTGCAGCAATGATGTACATTTGATGTCTTTATTTCCCTGAATATATATCGCAGCCCGGATGGATGAAACTAGATTCGGGGTCTTCAATCTCGTTCGATCTTCACTCGAAGTACAAGTCGATCCATGTGAGAAATGTTCTGAAGTCGAACATGGAAAGACATCGCTTGATTACCAGTCAATGCTGTAAACTCTTAACAAGCGCGAGAGGAATCACCGATAATGATAATGACCGTCAAGGTACTGCAGTACAATTTATGTGGTGTGAATAAAGGACTTGGCATCGAACACCACGCAAAATCTTTCGATCGAAGGCCATTGATGTAAACCTGTCGCCGGAAGTGAGAAACTTGCCATTGAGGCATGCAAGCTTCAAAGTACTGAATGGGGTGTTCCTAGATCAACTTCTTGGATAATGAGCTGATGTCGACAAGAAATGATCCGTCACAGGAGGGCCTTAATGAATCCCACATCAATGACACGGAATGGAGCAAATGATTTTAATGGAGGTGAAAACGATCTGGTGATATAAGGTTCAGGGTGGCGGTCATGAAAGAATGTAGTATAAATGTATGGTAGTGGGTGAGACACAGGTGAATTCTCTGAATGACTTCTCTTGAACATATCGGCGACACTGATGTGATGGATTGGTAGCATTAACCCCAAATGTGGATGGTATGATGGGACCATGGTGATGTGACCGGTGAATGAAACAACCCAACCCGACACGGACACGGAGTGGAAGTGTCATGTTCAAGAGCGACTTGCTACCAACAAAGTTTCTTCAAGTTTTCTTCCCAATTTTCCCCAGTCATTGCTGGCCAGTACCTCTTTATTTTTTTCAAGCTTGAGGAGGATAACATATGCTTGTTCTATAATTTTCCCTTCGGGCAAACCCATCGCTATGTTTTAACGAGCCTAGCGATAGTGAAACTCGTTCTCGTCTATAGACAAGTTTGTCGCTATTACACTTTTAATGAGTTTAACGACAAAGATAACCCGGTCCTTTTCAATTTTAGAGATTCTGAAAAGGAACGTAAAGGTATCTCCAAAATTCCTTTTTCGTCATCTAATCCCTTAAGTCCGAAAAAGTATAAAACAATACAGAAGGGATGAATTTTCGATACTTTTAACGAGCCGAACAAAACAAGCGCTCGATCTTTTTGTGTAATAATCCCTCAGGTCCAAAAAGATTAAAATCTAGAGGAGGGATAGCACTTCCTGTCCCTTTAACGAGCTGGAGAGGCCAATGGCTCGACAATCTTTTCATATTTTACGAGTCAGTTGAAAAGAGCTTAAAGGAGACTCGTCTTTTGAGGAACGAGTGATAAAATGGGTAGCAGCTGATTCCAGGTATTGTTTGGAATTTTCCAATCACGGCAGTGTTACAAGGATGGCTAGTGAAATCACTCTTCGCAGCTGTTCCTCAAAATGGGTAAACAATCAAATGGGGGTGAATGATCGACCAATGTAAAAGTGGAGGTGACGGTGCAAACACGACCAAGGCTTTAATGGCTGAAGTACTACATTCACGATGGTTATTTACTGGGGGAATAGTTCATTTTTTAATGAGCTTAAACGCGGGGGGAAACATCTGCTCATGGCTTATGTTTATTTTTTAACGAGCTTGAACTATGTGCTAAAATTTCTCGATCAAATGGTCCCTTTTTGATTTTACCATAAATAGCTTTGTTCTTTCAAAGATTGTACTGTATTTTCAAATGCTTCATCAAACTAGTCATAAATGAACAATATATGTTTGAAAACGAGTTAGAACACTAATATTTTACTTTGAACTACGTAAAAAGTAATGAAAAAGTGTTTTTACCTCTCATTTTACCATTTCATTTGAACTTTGGTTTGTTGGAGCTTTGGAGGTGCTTTCTCCCTTTGATTTTCATTAGCTGATTTCGGGAGATTCTGTGGACGATTCTCGGCGCCGTCTGGACCAGGTAGGAGCTAAACCTGAGCTCTTTTATTTCATGGTTTCCATTTTACATTTTGAGCTTGATTCCTAGTTTTTCTAAGCCCCTGGGGTTTGAAAAAATCGTTCTGCCTTCAGCGCATCCCCTGTATATCGAAAGGTGCGTTGAATTTTGGCCTGTCTAAAGGGCATCTGACATGCAACACACCCAGAGCACTACTGTAGGTGCGATGGGCGCAGAGAAGGAATTTTGTGCACAGTTTTTGATGGAAATTTTGCCTGTTTCTTACCAAAATCAGGATCTAACTCTTCTCTTGTTTGTTTTTTAGAGATTTTGGAGTAAGATGACCATTACATGGTGAGAACGTGAGCATGAAGAAGAGGACATGCTTGCCCTACATGATCCGGTTACAGTAAACGCACTGCGGAACTGTGGCTTGCTGAAGTTTTTCCGCATTTCTAGCATGAGACAACAGATCAACTTACTGCAGTATTTGCTCGATGCTTGGGATCTTACCAACCAGGTTTTCCAGATCAGGGGCAAATCTATCCCCTTGACTATAGTAGACATCTATTTCTTGATTGGCTTGTCGAGGCGTGGTGCCCCCATCTCTTTATCAGGTTCGCCCCGAGGAGGTGACTCTGTGAGAGATTATGTTCGCCGGTACTGCAGAGAAGGATCTCAGCCGAGTAAAGACGGCAAGATCATCATCCGCGATGTCACTGACAGGTCCCTCAGGACTATTCTGTTTACTTTTGGTAGGATGGCAGGTGGTGCGGCTCTTCATGTAGCCAACCGATCTTATATGCAGTATGCCTTGGAATGCCTCCAACCGAAGGTGTTCAACTGGTGCGACGCAGTACTTCTTGTGATGAAAGAACAGTTGACCAAGATAAAGAGCGGGAGGTTGAAGAACTTTGGGTGCGGTTTTATTTTGACCGCCTTTGCCTTGGAGAAGATACCACTGATGCAGCCGCAGTATATTGCACTCGATTTACCTTCACCTACTGAACCACGTATGCAAAGATGGGTTGACCATATGTCTAGGCATGCTGGTCAGTCTCAGATTTCATTTTCTGATACCTTCTTTAGGTGGTTTGATCATCAGGAGATGGTTTATTCCAAGTATCCATATGCTAGCATGGACTTCCGGGGTGATCCAGATTTAGTACTGCCGGATGGCGAACAGTGGGGCGCCATTGGTAAAATCTTTGACCATATTCATGTTTATCGTTTTTCATTTATAATGTCCTTGTGCTTTATTCTATCAATACTTTAATCAAACTCATGTGTACATGCAGATGTTGGTCCTGTTCGTCCAGTAGCTCGCCTGAGAGTACCAGCTGCCGCCCCAACAGGAGAGGTTGTCAGAAGGGCTATCCTTCGTGACCTCGACGTGGCCGAGACTCTCACAGCATTACAGGAGCAGGTTGAGGGCCTCACTCTTGGTATTCCAAACGTGAGGACTGACGAGCTACCTTTGAGGTTACAGCGGCATACTACTGGTGTGCCAAGACGATGGACTCGTCTCTTACGCATGATCGCACAGGCTGTGACTTGCTATCACGAGCATCATTAGACTAGGGTGCCCCCTAGCATTTTGAGTTTTTTGGTCACTTGACCGATTTTGTCTTGGTTACAGAACATTATGTGTAAACCATAAACAGTTATATATATTTTTGATTTTCGGAGTTTTATTTTGGTTAAGTTACATGATCCAAATGCAAACATTGATGGTATGTTTCTTTTTATAAATGTTGCAAATGTCTATCTAACACATAATTTGCCAATGAGTCAGTTAATGTGTTTAAGTTTCTGGAAATATGTTGATATTGAATAAAATCAAATTGTCTTTCCAAAATCTTAACCCTTAGGAACATGCGATAAATAGCTGGGTTTTGGACGGAATAGATACCAGTGAGTTGTAGTATTACGAGTTGTGAGTCTAGCCTGACAATTAGTCGGCGTATACCATGTGTGATGGCATCAGAGAGAAGTTCTATCAACGCGCTATATTCAGCGATGTTATTTTTGATTGACCAATACATACCCCTCTGAAACTTACTAACTCGCCGCTTGGATAAAAAATAGCCCAGGCTGCGGAAGATAGGTTCCGCGAACTACGACTCGCTCCGTCGGCATATCCAACACATGACTCCAATAGGTTTGACATCTGCAACAAATGTAAAAAGTGGATTACTTGACCAAAATAAACACTTTAGCGAAAACAAAAACGTAACAAAAGCATACAGGTTACCATTACGCATAGTAACGCTTGAGGTACAACCCGTTACGAGGTTGCGCCAGTGGAATTCCATCATAATCCATTAACTCGTAGGCTCCTTTTGCCAACACCTGTTTAACAATATAGGGGCCCATCCATAAATACTTAAATTTACCTGCTCCCAATTCATCAGATTCTTGGTTGTAAAACAAGACCAAGTCACCTTCTGAGAAGACACGGGGTTTGACATTTTTGTCGAACTGCGCCTTGACTCGTTTCTTATGGGCTTCGTTAGCCAAAGCGGCATCACGACGGGTTTCATCCAATTGGATTAATTCCAAGAAACGAGCTTCTTCTTTTGAAGTTTCGGGGAGGAGATCAATTGCGAGTTTGAGAGACGAGATTTCGCACTGGATTGGTAAGACTGCTTCCAGGCCATATACCAGTTGGAAAGGTGTAAACCCGGTTGCATTCCTTACCGATGTTCGGTAAGACCACAAAGCTGAGTACAGGATTAGGTGCCATCTTCTCTTGTGAACTCCAATCATCTTTTGCAGCATGCGTTTCAGCACCTTGTTGATTGCTTCATCTTGTCCATTGGCTTGCAGATAATATGGAGTAGAGCTGTCGTGAGACAACCCTAGTTTGGCAGCTAATTCGACCATCATGTGATTGCGAAAATGCGATCCATGGTCTGTGACTATAGCCTGTGGTATGCCGAATCTGGCAACTACATGATTGAAAAAGAAGAGGGCATCTGTTTCACCAGTATTATCTAATGTAGGCATCGCCTCGGCCCATTTGGTAAAATAGTCAACTGCGACTATGATATACCCATGCCCCTAGGTCGAGGTGGGGTTACATGTCATGAAATCGATGCCCCATTTGGCGAATGGCCAAATAGCAACTATTGGCTGCAGAGGTGCGGGTGGTCTTCTGGTTTTGCTATCGAAAATTTGACAAGCATGGCAACTTCTGACTGCGGTTATGCAATCTTTGAACATTGTTGGCCAGAAGTATCCTGCTCGTAAGATTTTTTGCGCTGTAGCATATTCGGATTGATGCCCCCCACACGCGCCTAAATGACAATCATTCAGGACTTTTTCGGCCTCCTCAATGGTGAGGCACCTTCTCAGAACTGTATCGATACCGCGACGGTAAAGTGTATCACCGACGATCATGTAGTCTTTTGCTTGGTATCGAATACGTTTTTGTTCGGAGCGGGAGGTGTTTGGTATGTTTTTTTGGGTTTGGAGATAAATGATTATATCCCCATACCACTCATTGCTTGAATATATCAGAAACAAACTTTCGTCCACGATTGTTTCATCGGATGTTTCATCGTTGGACGACGATGGGAGATCGCACAATAATTCTGCGAAAACTAGAGCTTTCTTTGACTTGGATTTTACAAATTCCAGATCAAACTCTTGCAAAATTGCTATCCATTTTGAATATTTTCCCCCGAGAAACTGTCGCGACAATATATAAGTCATGGGGTTTCAATCTGACAGAATGGTAGTATTTCGAAAGAGGACATAGTGTCGAAATCTCTGTATCGCTTGAACAGCTGCGAGTGCTAGATTTTCAACATAAGAATATTTGCTTCCTGTATCATTTAAGTTTTTACTTAAATAATATATAGGATGTTCAATCCCATTGACTTCTTGAACTAAAACCATTGCGATGGTCATATCTGCTGCAGCCAGATACAGGTTAAAATCCTTTTGATAATCAGGAGCATACATTAATGATGCTTTCATTAGGGATTCTTTTAAAGCATCAAAGAAAGCTTGTGCAACCTGATCCCAGACAAAGGGTACTTCCTTTTTCAAAAGACGTGTATAACCTTTAGCAAGTTCAGCGTAATTTGGAATGAACCTCCTCAAAAAGTTCCCTTTCCCTTGGAGTTTATGAATCTGAAGCAAATTCGAAGGTGGAGGCAAATTTATGATTGCCTGGACCTTACATGGGTCGAGATGAACCCCGTCCTTTGAGACTACAAAGCCAAGCAAACAACCATAACTGACGCAAAATACACATTTGTGTGGATTGAGTCGTATCTTGTAGTGTCGGCAACGTAGAAATATCGCTCTTAAATGTTGTTGGTGATCAGTCCACTTTCGCGAATGAGCCGGAAGGTCGTCGAGGTATGGTTGAACGATGTTTTTGATGTCATGGAAGGCATAATTCATTGCCCTCTGAAACGTCGCCCCTGCGTTCTTTAAACGAAAGGGTAATTTTCGATATGCGAATGTGCCCCACGGACAAATAAATGCAGTCTTTGACTGGTCCTGTGGGCGGATATTTATTTGATTATACCCGGAGAATCCATCCATGAATGAAAAGATTTCGCATCCGGCGCATTCATCAATTATTTGGTTGATGAAGGGTGTAGGGTAGTTGTCTTTTGGACAAGCTTGATTTACATCCCTATAATCGACGCACACTCTAGTTGTTCCTTGTTTTTTCATAACAGGGACAATATTCGATACCCAATCGGTTAGAGGAACCAGGTAAATGAAACCAGCATGGAGAAGTTTTTCAACTTCTGCCTTAATGGCAGCAGCTTTCTTGGGGTGCACCTGCCGTAGCCGTTGTCGTACTGGTTTGACATCTGGATACATCTTAATTAGGGAAAATTTTAAGAACCCCCCCTAAATTTATAAATATAATAAATTGGCGAATCTCCATGGTATATAGGAAAAATGGAAGGCGATTTTATCAATAATATAATATGTATATATAATTTTTTGGCGAATCTCTCACCAGGCATGGCGAATATTTTACTCAATTATAAAATCTTGTAAGATCTTGGCGAGTCTTTCACTAAATAATAAAACTTTGTAAAGTCCTAGTGAATCTTAGCATATGCTACATGTTGGTTTAATTCCCCCATTTAAATAGGCTACATTCCAGGTGAATACCATGGGTCAATACCATGTGCCATTTTGGTGAATACCATGGGTCAATACCATGTGCCATTTTTATTTTTATTAATTCTAATATTAGGGTTAATAATGGTTTTTTGCATGGTATTAATAACAATCTAGTCCATGGTATTTGTCCCATAATATTTTGGTCATAAGTTTCACCTAAATATAACCCATTTTTTGAGTGTTCGTAAATATAAGGTGACTTATGGAGTAAATATAAAAAAATGTTTTATTTGTTTACCATACCTCTCATTTATTTATATTTTTATTAATTTACCATACCTCTTTTACAAATATGGTATTTGGCCCATAGGATTCACTTAAACAAAACCTCTTTCTTGAGCCTTCATAAATAGAACGAGGGTTATGGACTAAATATAAAAAGAGGTTTTATTTATTTATGATACGTCTAGTTTATTTATATTTTTATTTATTTACCATACCTTTTGAGTAAGTATAAAAAGACGTTTTATTTATTTACCATACCTCCACTTTACTTATATTTTTATTTGTTTACACTCTTACATGTATATAAGGTGACTTATGGAGTAAATATAAAAAATGTTTTATTTATTTACCATACCTCTCATTTATTTATATTTTTATTAATTTACCATACCTCTTTTATAAATATGGTGTTTGGCCCATAGGATTCACTTAAATAAAAACTATTCTTGAAAATGGGCGAATGGATTCACTTAAATAAAACCTATTCTTGAAAATGGGCGAATGGAAGGTTGTAAGTCCTAATTTCAAGGGCTAAATTTACCTTTTTTACCCTCTCCCTTAAAATAAGGTGGGCTATTTGAGGTGATTTGTAAAAATGTACTATGATACAAAATATTCGCCCACTAAAAATTTAAAACCCCTTAATTTCGCCAAAGGGCGAACATTCGCCCCTAAAATTATCCTTGATCTTAATTTCATGTTCAACAATACTCGAGTCAATGCCTGCCATTTCAATATATGACCAAGCAAAGACATCTTTGAATTCGCGAAAAAGAGCGTTATATATTTCTAGTTCTGAAGGAGAACAACATTTGCCAACATAAATATTCTCTACAACATCTGTTTTGGTTGAGATATTTATGGCGATAGTCTCTTCAATGTTGGACAAGTTTCGCTCTGAATCCACCGTGTTTACAGTATTTGATAGAAAATCAAAAACTGAAGGATGATAAAGGTCATCTGGAGTGTCTTCTCCACAATTCGGAAGAAGGGAATGATGGTGGGAATCATTCCATGGTGCCCCTTCAATTACCATTGATTGGACAATTCCTTCGTCGGTGACATGCACTCACAACCAAGGATCTGAAGGGGTACCATATTCTTTAGACCTATCTATCCAAACGCTTGTTGAGCGTTGATTTGGGTTTGCCTCCCATGCTAGGAACATTGATTGCTACAATATTTCTGTTGGGCTTGGAGGCAAAACCATCGCATGATCCATGTCGATATCGTTTTCTGAGATCTTTTTAGAAGATATCATATTGTAGGTTCCTATCGACGCTACTTCCGCCAAATTGATTGGAGGTGGAAGGGCGAAAGTTCCCATTAATATAGGATCTTTTAGTAGGCCTACTCCGATATTTTGAAGCGAATGAGGGCTTCCATGGATCATAGGAATGCTTCCTGTAACTTGAGAACCATTGGGTAGGAAGTTTTGTTGATCGAAGATTGTAATCCCTCCTTGAAAGGGAAATGCAATCTTCCTAAAATAGGTTGACACAACCGCAGCCATAGCATATATCCATGGTCTTCCCAGCAGGATGTTGTAATCGAGATTTCCGTCAATTACTTCAACATCTATTTCTACTGTTTTCCCTCCTAGTTCAACTTTCAAGTTACTTAGAATACCATATGGGGTATACGTCCTTCCGTCGAATGCTTTTAATGTCCTCAAAGATCGCGACAAGGTTGGAGATCCTAAAGTTTTCCAGCAAGTCATCGACATAATGCATGTAGATGCCCCCTCATCAATAATTATTCGATGAACAGTTTTGTTGAGGGCTTTCACTTGAACAAGGAAAGCTAGTTGAGCTGGTAATTGAGGATCGTATCCTTTATGATCGAAGGATACAAGATTGGAATCCTTTGGGTCTATCCCACCAATGGCTGATAATAAAGCCTGCCTTTGGGATGGGCAATTCTGTAGTAATTCAAGAGTCAACATAGCGGATGGCGATTGGGCCAAATCTTCCACTATATTATAATGCTGCGCTGCTCTAATGCGGGGATTAAATTTCGACTTGTGTACTACTCCCTTTGGCGGTTTTATTGTCAATTCAGGAATGATGAGTGGCACAACTTCTGTCGAAGTTGTTGTCGAACTACTAGGTTGATCTTTATCTTTGTTGTTTGACAGCTGTGGATTCCCATAATCTTTGTTCCTTGTCGATATCAAAGCATCATTTTGCTGTTTTGAAACAGACAACATTAGCACTTGAGACGGGGAAGCATTTCCACTTTCAACTAGATTTGTTCCTGGATTTGGAAACGGATCAGTTAACACTGCGGAGGTTTTTGAATTCTTGAAGAATTTCTTAAGCTCATCTCTGTGTGGACAATTTGCGGTCCAATGATCCTCATCGCATATAAAGCATGGATTTTTTGGTTTCCTATCTCCAGGAGGGTTTGAAGAAGATTTTTCAAGTGATGATTCCTCCTGTTTCTTCTTCTTCCCTTTGCCTTTCTTCTTGGTCCCTGGTTGTTTAGTTTTTTGCTGTTATCTGTCGATACGGCATTTACTTCCAAGGCAAGAAGTTCATCTTTTGCATTTTGACCTGAAATCTTACGGGCCTTTTTGGATGTAGCCTTTGTCGATTTCGTGTTTTTTGTGCCAATCACGCCATCGCCGACATGAGAGTCATTGTTTGATTTAGGAGGAGGAGGAATTGAGAATTCCGGTCTAGGGGCGTCGGGTATTTTATCGTAGAGCGTGCCGGACTGAGTGTAAATCAAGTCCAAGTACTGCGCACAAGCGATAACTTGCTCTTCTGTTACGACTCCCCCTTTTGCCACATCTTCCGTGATGGAAGGTAGTAATGACTTGATAAACCATTCAGCTAAGAGCTGATTGGGAACATACATTTTTACTATTCTACGACGACGTCGCCACTCATGTATATGGTCAGATATGTGAGTGGCCGTTGTCTGTTTGAAGTTGGTATGAAGTTTTGTTCCCGTTTCGTACCTTATTGGTAACTGAAAATGGGTTAAAAAGGTTGTGGCTAAGGTACTGAAGTTGTCGAACGAAGCTCTAGGCAATTCGATGTACCATTTTGCCGTTGGACCCATTAACGTCCTCTGAAAGAGGCGAAGTCTTATCGAATCATCATTTAGGGTGTTTGATGAACACCATAGATGAAAGGTCATCACATGATTGGATGGATGTTCATCCGGATTTCCATTAAATTTAGGAATATCTGATGGAAGTTTATGCGGAATCGCTGGCCACCAAGGGGCGTAAGAGATTGGATCGTTTGTTAACCGATTTAAATCAGGTAACTCTAAAGTTGCCACAAAGGGTAACTGCTGATTCAGGTTAGGTGAAGCATACCCAGGATAAGATGGGATTGCCTGAGAAGTTGGTCTTTGCATACCGGCATAATGCATTTGATGCTGGTAACTTTGGTAAGGTTGGTGGGCATGACCATTGTAAAATGGTTGATTTTGACCATTTTGAATATACGGTTGTCCACTATTTGCAAAGATTTGTTGCTCAGAACCTTGGTGTACTTGTTGGAATTGCGGTTGTTGGTTTTGTATTAGCCATGGTTGTGAAGCCATGTGTTGTTGCCCGATACTAACAGTTTGACCAAGATGAGGGGTAATTGTACCCGTCTAAACCTGTGTCATTCCACCAGTCGGCGATTGTGGTTAAGTCGCAGGGTCAAGGGGCTGTTGCATTACAACCTGAGAAACCTGAGGTTAGCATACAACAGGTAGCGCTTGAACTTGCGACACCGTCACAATAGCTGGCGTAGTTGGTATATTTGACATAGGTAAGCATTGTTGCATTGAATATACAACTCTTGGTTGTTGAGGTAGTATTGGTACCCAACTACTTGAGGTAATTCCAGTATAACCCGAATGTTGTTGTGAACTCCCGTATGGATATCCTCCCGGAGGGGATAATGAAAGGGTATACTGCCCCCCATACAGTGGTAATCTAGAACTCAAGGGAATGGTTTTCCCTTGGGGGCCGGACTACCCAAATTGACCTCCAAATGGATCAATTTGTTGAGACTCAACATAAGAGTTTATGGATATTATTCCGGATGAACAAACAAGAACAGACCATACTGTCGAAATGGCCCCTGAGTGGGCTCCTTCTAGCGGTTGAGAGCTAGTCGAGACAGATGGTATACCGACGAACATTTTTGGAGTGATAGCAGGGAGTTCTGCCATTGCTGTGTCAGATGACACAGTCCTAGATGTCGACGGTTGTTCAGACATTTCTAGTCTATCCAAAAGATTACCTAGCGATTCTACAGGAGCTTCTGCTGGCGGTAGACTAACTTCTGATGAAGAAGGATATAGAGTGATCCCGACTCCAAATTGCGATGGAGTACTCGTTGGAGGATCTTCCACAATCTCTTCTATGGCAATCAGACCAGGTGGAAGGGGAAGACCGTCAGGTCCGTAGAATATTTATGGTGCCGAAGAAGGTATGGAATCGGCAGCGACAAATGTTTGAAGAGCAAGACTCTCCGAACCGGTTGAAAATGGAACTGGTTCGGTAACACAAGTGTTTACTCTCAGACTAGGATCCGTATCACTGTCCTTTTGTGGCTGCTGAACTTCTTCTGTAGAGGCAGGGTTTCCAGAAATGTTTGGAGTAACCGAAGTCTCTGATGTTGTTAGAACACATGTTCTAACTTTAACAGGAGATTTGGAACCGGTTAAACGAGTTCGCTTTGTCCGTACTAGCTTCGATTTCGGAGACAAAGACGGCTGACTTGTAAGCCTTCGCGAACGACGGGGTTTGAATTGACTTTCTTCCACGATTGTGGATTACTCGATCAACTAAAATAAAGGGGAAGAATGTTTTCGAATTAAATGAATTTTAGACGCTTTGACACAACTTGTTTTTTCAATTTTTAAGAGTCGAGGAAAAACAAAAGATGACTCTAGTCACCTTCGATTTTTAATGAGCCTGAAGTGACAAGTGCTCAGATGGACCTTTTTTGTTAAGGAGTCTGAAAAGGAATGAAAGGGACTGCTCTTGAAATCTAGGTAGAGGGATTACCAAACCAATCGCAAAACTGCAGAATACTTTTTACGGTATGGCAGTCAATCTTCCCGAATGTTGTGTTCAGTGCATTGCGATCGATAGGGCGGAAGACACGGCTTCCTATGGATAAAGGATTAAGCCTATTGGGGTCTCCCAAAATATACTTGACGGTACGTGGGAGCACAAGTCATACTGGCACTTATCGTCTCAAAGTGGAGGAATCACCCAACCATCAGTGAGAACAACAGCTACCAGGCTTTACGACGCTGGAATACGTCTCTAGCCTAGACTTCTAAATGTTGTGCGTTAAGTTCCAAAGCGTTGTTAGATTCATTGAATTTATTTTAAGTTGATCTTGTTTATGAAGTTTGCCTTTCAGGTTCATCGCGAGATGTAGATGTAATTCCTAAAATGCAATCTTGAAGAACTCGAACAAGGAAGAGTATTCGTATGCAATCTGAGGTAAGATGATAAACAAACTTTTTATCTTCTTTGTGCAATGAAAATCCTAGCTACTAAGGAAAAGAAAGACAGAATCTTTTCACAAAGAGCAAAGAGCACACTCTATATGCACTTTCCTAAATCAAGCCAATCAGACTGTCTATATGCAAATGCACATGCATGTATTTGTTTTCGACTTTCTTAGTATATGAATGCTAAAAAGAAAGTTGATGCACAAATCTGAATTTCTTTTCAAGCGACAAATATCAACAAGTTTCTTTTCGAAATCAAAAAATGGAGACGATCACAACACTTTACGATTTTGAACTGAATACTTGTTCTCGACACTAGAAAATTACAAATTCAGACCAAAAGCAATAATAACAGGATAATCGACCATCAACAACAATCAAACTCTTTCCTACGATTGAAATCGACACTTGCAACAGTTTCAAATCAAAGGACAACAGTACGATTATGCTACTTTTGCAAAGGAGAACTGTAAATGACTCAACAAACACAAAAAAACAGCTACAATTCTTTTCTACAAAGGAGGCGGAATAACAGCAAGGAAAAGGGGTTTCAAACAGACATATACTGATCACAGGCAGCAAAATTCAGGAGTAGAACTGGAAAGAATGAATCAAAGAAACCAAAACTGCACAGAGCTAGTCTGATCAGCGCACCTGTAACACAGAGAATTTGAAATGCAACGCGGCTTGTACACTTGGGAAGTGCGCTGAAATTCAGATTCTCTGAACAGTACCTGCGCTGGGCCAGAAACGAGACTCTGTTCGGGTTCCGTGTCACAGTTTGCAGTTCAGTTCTTGGGTTTTTGCCGAGCAAAAAGCAATCAGTAATGCAACAATCAAGGGTAGATCTAAGGAGGATCTAAGAGCTATCACAAGGGCAATCAGATAGTTTGTGAATCAGTTGTTTAAATCATAAACAGATCCAGTAGATGGATTGAAGTAGCAGTCATCTACTTTTCATTTGTTATGGAAAATGCAGTTCGAATGCTACTTGTAAGTTTATGAAACAAACAACAAAGAATGATAAACAAACAAACTAATTAGCTCCCCAGTGGAGTCGCCATTTTGTTACAGGGAAAAGTGTCTATATAGAACTGCTCTATCCCACTAAGGTGTGACAACTGCCTTAGAAACAAACAGAGAAAAGCTACTTTCGTTTTTCCTTTATGAATTATAGATAGAGAGGAACAGAAAGACCAACCTATGTCTTGCGCTAATCTCCTGATTTGATTCCTATCTTCTTTGATAGTCTTCAGCTACCTGCTCCCTTGCACGCCCAGCTTCACAAAGTACCTGTAGGATCACAGAAGCATAACACTATACAAAGACGTGGATCTATAATCATAAACAATCTAGGATCAGATGTAAATTGACCATACAAATGTAGCAAGCATCAATGACACAAAAGCATGGAGGAAAACTCGAATAGCTTTTATTGATAAACAAGAAAAGAGCCAAGAGGAGTTACAACTAGTTGTTCTGACCCAGCATCAACCTCCCAGCAAAGAAGCCCCTCTTCACCTCAAACAAAGCTTAGATCACCCAACAATCTAATGTTTGTCTCAAGAAACCAACAACAATTCCTTACAATATGCAAAATTCCAGCCCCCTGGATCTTTGGGATGAGGGATCCATATATAGATGTTTGTAATGGAGATGAGTCAGCTCATGATTTGATTAGTGTTTTCCCTCTGATAGTTCTTTCTTCCACTTGGAGATTGATGGTCTCTTACTCATCCTTGGTTGAATTCAGTGAGGCAAGTGTCACAGGAGAAGATTCTGGAAGTTTCCATTGCCTCTCTACCTCGCGGAATGACACTGCCATTTGTCATTTCTCGCCCATCGCACCCCACAGAAGGGATTTTTGAAATGCAACGCACCCACACAGTGTATTTAGGTGAGATGCAACGCACTTAGCCAGTGGAGCAACTGAAATGATCCTGTTTTGACCAATTCTGAGCAGTTTTTCATGGAGAACTTCTGGGAGAAGCTGTAATCTGTTGACCTTGTTCCTTTATGGGTTAGAACAACACTTTTAGGGACTTAGGAGCCCTTGGTTTATGGACATTTCATGCTTGGGGTTGTAGGGCCCAAAAATGTCTATAACACCTATGAGGTTTAATCCTGGGTAGCCTCGCTAATGAGGCCCATCCTCAACTAGTTGTGCTAGTAGGACTTGACTGAATAATAATTTATTTTACCTTATTCATATTTCTCAAATTCTAAAATATTTTGTAAATCTATAATCAAAATAAGTTCAGCACAACATTATTTTCCTATCTCAATTACTAGGTTAGTTGGCCAATGTTTATCAGCAAGGCTTACTCATTTCATTTCTTTTTAAGGTTGATCATGACAGACCTTTTCTCTTATGGGATGAAGTGGAAGCGAAAAATTGGAAGATATAGTACAAATCTAAACTTACAATACAATGTTTGTGTGGAAATTTGTAGACGAGTTTGAGATGAACATCTGTGGAGATTTTGCACAGTTTCAAGCTATTCATATATACAACACATAATAGTTTTCGTAAACCATGGTTAAACCCCCAAAGAATCACCTAATCATTTTTCTCTTCATCACATTTTCACTCATTTGTTCCTCCTCATCCTCTCCGAATGATGGTGGAAATAATGGTGGAATAAAGGTTTCCTATTGGCCATACTTCGCAGTCACTTTCTCACCTCCATCCTCCATCAACAGACCTCTTCTCACATCTCTTCTACACTTATGTATACCTAAAAAACTACATAATCTAGGTGGAAGTACCTACCACTGAGGACCCACTAGAATTCACCTCAACTCTCCTTAAGAAAAACCCCTCTCTCAAAACTCTTATTTATATCAGTGACGACAATAGTGCCTTATCTTTAATGGCCAACAATACCTCCCACCACAAAGTTTTCATAAATTCAATGATCGTCATGGCCATGAAATATGACTTTCACGACCTCAATATCGACTGAGAGTTTCCATAAGATGCAGTAGAGAGTATAGTTTCTTCCTACCACCACCTCCCTCACCACTTCCTGCCTTGCTCTCTCAATCTCCTCCTCCTCCTCCCTCTTTCTCTCTCTCGCTCTCTTGCTCTCACTCGTCTTTCCCTCTCCATCCCCCTTCTCTCTATCACTTCAAATATCTCATGTGTGTTCTTTTTTCCCAACCCCCCTCCTTATCCCTCTCTCACATTCTACGTTCCCTAATCGCCCTCTCTCACTTTGCTCACTTCTCCTTTTATCTATCTCTTTGTCCCTCTCCCTGTATATAAAAGAACCACCATTATTTACAATTGAAACAAACACACACACACACACACATATATATAATTACATAATCAAATACTTAAATTTGAACTTTGAGTATGTAATCAATGTTATTAACATTTAGCAGACCTGGTAAGAACTTAGTGAGAGTGCAAGTTCTATCTCAACCCATTTTAACAATAGATTTGACTAGAGTGAATAAAGGCTAAATGGATAGAGGAAAACAAGGTGAGAAAATAAACCCAAATATAAATTTGAGTGGTTCATTTCAATCCTGAAAAGATGTTAAGACAAATGTTTTAATGTTAAAGAAACAATAGACAACCTTGCCCTAATCAAGAAATGATAAGAAACTCACACAAACAAAGGGGATAAAAATAATTGTATAATAAGGAAAAAAAGATTGAAGGTGGAATATGCATATCATATATTATATAAATAAATAGCAATAATTTTATTTAAATTAAAAACATTTAATTTATAAATACTTATATCCAAAGAAATAATGTGGAAAAACTAAAAAACAAATATTTGAGAGGATCGATACACAAACTTGTCATACATATGAAAATGATAATGAACATAATCCATTTATATTTTTCTTATCATTCTCAAAATCAGATGAAGTAGCCCATATGACAATATACGTTTAACATAATTTAAAAATATATATTTTTAAATATATATTTATATTATATATTAACAAAAATAATCTAAATTTAAATAATTTTTGAATTACTAGAAATTATATCAATAATTAATTGCAAATCTAAAATAAACCCAAAAAAAAAATTGGGTGGTTCATTTCAATCCTAAACCATATTAGGAAAAATGTTTTAATATTAAAGAAGCCATGGACAACCTTCCCTTATAAAAAAAAATGATAAGAAACTCACACAAACAAAGGGGATAAAAAAAATTGTGTGATGAAGGAAAAGAGTTTGAATTTGGAGTGTGCATTTCATATTATATAATATATAAATAAATAACGATAATTTTATTTAAATTTAAAATTTTTAATTTAAAATTTTTTATATCTAAAGAAATAATGTGTAAAAGATAAATAAATAAAATATTTGAGAGAATATATATATAAAAAAGATAACAAACCAAATCTTTTCATTTTTTCTTAGTATTTTAGAAATCATATATATGACAATACTAATTTAAATTAATTTAAATATATAAATTTTTAAGTTTATATCAATTTTTTCCTTTGGGAAAAAGTCGTAATTTCTATTAGAGTTAAGAAATTACATTTTTTATATGCCGAAGCATTCATATAGAGGCAGCTGTGCCTGTCAAGTTCATAGATAGTCAAAATAGAACAAGATGTCTCCACGCAGGGAGCATTTCCAAAACTGTGTACTAGTAGTGTTCAGAATTATAGCCTTGCTCTTCGCAGAGAGCCATATATATATGCTGATAATATCAAAAGTATGGTGTTGTACTCAGAACTAGACAGAGGAAATATATACAAACTATTAACAACAAAAAGAAAAGTCTGTAATGGGCTTTTATAGCCCATCTCCCATATGTTCATCAAAGGGTCTGTGATAATGCTGGTAGTATGATCCATCGATTTCCTCCTGTATCAGCCAGTTATCTCCTTGTCTGTGCGCTGCCTCTTTGGAGAGCTGGTCGGCGATGGTGTTTTGTTCCCTGTAGATGTGTCGACAGACAAATGATTCAAAGGAAGCAGTCAGTCTTTTTGCTTCATCTAATATGTGTCTCAACGAAAATGCATGACAATGAGATGCATCATTCAGCCAATTGCATACTATTTTAGAGTCTCCAAACAGCTGGAGGTGCCTGCATTGTTTTTGGATGGCATAGTATATGATGTGTTTAGCTGTGCACAGTTCAACATAATTATTTGTGCCTCTGCCTAAATTTATTTGTATTTTATAGCAGTGTGATTCGTTGAGATAAAGAATTGCTCCTCCTCCGCAACCCACTTCTTGCGCTGATCCATCAAAGAAAGCCCATGGTTTCGATTTGTCGATATTCACCTGTCTTATGATACGAGCTGGGGCTGAGGTTTCCTCTTCAGGGATCATGTTATAATCAGCAATGGTGTGGTGTAGGATAGTGGGCCAATGTGGAGCTCTAAGGTTAAAGATAGCCTGATTTCGGGCAATCCAAACTGCCCAGCAAGCAAGCAGCGGAATATTGATGGATTTCCCTGAGTGGTTCTGATTCCAGTTCTCCCATGCATCCATTATATTATTGCCTTGCCAATTTTTCAATTGCGGGAGGTGAGTGTTGAGGGCATGCCAAAACTGTAATGTAATGCTGCAGTTCAAGAATAAATGTTCAGTGCTTTCTTCGTCCTCATGACATAGATGACAGCGAAAAGGTCCATGAAAGGATCTCTTCATGAGATTTGTGCCCGTTGGTATTTTATCAAACAGAATGTTCCACATAAGCAGTCGAGTACGGGGGGCCGACTTGAGTTTCCATAAAGCTTTCCATGAGGGGTGGGTATTCTGTGGCTTGTGTGGCTCCATTAGTTTTAGATAGCCAAGCTTCGGGACGTATGCTCCATGCTTAGCAAAGGCCCATATGATTTCATCAGGTCCTTCATAGAGCCTGATGTGGGCTTGTGTGAGCGCGTCCGTGTACTCCATCCATTCATTTTGCCACTGTGCCGGAATTTCTAATGCTTGCGCACTGGTCCAAGCCTGATGGGGGAAGGAGGAGTTTTCTTGATCTCCAATATGCATGATGTTGATGATACCTCTGTCATTAAGGTGCCTGATGAGGCCAGCTGATAGTCTGTGGATGTTTCCACATCCTACCCACGGGTCCTGACCTATACGAACCGCATTGCCTGCCTTAATGCGCCAAGTTAATCCTTCACGTAACAGAGGTAAAGTACCAATAACCGCTTTCCATATGATAGATATGTTATGATTTGTTCCATGTTGAGTGCAAATCCAGTCCAGCACGTTCAGGGGCTTGATGTATTTTGTATATGCTACCCGTGTCCATAGTCCATCAGAGGTGAGGAGCTGCCACCCAAGTTTGGCAGCCAGTGCCCTGGAGAAAAGGTTGAGCCTCTTGATACCCCATCCCCCCCAGCGCTTGGGTTTGGCGATGGTGTCCCATTTAACCCAAGCAAATAGTCTACCTGGCTGATGTCCCTTCCAAAGAAATCTGCTGCAAATATGTTGTAACCTGTTCAGTATGCCCTTAGGTATCCAGGTAAGGGCCATCCAGTAGACTGGCGTGGCTTCAATCACAGCTTTAATGAGGATCAGTCTGCCTGCACGGGAGAGATATCTATGGTACCATACCTGGAGTCTCTTTTCCACCTTAGCTATGAGCCATAACCAGTCAGCAATTCTGTAGCCATTAGGTTTCAATCTGAAACCAAGGTACTTTATACCATCCGACAGGGTCAAGTTGATAAAGGGGAATCGCTGAGTAGCAAAAGCTGTTTCATGTATAGAGCAGCCAATTGTAGTAATGGTGGATTTATTATCGTTGATCCTCATACCTGTAGCTTGCTGGAAGAGAAGAATGGAGTTATGGAGGGTAGTGGAATCCCCAATACTGCCATTCAAAAAGATCAGGATGTCATCAACAAATAATAGATGGGTGAGGTAGAAATTATCCGCAAGTTTAATGCCAGACAAATGATGCCTGTCACGGGCAGATGAGATAATTCTACTTAAACCTTCCATAATGAGTAAAAACAGCAGCGGTGAGAGCGGACAACCCTGTCTGAGTCCTCTCTCAGAAGTGAAGAACGAGGTAGCTTCCCCATTAAGTAATACACTATAGGATACATCAGTGATGCAACTCATAGTCCATTTGATGAAGTCATAGGGGAACCCCAGATGTGTGAGCAGTAGCCTTAAGTATAACCAGCTAGTTCTGTCAAAAGCCTTGGACAGATCCACTTTTAGGATCATTCATTTTTGCTTTTTGATCTGCAAGGTGTGCATTAGTTCTTGGGCAGTGGCTATGGCCTCATGGATCTGTCTATGGTGAAGGAAAGCAAATTGTTCGGAGGATATGTGATGCGAGAGAATGGGCTTGAGGCGATTAGCAATGGTCTTGGCTATGATCTTGTAGAGGCAGTTGCAGAGGGAGACGGGACGGAAGTCATCGAAAGTGCTCGGGGCATTTGATTTGGGGATGAGAGCAATGAAAGTGGATTTAATGGCAGAGGATATTCTACCTCTCTTTCTGCTGTCTTCTACAATCTTCAGAAGGTCATTACCCAGGATTTCAAAGAAAGCAAGGTAGAACTCAATGGTCCATCCATCTGGGCCAGGGCTTTTATCTTTTTTGAACCATTTCAGTGTAGCCTCCAATTCTGCCATGGTCACTTCCTTCTGAAGTTCCTCAGATTCTTCCTGTTCTATATATCTAGGGAAGAGTTCGGCCACCCTCATGATTTCTAAGATATTAACTTCTTCAGGAGCTTTATAAATGCCTCTAAAGTGCTCTGTGGCCAGCCTGGCCAAGTTTCGTTGTGAAGTAACAGGATGCCCTTGGTCGTTCCTTAACTCCCAGATAGTATTGATAACTTTCCGGCCATTAGCAAACTTATGATAAAATTTTGTATTAGCATCCCCTTCCGTGAGCCAAATAGCTCTGCTTCTAAGCCTCCAACTTTCTTCTCTTTCTCTCAGGATTTGTGAGCGTTTTGCAATGAGAGAGGTATAATTCTCCTTGCTTTCAGGGGAGAGGAAGGTCCCATTTGACGATTCTTCAAATTCTGCAATGACCCTTTCTGCCTCTTTTATGGTCAGATTATCTTGGATGCGCTTTTGATGAGCCCAATTTTTGGTAATCTGCTTGAGTTCTGTAAGTTTCTTGACAAAACCTACTGAGATATCCTCACCTTCCCTGATGAGATTGGTTTGCCAGTAATTATGGACCAATTGGATGTAAGAGGGATCCTGGAGCCAAGAGGCATTAAACTTGAAGGGGCTTTTGATTTTGTGGGAGTTGTCTTCTGCTTCTAAGTAAATAGGCCGATGATCTGAGATGCCTCCCGATCCAACCCATTGACGAACTCTGGGGAGGTTATTAAACAAAGATTCCTTGATAAGAAATCTATCGAGTCTCCTGGCAAGGCTTTGATCTCCACTTCTGTTATTTGACCAGGTATATTGAAGTCTAGTAGACGGTATATCCACCCATTGATGATCCTCTAGTAGGCTGGACATAGTATCAGATAGGGAGTCGACCTGTGCTAAGTGCCCCCATGACTCACTAAAACCAAGTGAGAAGTTAAGATCCCCTCCAAGAATAATGTTGTCTGCTTGGAATAGTTCAGATTCTAGTAAGGACCGCCAATAGTTGGCACGGTCAGCACAAGGGCCATAGACATTGATTATTCTAATGTCCCTTTCTATAGAATGCGAACTAATGTCTAGTCCAATGAAACCTCTTCCTCCAAAAATATTCCGGACCTCTGCCACTCTGTTATTGACCCCAATGGCCAAGCCCCCTGATCGACCGGATGCATCTAGTGCATGGAAGGTCCAGTTAGGTAGCCAGGAAGAGAGGGTATGGATGAGGGGTTCGACCTGACAGAGTGTTTCTTGAAGAAATATAATATCCAGCAGAGATGATAAGAGCAGTCTCTTTAGCGCTAGTTTTTTGGCTAAACTAGCAAACCCTCGGCAGTTGAAAGAGAGAAACTTCATGAGGGGAAGGGTGAAGGGCCATCCTTCGCTCTAAGGGCCCTGAAGATAGTTTGTTGTCGCCCGAGGGCAACTTCTTCATCAGCAATTTGTCTTGCCTTGGTAATGCGAGAAGGTCGCCCACGGGAGTTCTTGAGGGCCGAGGGGATGTTAGCCAGGTCGAGGCCAACAGCATCCGGACCTCTGTCCTTTGTGCGGGGTCGGAGAGAGTAACGGGGGGAGGACTGGGTCGAAAGAAAAGATAGGGTTGCCAGGGTCGAAGTGATCCGCGAAGGGGGGGCCACCGGTGAAGGGAACGGTAGGGAGCAGATGAGTGAAGTGTGTGAGCGGTAACTCAGGGGGGATGAAGTAGAGGATAAATTAGCAGAGATAGGTTCAGAGCCAATATAATTATGAGATGAGATGCCCAATGACATGCAAGAAATAGGAGAAGTCGAAGAAGGGAAAGTGTGAGACTTACCCGATTGCTCCAAGCCCGCTTGTTCAGTCGGTGGCTGCACAGGTGCTGGCGATGCAGGAAGAGGAACAGAGGGATCCATAGCAGTATCAGCTGTCTCTGAGTTGCTCCGAGGTTCCTCCACATTCTGAGTGCGTTCATGATCCCCATTGTGCTGGGCAGGTTGCATCCTGGGGGGATTGTCCTGAGGCTGTTCAACTACTTCTTCCTTATCAGTCGTCATCGCTTTCCTGAGGAGTGGGCAGTCCCTATATAAGTGGCCCACTTTATGGCACCTGCGGCAGCGATATGGGATGCCTTCGTAATCTATGATCTGCTTGCGCTCTGTATCCCTCCACTGAATGGTAATATATTCTAGCAGTCCTCCTCTTGTGTCCAGGTTGATGAGAATCCTTGGCATAGGCCATCATACCCGTCTGTTGATAGGATTTATCGTAGTCCATGTATGTGCCGATGGCATTGCCAATTCTCCTGAAAATGTCTTATGACCAGTAATGAAGTGGAAGCCCTGGAAGCCGAATCCATACCGGTCCGATGCCTATCTGCTCTGTCTCTGGGCCAAATAAAGGAGACCATCTCTTCAGGAGCACCGGGGCATGGTCAAAGTGCCAGTAGGAGGACAGAACCCAGTTGGTGTGATCAGCACGAGCGAATCTCAGTGCGAACCATCCCCTCACGAAGGTTTGCACGAAGGGGATATCCACCAAATGATGGCCCCA
Organism: Pinus tabuliformis; assembly: GCA_031772625.1. NCBI lineage: Eukaryota > Viridiplantae > Streptophyta > Pinopsida > Pinales > Pinaceae > Pinus > Pinus tabuliformis. Next base: position 317,554,096 of record CM062812.1, read on the forward strand.
AACTTCAGCTGCCCAGGTCTTCAAACGTGCTGCCGAGTAACTTCGTCCCCTGATGCGCCCGACCAAAACTCGATCAGCAAAATCCATAGTCTCACCCCAGCGAATTTCCTCTTCCAATCTAAGAAAGACGTCGTCCTCTTTGGACTTGAAGCACTTGTATTTCCGTTTAGGGCCCCGAGGGGGGGGATTGCTCTGGGGACGACCGGAGGGAGGGGAGCTAGCGTGCAGTTGTGCCGGATTTGATATGCAGAGGAGGGACCGCTAGTGCCAGATACGGCGGGGTGGCCCGAGAGCAGAGTACGGAAGTAAAACTACCAGAGGTATGACCGAAGGAGCCCGGGATACCAGCGGAGGGGCAGGGGAAAGAAGGGTTTTGATGGGGGAAGGGTAAAGAGCTCGCCGCCGGGGGAAAGGTACCAGGGTTAGGGTTGATGCAACCGAAGACAAACCCTAGGGTAGTCGGAGAATGAGGGGGGGTGGAGAGAGCAGGCCAAGTCGGTGGGTCATCCGGGAGGACCACAGGGTTAGTCGGATGCTGGTCAGCAAACGGAAACGGAGCAAAATGATCGGAGAAACCCGTGCTGTACATACCTCCTGAAGTGGCAAATGGAGTGCGCCAGATGGAGACCCCTTCCAATGGGTCAGTGGAATAATCAACGGCTTCGATGTCCTCCATTTCCAGCTGCTTCTCGGATCTGCGAACACCTCGAAACGGAGAGTAAACCGGGGGACAACGACAGTTTGCAGTTCAGTAACGGACTGTGCAAGCTGTTCAAAAACTGTCACAGTAAGTCGTCGGATGTCGCGGTTCAGTCTTCAGCTCTCCAATAAAGCTTCCAGCGAGTAAACGGCAGGTTCTCCGCGGTTAGTGAGAGCCGGTAATAGAGGAAGGCGGGCGTGTAATGGAGGGCGTCGAGCCGCTACTGCAGAGTGCCGAAACCCTAACCTAAGCCTTCCCGTGACCTAGCTCGCCCAGTCGCCATCCTCCTTCTTCTGTCATATATCAATATTATATATATTCACAAAAATAATTTAAATTTAAACCAATTTTTAATTATTAGAAATTATCTAAATAATAAATATTTTTATTTTCATCATTATATCATCAAATACTAAACACAAGTAAAAATATGTAGGTACAACCATTTTTTTGAATTTTATATTAAAAAAAAAGGCAGAATAAAAAGATTACGAAATATCTTTATGCCATAAGGAGTTTCCATGTGAAAATAACTTCTATCCGGCCTTCGTGTAATCATTACAGGTCGTTATATTTTATGTTAGACGATGCACAGATTTTCAACCATTAGATCATAGTTTAAGGTAGTTGAAAGTCGTTAAAAACCGTTGGAAGGTATTTGGTTGCCAAAAGAGTTATCAAGACATGCTATTTGTACTACGATCATCCCATTGAGCAAAAAAATCTTTCTACCTTGGAGCTTGTGACAAAAGTCTCTCACATTCACCCACAAAGTCCCTGGGTAGAGCTTATGTGAGAAGAATTGCATCTGAATCTGAAACTAGAAATCGTGAGCAGATTAGAGGCACTTGGGGTTAAGGTTCCCCGCTTGGTGAGTAGTTAGGACGTGGTGCCCAAGATGTCGGGGATCATATCGAATGAATGTGGTGCCTGAGGTCATCTCAAATGAAAGGTTGGAAAATTCAACCAACTGATGAAGCCCATGCTTGACCTTCTCCCCTGGACATATATGCACGTTGAAGTGGAACTCCAATTGGATCATTGACTTTCACCTTCTCTGTAATGAATTCATTTGTTGCGTGGGTTCGAGAGACCATCTGCCCAGTTCTGACTAAATGGCAAGCGCGATGTGGCATTGGTGAAAAAGGCCTTTGACATGATGAGGCCAAAGTTAATGGTGCCTGGAAACTGGTACCAAATGGAGAGCATGGGCCGCATCCTTAACTCGTATGGAAGATGGGTACAACTGAAACGAGATCCCGAGGATGTTCCATCTCCCATCTCTTGACCATGTACTCCAAGAGTCTCTTGTTTTGGAGTTTCCAATAGAAATGGTGTAGGTTAATGTGTGAAAGTTCTACCGTCTTGAGCACATCAACATATTTTTACACCTTGAAGTAAATTTTGTAAATAAGAAGATTTCTTTTACTACTTGTATATATAAAGATTTCTTTTACTAAGAAAATTTATGTAATTTACATTTGTATAGTATTTATGTGACTAATGTAGCCTAAAATGATATTATAAATTTTATGAAGATTTATTTTACTACTTGTAAATATGAATATTTTTTTTACTACTTTTATTTTTTCACATAATAAGAAAATTTATGTAATTTACATTGTATGGTATTTATGTGACTAATGTAGCCTAAAATGATGTTATAAATTTTTTATTCCAGTAAAAGAAAGCAAAAGAAAATTACATCTGTATAATTCATTATATTCTTAATATAAAATTAGCAAATCTTGTAAATAAGAAGATTTCATTTACTACTTGTAATATGAAAATTTATTTTACTACTAGTAAATATGAATATTTCTTTTATTAATATAAAATTAATATGTAATCTTGTAAATATCAAGATTTATTTTACTAGTAAATATGAATATTTCTTTTACTTCCTTTTATTTTTTTGAGAGAACAAGAAAATTTATGTAATTTAAATTTTACATCTTTATGTGACTAATGTAGCCCAAAAGGATGTATAAAAGAAGTAATTGCCAACTCATGTGTGGCCATCATGGAAGGGAATTTTGGTTGCTTATCCTTGAATGCTAAATTCCTTATTGTTTTCTCTAGGTTGAGTTGACAAAATAATTAGTATTTTGATTTTCATGCATTCTTCTAATTAGACTATCTTTTTAATATCTGTAGAACCCAAAAGTAATTGAGAACTCAGAAGGGGCCCATCTATTGTAGTTGTGAATCAAAAGGGAGAAAGTAATTGAGAACTCAGAAAGGGCCCATCTATTGTAGTTGTGAATCAAAAGGGAGAGATACTTGCAAGTATTCCTTCCAAGCATAAGTTGTGACAAATCCCACAAATACTATGTTTGGGAGTAAGTGTTTGATAGGAAGGTGTTTCATTTAATATTGTTAAAGAAACTAATGTTGATGCTTGGGTAGAAATAAATGAGAAAAAATACTCTCCTAGTCAAATAGGTGCATTTTTGTTGACCAAGATGAGGAAGGCATTTGATTTAATATTTTTAAAGAAACTAATGTATTGTTAAAGAAATTAATGTTGATGATTGGGTAGAAATAAATGGGCAATGAAAGAAATGAAAGACTCTCTTGAATGCAATCATCTGCCTATTTTAATTATGCTTAACACCAAGCAATGAAATATGTTGGGACTTGAATGTAATCATTACTATCCCTGCCTATTTTAATTATGCTTAACACCAAGCAATGAAAGATGTTGGTAAAATTGCAGGATTGGATGTAAAGGAATCATCACCCTCAATGTTGTGAGTTATCCATAGTCATCCCTACATGACTTGTAATATGATTACTTTCCTTATGCTTTCAATAATGTTATATGTTATTGATTTTCAAGTCGTGGAAATCTTGGATCAAGTGAATATCCTTGAGGCAACACTATGGAAATCTGGGATCAAGAGAATATCCTTGAGGCAACACTATGTTCATTGTGCATTGCCTAGTAGCCCATTAACTGATGTAGGTGGATTATTTCCATCTCCCCCTCCACAATTACAATTGGAGATGCAAACTAAAATGTGCACAAATGAGAGATCACTCTTGTTAAGTTCATCCACAGTACGGTAACTAGTTGATACATATATGTTTGTTGTGTTACAAAGATATAAGATACCAATTCTAATCTAGTACTATGTTTTGTGAAAATATATGGCTTGGGGGAGAGAATATCCCTTTAATTAGTTGATACATATATGTTTGTTGTGCTGCAAAGATATAAGATACCAATTTTAATATAGTACTGTGTTTTGTGAAAATATATGGCTTGGGGGAGAGAATCTCCCTTTTATGCCTTATGGTGATGCTAGTATAACTTAGCCTACAACTCAGGTTCTCTTAGTGGCCCTCGATGAAAAGCCTAGATGAGACGAGCATTGGAGGCCCCACCGTAGCCGTCGGTTACAAGAAAAATCTGAGCAATGAAATTGGAGTGATGTTCATTTTGGAGATCAGAAGACTCATAACTCAGAAAAATGTAACATGCAATCTTCGTAAAGGCGGTGACAGGGAATACTATAAAATGTTGGTTAAGGGATTACACCACCGGTTAACTATTAACTTATTATTAGCTTAAAATTATTATTAACTATTAATTGATTATTAATCTGATGGTTAATTATTATTCAACCGTTTAATATTAAATTATTAATTGATTTTTAATCTGATGGTTGATTATTATTCAATCGTTTAATGTTAAATATAAAGATGTAAATTAGTACAAAGTGGCACTTGAGAATTTTTTATTAAAAAATCATTATTTTTATAAGTTTATTAATTTTAGAAAATAATTTTGTCAAAGTAATATTTCACAGAATATAGCTGAGAAATTTTGAAAATAGGTATTGTTTTCAAAGGGTATTTCATGAAGCTTTACACAAAGGAGTATAAATACCCCGCTGAATTTGTCGCTAAGTGTTAGAAAATTATAATAAAAATATTATTGTATTAAAAGTTGCTATTTAAATTGTATAAATTATATAATTCTAATTTATAATTCTAATAAATATCTATTAAGTTTGAAATAAAATTAATTTAAATATATACCAAAATAAAAATAAAAATATAGAGAATTGAAGTAACAATCATTTACAATATAACAAGAGAAGGAGCTTAAAAGTAGCTAGTCCATGCTTCTATGACTTGATTTCTAATTTCTTTTAAAACTCGACATCAGAAAAAACAACTATGTTATAATTTGTTCAGCCAATTATAGGATTTGGAAACTTGGTAGAAGAGGAAGACAATGCAAAAAATTACATTGTAGAAAGAAAATGACATATTATGATGAGATACCTAGAAATTGTTGTTTCCTTGTGACCTTAACCTTTAAAAGTGTGCCTTTATACAAGTCTCGTAGCACGACGAGAAATTTTCCAACCTGAAATACACAATTCTTTTCTCCATATTTTTGTTTTGTATCACATGAATTTCCTCTCTCGCTTCGAGTTAACTACGCCCCACTTTCTTACTGTTAAGACATAAATCCTTACATTTAGTCCTGCGATAGGATATGAACCTTTCTATTAAATGACATTAAAATCCATGTCTCCTGGCTCTTCTTAGTCTTTGGTCGTCAACAATTTTAAACGATGCACTATGAGTTCATCCCACAGAATGTGCAAGGGCAATTGCAAAAGAAGAATGTGAAAGGACAATTGCAATTTTTTTAATGGGGAGTAGTACTTGTGAAAAAAAAGTGCTGTGGGCAATGGATTTGTATGCAAAATGTGTGTGGATGATGCAGGAGCATCCGAACACCTTAGTGGAAAAAAATTAGAGAAAGAAGACACATGGACAACCACATGGACAACCAACCCAACTTTGAACAGAATTCAGTTAATGAACTCATTTCAGTTAAAAATTCAATTAAAACTGAATGTATGTATAATAAGATATGAAGAATTCATTAGTGAATGAAAAAAACAGGGAGAAAACCCTGTGAGTGTGAGAGAGGGAAAAATGTAGTTGCTGGAGAATTCTTGATTAAGGTTGAGATGCCTTAAATTCTAATCTGAGTTTGTAAATAATGAAAATGCCTCTTATGAGAATTTGTGTCTGTGTATTTCTTTCTTGAATTGTTTGCCAGCGATTTAGATTCTTCCACCGCCATCTCTGCTAGAAAATTTTGAGCAGTTAAAGCAGCTATCCATTGCAAGTGTCAGTGTCTCATCTCTAGCTGATTTTCCTTGCCTGCCACATCTCCAGAAGCTTAATTTGAGTGACAGCTCAATAGTGGGGGGTTCGGAATATCTAGTAGAAGCAGTGGGAAAGCAAGGATAGGAGCGTTTTAGCAGGGGAGTGAGCGACGCCGATGGATTAAGAAGTGAAGCAGTGGTCGAACAAGCTCCAGTCACACCAAATAGCTCAGGCGAGATCTAAAAGTGTTGTTTGGCGTGTTTATTGATTTTTCTAACAATAGAAAAATAAAAGTGGGGAGCGATGTAGAGACGGAGAAGGAGAAGGCATCGAAGGAGAAGCGAAAGATGTTGATGTTGCCACCCATCGCTCGCCCTCTCGTAGGGAAGAGGCTCTGCAAGAGAACCCTCAAGCTCGTTCAACGAGCTTCTGAGGCTAATTGTTTGAACCGCATGCCCCCAAACACGGCCTCCATGATGATCCCGTCCATGCTCCTTGATCAATGACCCAATTTGGAAGGCAAGGAAGTTAATAGGAGGTACAAGAGTAGTGGGAGCTGAGCGAGTAGAGTAGACGGGAGTGTAGGATTGAGAATGGAGGGTGTGTTGTTTTCTTAGGTTGTTGGAAATATTAAAGATTCGTTGGAGGCGCTCTCGAAAATGTGAGAAACGATTCTGAAAGGCTTCGTGGGCCCATAACCCACAGGCTTCAAGAATGATTTTATTGGGGTAATGGGATTTTGGTTCACCCCAAAATCTCGTCCCCATCAAGTGGTATCAGAGCGGGAAAATATTTCCTGCGGAAAGGAGTTTTTGGATGTGAAGAAAGAAGAGGTACAATTTTGTTGAAGATTTGTAAGCTTGTAATTTTTTATTTTATTTTGTGAAGGTGAGAAGATTGTAGCAAACTTAGAGAAAGAGTGCTCAATTGGTTTGAGAGGAGAGAACCACAGAGATGTTGAAAGACTAAACTCAAGAGAGAAGCTTGGTAAGGCATCTGGTAGCAGGGAGGACTTTCTATTGCAGAGGTTTGGTTGCAGCTCACAGAAGACCATGAAGGCAGTTCCACTGAAGAAGTGAAATAGCAGGTAGAATTGCTAAGGACAAGGAAACTCATATGACCAGGAGGTCATAATATTTTTGTACCTCGGGAGTCCGATGCAAGAGCATCCAAACACCTTAATGGAAAAAAATTAGAGAAAGAAGACACATGGACAACCACATGGACAACCAGGCCAGCTTTGAACAGAATTCAGTTAATGAAGTAATTTTAGTTAAAAATTTAGTTAAAACTAAATGTATGTATAATAAGATATGAAGAATTCATTAGTTAATGAAAAAAAAACAAGGAGAAAACCCTATGCGTGCGAGAGAGGGAAAAATGTAGTTGCTGGAGAATTCTTGATTAAGGCTGAGATGCCTTAAATTGTAATTTGATTTGTAAATAATGAAAATGCCTCTTATGAGAATTTGTGTCTGTGTGTTTCTTGTTTGAATTGTTTTCCAACGATTTAGATTCTTCCGTCGCCATCTCTGCTGGAAAAAATTGAGCAGTTAAAGCAGCTATCCATTGCGAATGTCGGAGTCCCGTCTATGGCTGATTTTCCTCACCCGCCACATATCTAGAAGCTTAATTTGAGCGACAGTTGAATAGCCGGGGGTTTGGAATATCTGGTAGAAGCAGTGGGAAAGCAAGGATAGGAGCGTTTTAGCAAGGGAGTGAGCGACGTCGGCGGATTAGGAAGTGAAGCAGTGGCCGAACAAGCTCCAGTCACACCAAATAGCTACCGTGAGATCTGAAAGTGTTGTTGGGCGTGTTTATTGATTTATTTGACAATAGAAAAATAAAAATGGGGAGCAATGCAAAGACGGAGAAAGAGAAGGCGTCGAAGGAGATGCAGAAGATGCTGATGTTGCCACCCATCACTCGCCCTCTTGCAGGGAAGAATCTCTGCAAGAGAACCCTCAAGGTCGTTCGGTGAGATTCTGAGGCTAAGTGTTTGAAGCGCACACCCCCAAACATGGGTTCCATGATGAGCCCGTCCATGCTCCTTGATCAATGACCCAATTTGGAAGGCAAGGAAGTTAATAGGAGTTACAAGAGTAGTGGGAGCCGAGGGAGTAGAGCAGGCGGGAGTGTAGGATTGAGAATGGAGGGTGTGTTGTTTTCTTAGGTTGTTGGAAAGATTAAAGATTCATTGGAGGCACTCTTGAAAAGGTGAGAAGCGATTCTGAAAGGCTTCATGGGCCCATAATCCATAGGCTTCAAGAATGATTTTATTGGGGTAATGGGATTTTGGTTCACCCCAGAATCTCACCCCCATTAGTGGAGCCAATAATGCATATGGTTGTGCGGAAGTGAGAATGTGTGTGAAAGAGGAAGTGTTGTGCAAGACAATGATGCGCAGAGGTTAGGGATGGACAAAGTTAAAGAGTGTAAGCACTAAATATAATTTATAAGGTGTCTTGCTTGCAAAATTCTCACCATGTCTAAAACTAGTGGAGTAAAGGCATGTGCATAAATAAAGTTTGCGTTTTTTCCTTCATATGTAAAAATGTTCCTTTACATAAGTCTTGAGGCAAGACAAGAAAGTTTACAACAACTAACATACACAATTACTGTCTCTTGCTTGAGGAACACTATAAAACTCCCATGCACGATGCTAATTTTCTTGTTTTATACCACAAGGCTTTCTCGTCTCTCACTTTCTCTTAACTGTGTTGCACATTCTTAGTGTTAAGGAATAAATCCTTACATGGAGCCCCACAGTAGGACATGAACATTTTTGTTAAATGACATATAAATTCCCATCTCGTGGGTCCTGTTAGTTCGTGGTCGACGGAAATTTTAAATGATACATTGTGAGGTAGACTTGGGGAATGACTTTTGTGGCAACATTGTGCCAAAAGTATCTGCTCCTATTAAAGTCTACCTTTTGACCTTAACCTTTCAAAGCATGCCTTCACTTAAGTCTTGTGGAACTAACATACACAATTTCCATCTTTGTAAACAAAATAGGTAGTCTGCAGTAAGTTAGTAGTGTTGAAGAGGAAACCATACAAGAACAATTACAAAAACGAAATTGTGTGGAGTAGTAAGTGTACATAAGAGGTGTTGTGGGAAGTGAACGTGTGCACAACAAGTTTGTGGATGAAAGAATGCATGCGGTTCTACATAAATGTGAATGTGTGTAGAAGAGAAAGTGTGTGGAACAAGGATGTATGGAGGTTAGGGATGTGCAAAGGTCAAGCATTTGTGCAGGTAAAAGGGTAAGTACTTAGAAATATTTCCAATGGTATTTATATAAAAATTAAGTGTAAAATTAGTAATAATACTTAATGTCTATAGGTCTGTGTTATAAGTATTCCTACTTCAACAATCCTACTAACTCTAAAAACGTTGGAAGTAAGGGATCTGCAGAATAAGACACATGTGGAGGTAAGTGATGTGCAGAGGTAGAAGGGCAAGTTCCGCTACCTCAAACAAGGTGGGATCAAATTCCAAACATTTAATTTATAATCGTGTTAACAAATAGACTCAATTATTTACACTTGGGAGTACAATTTATACAAGGAGTCCATCTTTGCACAACCCTTAAAACATTATTCATAAAATAACTTTAACAAGGAATAGCAAAATCTGAGTCCATTTTGTATATATTAACACAATTAGACATAATCAGACATAGTAAAATTTGAGACGATATTTTTTTTGCAAAAAAAACAATAAAAAACAATAACCAACAAAGCCACGGAAGCAAGAACTCAACCCAGATTTAAAATCAATAATATACATGGAACACACCCCTGCGACTCAAAAATCTTGTTGAATGTTTATATTCATATTTTTCAACAACAATACATTAGATATAATATACAAGTTGAGAGCAATGCTTGGAAAATTGCATGTTCTCATAGGATTCAAATCCATACAAGATTTCATTAAAAAAACGTTATCTCAAGATTTTTCATAGCATTCGTGAGTAGACTCTGAATATACAAAATAAACTAGACTATAATACAATAGAGTAATCGAGGATGTCAAATATTTTTGATGTCGACAATTATATTTTCCATTGAAATTCTAAAGGTTCCAGTTATTAAGAATCCACGTAATAGGAAAATAATCTCTAAGATGTTTTATTTGTCTTCGGCAAACGATATCTTCAAAATTTTTGGGAAGAAATCTTTGATTTTTTTTTTACAGATTATACATGTGCAACTTAATACTTCTCAAAAATTCCTTCCAAAGTTGATATATAATCAACCTAAAGCTATTTCCAAAAAGAACAAAAGCATTTAACAATTAAAATATGACGAATGGTTATCTTAGCCAAATCTCCACCTGAATATTTATCCATTAAAGTGATCCTCTAAAAGGATTGTAAGTACAAATCTCCACATAAATAAACACTAGGAGGCTACATTTTACAGTCACAACAAATAGTAAATAAGTAATTGCAAGAGAAACATAGGTAATTCTTATCTTAAAAGTACATATCTATATAATTCCTTCCAACTGTGAACCAAATTTGGTCACTGAGAATTTGTGCATGCTTTCACCCCATTAGATTTCATGAAATGAAATGCAAGGTCACCTCATATTGGATTTTATAATTACAATCGATGGAAGACCAAAAGCACAAGCATTCAAAATTCATGGAAGCTAATTTTTACTTACAACTACAAGACCATTTGTACTTCAGAAATCCAATTCCTTTACGAAATTCCAAGAGCCCTTAGATCTAGGCAACAAATAATAGATTTGGGTTTATGCTCATGCATCATCTATCATTGCCTTTCTTGGTTGAATGTCATGCAAGAGATTTCTTTACATACCATGATGAGGTTAGGTTGTTTTCAATAAGAGGGATGGACAAGTGGTATGCACAAGTCTTAAAATGTTCCTTGTTTTCACCCCATTGATCACTAAATTTTACACCTCTCTCTCTCTCTCTCTCTCTCTCTCTCTCTCTCTCTCTCTATATATATATATATATATATATATATATTGTTGGCTTCACCCATAAGGGATTTGAACTTTGAATATTATGGTCTGCATACTAATTCATAACACGAAAATCACCAGTTAAGCTACCCCTAGTAAGCATATCCTCAATATTTGTATTACCACTTTGTGAGAGACTAGTATTGTGATCAAGAATTCGCATCCATGTGTAGCAGGTTTTGAGTTACTTCTCCCTTGGGCTTTCCCTTTCTGTAAATCATGTACAGAATCAACTGAGAAGCTCCCAGGCCAAAGTCGATTCCATTTGGGATATGCATATTACATCAGTTCGAGCAAAGTCAGACGTTATTTGGTTTAACCATCAAGGGAACCTGAACTACCTAATAATGGCAACCTTAAGTTTTCTATGAAAAACTTGATCACTAACCCCAAAAAACACGTCTTGAGTAAGCACTTCCCAGGCTGCTTGCATTCCTCTATTGAGGAACATAAAGAATGATAGGAAAAATGGCATGAATTCCACACTCTTTGTTACTATGATGCTTCTTTGTAACCAACCACATACATATAAAAATTCAAACCTCCACAGATAAAAATTACTTGAGATTTTTTTGCAATTTGTTTGGATGTGTTAGAATCATAAATTTGAATAATAAATACCATCCATTTATACCCAAATTGAAATTTAAATAACAAAAAAAATCAAAATGGGCTAGAAATTTGTTTCAACATCTTTTCATTTAAAAAAAAATAAACTGGAAAACAAAATGCCTCGAGAAAAAGATTTAAAAAAAAAAATCTTGAGCCAAAAGTGGAAGTATAAGCTTACCGTGATGGCTAAAGGAGAACCATACATGGTTAAGGTTAAGCAGATGCATAGAACTCCTACTACATCTATTCTCATTTGTTGATCCAGTGCCAAGAAAGTCACCAAAAACACAATAGTGAAGCCTATTATATCCACAAGCAACACCAGGACAATAACCTTGATCTTGCAATTATATATATATATATATATATATATATATATATATATATATATTTGTCTTTATATATTTTAATTAAATGAAAAATAATGATTAATTTTATAATAAAAGAAATTAAAAGAATTGTAAAACTTATAATATAATTATTGTCAAATAAAACAATATTTTTTAAATTCATGAAAAAATATTATTTGATATTTTTAAAAATGTTTTTTAATAATAATAACATCATGGCAAGCGGGCAATACCTTGATATACATCAATATGAGAAAAAAAAAGACTACTAGTGTTGCAAGCACACAATCATTGAGTCATAACAACTATTGGTTAGAATCTCTAAATATCTGGGTGGTTGGTCACTACCCTTGTCTGAGTTGATCTCTTGGCTAGAATGAACAACTTGTGTTCTATACTCTCATTTTTTTCCTCCAACTCTTCCAATCTGATGGAATTCTCCTGTGTGTCGTCCTTTGACTATAATATTCAAATGCCTTTTAAACTTCTGCCTACTGTGTGCCATGATCGATGAAGTGCCACGAGCACATGCAATGAGCCAAGTACCAACATAGATCTATCTTAAATATAGATCTAACATGAGCTAAGAGAGATGTAATTTTATGCGACATTATTTAAATGTTTTGTATAGTTATTTAATTTTTATCTTTTTTAAAAATTTTATTTTGGCCGACATGAGCAAAATTTCAACTTTGATGACGAACAAGGTTACACATAATACTGGTCTATAGAATGAGCCTCTCGGCTCAATAACGAAAGTTCCCCCCTCTAGTGACATTGTATCATTACAACTTGCAGAACGTCCACTCCTAGACACCCTTCTTGGGATCACAAGGGGTAGAACGCCAACTCCTAGGTACCCTTCTTTGGATACCTAATTCGACCCTAATCTTAAAATTAAATAATAAAAAAATCAATATTACTTGATTTTTTCATTTTTCTTTTAATTTATAAAAGCTTACCAATTTAAAAATAATATATCGATTGATAAATAAACTACATATCTTTAAAAAACTAACTTTTTAACTATCTATTTTTTTCTTAATGATTTTTGTTTCATTAAATCACCTTAAAATTCATAACAATTCATAAATTTAAATAACTAGAAATTACACCACATGTTGCAAAGGAAAGACCATAAGGCAATAGCATAGAAAATAGTGACATAGGAAAAAGAAGTAAATTTTTTATGCAATTACATAGAAAAATTAAGTACTTTTTTTATATTTCTGGGAGATGTGAAAGTAATGCACAATGACATAAGCTGCTTATCAATTATAGTTTGTATGAGTCTGTATAAGGAAAAAGAAAAAGAAAAAAACTTTTTTTAGAAAGACAAATCCCAAAATTCAAATTCACTTTTGCATACTAAATTTGAAGAGGAGGAGGTGGTGCTAAATCCTTATGTTCATCATAGACATATTAAGAATTATAGTTAGTTAGTCTAACTGCATGTATATCAAAAACCTCATCTTAAGATTGGGTGTATGCTCAATAGAATGTACCCAACCCCACCAATTAGAATATTAATACTAAAGATAAGAGTAAGAGAATGGAAAATAAATTACCAAAATCATATCCAAGGGAATGGAGAAAACTAAAAGTAACAACCTAATAATAACATTAGGGACAACTAAAAAACTACAAACTGGGGTTAAGGTAATAATCTCTAAACAAAACAGGGAAAGAACAACCTTGCACAAATCAACCTTGCTCCATTTATGGTATCCATGGAAATTAGGCACAAATCATACTTCTCTATTTGTGGTGTCCATGGAAATTACACACGTGATTATTGACTTTTACCTGAGTTTCTTTGCTAGAAAGAAGTTGAGAAAGCTCATGATATGGCTAGTCAACCTAATAAACCTTCATCATTGTAACCAAATATGTTTTTAAACCATTTTCAGACACAATGATTTGTATCCACTCTAGAAGTTAATTCTCTTGTTCTATTAGGTATGTAAAATCGGCAACATAGCTCTTAGAATCCTTTGAGCTCCGAGAAATGCCACATAGAAAATACACTTTGTCTCTCATAAAATTATATCATAAAAAATACACTTGATTCTCATAAAACTATATCATACAATGATCTTAGAACACCAACTACACAAATGCTTCTTAGGATTCTTGTCAACACGCAAATGAGGCAAAGATAAAAAAAATGTGATGAAACAGGTATGCAATATGAAACAAATCCTCTGAGAAAACTAATCTATGGAGTTGCCAGCCAATCTGGAGCCCTCTAGCTCATAGAGATGGATGGGGCCCTCTCCACTATTGTGCCTTCAGCCACAATTACTTCTCATCTAGGGATAAAACATAACACTGGGTAATGGTTACTACATGCACCCTTCTCAAGCTTGTAGGGGTTGTCATTATAGCTTATCATGCACAATGGCTACCATATCACCAGACAACTGAATTTATGTCAAATATGAAATCTCGGTGGATTTTTAATAACAATCACCAATCTGTTAGTGATGACAATCCTTTTCATCTTCAGTTTGAATGCTTCTTTATATTTTCAAGGCACCCATGATGTCACTGGAGAAAATCCATTCAAAACACAACACAACAAATTCTACGCGATCGAATGCTTAACTGTATACAATCTTGTTTTTCATGATATTGATAATTATTCTATTTCCCCACCGCTTGCATTGTGCTGGATTCTCTCCCCAAAATAACTTATGTCAGTTGCTTTTTGAACTGTTGTGAGTGCATGGGCTAGTTGGTTGCACTCATTTTTTTTAGGCCGTTAGTGTTAAACTTGTGATGGCAAATTTATACTGATCTAGAACAATTTTTATATTTAGACTCCAAGATACTCAACTTGTAGGGGTTGTCATTGCAACTCACCTTTTTTAATTATATAAAATATGCTCTATATACACTGATAGACATGTTAATCATCTTAATAGTTAAAGTAAACAACCTTTTTCTTGAAAATTAACCTTTTCTTCACCATGTTGAGAGGCCCCCAAATTCCTGTAGCAAGTTAGGCTAGGAAAGATTAAATGTAGTGAGTCTTAAGAAGCAACACCCTTTGTCCATTAACACAAGATCATATGTTTTTCCTCGCTTGAAGAATTCAACAAAAACCTTATTAATGTCTTCAAAGTAAAGGTTATGCCTTTGAATCACTTGTTATTTTCTATAGAGATGGTCGTGCATCAAATGTTGATATTTTGGTATGTTGATTATGCCAAATATAAGTAGTAAAAGCAAATCTCACTCACCAAATGTAATTTAAATGCATATATAAGTATCATAGACTTCTGCAACAAATGAATCAACTCCTAAATTACCTCACTACGTGGAAACATACATACAAACACTAAATAAAAATATCAGTCAGATATATATATATATATATATATATATATATTATATATATATATATATATATATATATATATATATATATATATATATATATATATATATATATATATATATATATATATATATATATATATATATATAATATATATATATATATATATATATATATATATATATATATATATATATATATATCTATATATATGTATGTATGTATATACGTATACACATTAGATCTACCTCTGTAAATGAAACAAGTGATCTCAATAATCCTCTATCCATCACTCTATCATATGCAGAACCTTTGGTTGCTATCTTTTCTCTTTAAATGCTCTCCACACATAGCAGAACAAAACTTAATCATTGTATGAACATATGCTACTTGAAAATCATGAGCTTTGTGCTCTTTACACATAAGTTATGTCATTTGTATAAAATTATACCTTTGTCTCTATATCTCTGCCTAAAGCCTAACGAGGATCATGTGTTATCACTTTGGTTTGAAATATGTGGAGGAAATGGTAGTGCTATCCTCGTATTTTGTTCTTATTAATTGTCAAGATTTCTCCAAACATATTGTCCATGAATTGAGTACATGAGAATCCAATTTGGACTAAAATTCTGATGTGGCCAAAATTGGAATGTGCTAAAATAATCTTGTATACTTAATCCCTTTCTTAACTCTAACTTTGCAAATACAAATGTCTCTATAAGTGTTTTTGAGGTCGATAGAAACATTTATGTGTTTTATGTACTATTCAGTTTTGATTCATGACAACCCACATAGGTCCAACATTGGACATCAAGTGCATCATTCTATTCCCATCAATTGCCAAAATATTACCAGGCTTGAAAATGAAATTGTATATTCAAACAATCCATTCTCAAGTTGACAATTGAGGTTTTGCGTAATATAAGATGTCTTCATATTTTGGCTGCGAAGATGATATGGAATGCTATGTACCCTGGAGGATTTTTAACAGCAACCACTAGTATGTTAGTGATTAACATCCTTTTCATCTTCAGTTTGAATGGTTCTTTGTATTTTTAAGGCACCCATGATTTCACTGGAGAAAATCCATTCAAAACAAAAAACATCAAACTATATTCATCTAAATGCTTAATTATATAAAGTGTAGTTTTCATGATAATGATAATTGTTGTATTTCCCCACCCCCATTGGCCGAGATTATCTTGACAGCAAAAAATATGTTTGTTTCTTTTTGAACTATTGTGAGTGCATGGGCTAGTTGGCCGCACTCATAGATTTTAGATCGCTAATGTTTAACGAATGATGGAAATTTTGTACTGATCTACAACAATTTTGATTTTTAGACTGCAAGATACTCAACTTGTAGGGGTTTTCATTACATATCACCTTTTTTAATTATATAAAATACCTTGTATATAGATTGATATAGATGTTGATCATCTTAATAGTTAAATGAAACAACCCTTTTCCTGGATATTATCCTTTTCTTCAACATGTTGAGAAGCCCCCATAGTCCTGTAACAAGCCAAGAAAGGCACCATGCAATGCAGTGAGCCTTAAAAATAACCACTCTTTTTCCACTAACACAAGATCATGTGTTCTTCCTTGCTTGAAGTAGTCATCTATAACCTTCTCAGTGTCTTCATAGTGAAGTTTAAGGCTTTGAAGCACTTGTTATTTTCTATAGAGATGGCCTTGCATCAAATGTTGAGATTTGGGTATGTTGGTTATGCCAACCATAAGGAGTAAAAGCCTCTCTCACTTAGCAAATGAAATTTAAATTCATGAAGAAGCATCATAGAATTATACAACAAATGAATCAATGTGTCACTACATGGCAACATACATACAAATAATGTATAAACAATATTAGTGTTATATATATACATACATTGAATTTTCCCCTATAAAGAAAAAAAAGTGAGCTGAACCATCCTCTATCCATCACTATGTCATATGCATAACCTCTAACTATTATCTGCACTCTTTCAATGCTCTCCACACACATCAGAACATAACTAAATCATTTTATGAACATAAGGTACTTGGAACACCAAGAGATCTGCGCTCTCTACACATAATGTTTATCATTTGAAGCAAACTATACCTCTGTCTCTATATCTCAACCCAAACCCTAATAAACATCATGTGTTATCACTTCAGTTTGAAATTAGTGGAGGAAATGACAATGTTCTCCTCATATTATGTTCTTATTAGTTGTCAAGATTTCTCCAAATAGATTGCCGATGAATTGAGTAAATGAGAATCCAATTTGGACTAAAATTATGATGTGGCGAACATTAGAATGTTCTAAAATAATCTTGTATACTTAACTCATTTCTTAACTCTAACTTTGCAAATACAAATGTCTCCATAAGATTTTTTGAGGTCGATAAAAACATCTATGTGTTTTATGTACTATTCAATTTTTATTCATACCAACCTACATATGTTGAGCATTGGACATCGAGTGCATCACTCTATTCCCATCAAGTGCCAAAATAATACCCGGATTCAAAATGAATTCTATATTCAAATAGTCCATTCTCAAGTTGACAGTTAAGGTTTTGCGTAATGTAAGATATCTTCATATTTTGGTTGCGAAGATGATATCGAATGATATATACTCTGGAGGATTTTTAATAGCAACCACCAGTATGTTAGTGATGAAAGTCCTTTTCATCTTCAGTTTGAATGGTTCTTTGTATTTTTAAGGCACCCATGATGCCACTGGAGAAAATCCATTCAAAACAAAACACATCAAATTCTATGCATTTGAATTCTTAATTGTATAAAATGTCGTTTTCATGATAATGATAATTGTTCTATTCCCCACCCCCATTGGCTGAGATTATCTCGACAACAAAAATATGTTTGTTTCTTTTTGAACTATTGTGAGTGCATGGGTAAGTTGGTTGCACTCAAATTTTAGATTGCCAATGTTTAACCAATGATGAAAATTTTGTACTGATCTACACCAATTTTGATTTTTAGACTGCAAGATACTTAACTTATAGGGGTTTTCATTACAGATCACCTTTATTAATTATATAAAATACCTTGTATATAGATTGATATAGATGTTGATCATATTAATAGTTAAAGGAAACAACCCTTTTCCTGGAAATTATCCTGTTCTTTACCATGCTAAGAAGCCCCCATAGTCCTGTAGCAAGCTAAGCAAGGCACCATGAAATGGGGTGAGCCTTAAGAAGCAATCATGTGTTCTTCCTTGCTAAAAGTAGTCATCTGTAACCTTCTCAATGTCTTCATAGTGAAGGCCTCTCTCCCTTAGCAAATTAAATTTAAATATATAAAGAAGCATCATAGAATTCTACAACAAATGAATCAATGCATAAATTAACTCACTACGTGGCAACATACATACAAACAATGTATAAACAATATCAGTCATAGCTATATATATATATATATATATATATATATATATATATATATATATATATACATGCACACACACACACACATTGAATTTTCCCCTGTAAAGAAAAAAAGTGAGCTCAAAAATCCTCTATCCATCACTTAGTCATATGCAAAACCTCTGACTATTATCTGCACTCTTTCAATGTTCTCCACACACAACAAAATATAACTAAATCATTGTATGAACATAAGGTACTTGGAAATCCAAGAGCTTTACACTGCCTACACATAATTTTTATCATTTGAAGAAAATTATACCTTTGGCTCTATATCTCAACCCAAACCCCAATAAATATCATGCGTTATCACTTTAGTTTGAAATTAGTGGAGGAAATGGCAATGTTCTCCTCATATTATGTTCTTATTAGTTGTCAAGATTTCTCGAAATATATTGTCTATGAATTGAGTAAATGAGAATCCAATCTGGACTAAAATTTTGATGTGGCCAACATTAGAATGTTCAAAAATAAGCTTGTATTCTTAATCCTTTTCTTAACTCTGACTTTGCAAATAGAAATGTCTCCATATGCTTTGTTGAGGTTGACAGAAACATATATGTGTTTTATGTACTATTAAATTTTGATTCATACCAACCTACATATGTTGAGCATTGGATATCGAGTGCATCACTATATTCCCATCATGTGCCAAAATTATACCCAACTTCAAAATGCAATTGTATACTCAAACAATCCATTCTCAAGTTGACAATTAAGGTTTTGTGTAATGTAAAATGTGTTCGAATTTTGGCTGTGAAGATGGTATCAAATGTTATTTTCTATACTAATTAGTTTTTATATTGGTTTCTTAAATAAACTTCTCTTGGATCTGTAAGCATTATGTTGTTTACAAAATACCTTTCCACAACTACAAGTAGATGAAATAGTCAAGGAACGTCGATCTTTATCACTGAATTAAATCAGCTTGTATAAGAGGAACTAAATTTCCGTAAGTAGAGACACATTTAAAAAAAAAATGATTTGCAGAGACAAGAGATTAACCAAAACAAAAAAATTTGGACTCTAGTCGTTTAATGGGAAAATGTAGCTCAATTGTGGAATAGAAGAGACTAATAAGTTAAATTAACTCAGGCAATAAACATCCTTTATGTCAATATTGCATATTGAAAAACCATCCTTGATATACATTAAAAACTTCAATGTTATTAACATTTAGCATACCTTGTAAGAACTTAGTGACAATGCAAGTTCTATCCCAACACATTTTAATAGCTATCATAAAATTGAAAATCTAAAACAACATTAGTTTTCACAAACAAATCTGACTAGAGTGGATAAAGAATAAACAAATAGAGACAAACAAGGTGAGACACAAGGAACCCAAATATAAATTTGGCTGCTTCATTTCAATCCTAAAAATATCTCAGGACAAATGTTTTAGTGTTAAAGAAGTGACGGAAAACCTTACCCTAATCAAGAAATGATAAGAAACTGACACAAACAAAGGGAATAAAAAATTTGTGTGATGAGCAAAAACAAATTGATTCACTTTATTATCTCATGTTGTAGCTATATAGTCTTCCACCCAATTTCTCTTTAATGTGGTAGTTTGTGGGAAACCAAATTTCTTTTAAATACAATACTAAATCCTTCAGATTTAACTCATGCAAGCACTAGTTCTAAAGGAACACTTACTGTACCATTGCCAAAAGATTAAAGATTATATAAAATTTATTCTAAGTTATGATAGATTTTTGCACGGTTTAAAAAATATGAAGAATAATTTTTTATTTTTTTTTTTTTTGTGAACTTGTCTGTGATCCTCCAAGCTTGATCTATGGCATGAGGAGCCGCAACCCAGGGGTATCTTGTTGAAGAATGTGTAACTAGGTTTGGTCTTCATAAGTATGAAATGTATTCTTGTAAATAATAAAATGAAAAGAAATTATTATTGGAGCATGGGTTTCATGCTCAAGTTCTTTCATTTTATAGGTCAAGCACCCATTAAGTGCTTCTAAGGTTTTTCCTAGGATAAAGATTCATTTTCATATGTTGAAGACCCTATGGGCATATTATATCTTGTAAATAAAAATGTATTGTGTATTTAAAGTGTCGAAATACCTCCAAGATAGAGTCGGCCTATGGAGTTGTCAAGTCGACCTACATGAAGAGCCACATCCACCCTTGGAAGAGCCTACATATAGAGAGGAACTCATCCTCCATTACACACTCTCACTCAACTCATTCCATGCGAATATGAGGAAGAATAAAGGTCGAAGAACAAAGGTACGAAGAGGAAGTCGAAGAAGTCGAAGTGCTTGGGCTAGTTCTCTCTCTCTTGTGAAAGTTGAATTTAGGGTTTCTACGCTATGACTATCTCTAGTTCGATATTGAATGTAAGAGAGAAGGAAAGCAAAGGGAAGGTCACTTATTTCATCTCATTATCCCTAAGTCTCAAGGAAAGGCAGGTGAAGCTAAGAGAAGGTTATTCAATGGAGATCAAAGTCTCCAAGAGGAGGAGCAGCAATTGGAGCAGTTGTCAGGAGACAAAATTTTAGATCTATAGTGGGAGGTTGAATTCATTGCAACAAGAAGCCGAATTGATCTTGATCTTGGAGGATATTTATCTGATTCACTAGGTCACGGTATTTGTCAATTGAAGAATCTATAAGAAGAGAAGAGATTTAAGGGTTTTTCCCTCAAGAGGAGGGGCTTTTTCCCTGACTTACAACCTATATATTGTGTCGTTGTTCTTATTGTTTTAGTAGTTGTTTGATGTATCTCACACTGTAACAGTAAGGAATAAAGCTAATAATGAAAAAGGTAACACAAGCAACTATTAAGTTAAGAGAATTAACATACTTACTGCCTTATTGAATTCTCAACAAATTTAAGCCGTCAAAGTTACACGGGGATTGCCCCTGACCTGGGCCACACCAGCCCTTAGCTAACATGATTTTTTAACATGTCTTCTCCCCTAGCATAGAATACAACCAACCTCCCGTGACGGTTGATATTGGGTCACCTTGCTGACAAGGGCCATCCTGATCCAAGTGGATATTGATGGCCACCCACCTATTCCACCTAGAGCTCTAGTTGGTTTCAACTTTTTTCTTGTTTATTACAAAATTCAATATTTTTAGCAGTTTTTCGGATCCTGAACTTTCGAAGCAGTTTTGACCCCCTAAACGACGTTTTTCTTCAAGGTCAGACATAGGCCCATGGCCATCGATAGAGGCCTGCAACAAATCCTGTAGTACTTGCAAAGATATTTCCAACAGGGTATCGTACACACCAAACAGAGATAATATGACCAAGTTATGATGCCGGGGAGTTGGCTGCCCAACTAAACCCAATGGGGCCCACAGACTCCTAGTGTTCCATATCCTAGAGTTATCTTTTTGGTTTTTTAGGGTTTTCCCTTGTTGTTCAATAATAAATAGGCCCTTGAGCTTCATTGTAAGATAATTCAGAGGCATGTAGCTGCTACATCTTTTCTCAGAGATAATCTAGCAACGCCCGACTAGTTTATTTCCATTCTATTTGTAAAAATATTTCAGTATTTGATATTAATGAAATGAAGTTTTATTTCTGATGCATCTTTATACTTATGGTTATATCTGTAATTTGTTGCGTTCCTGTTTAAGTTTGAATTTCATCCTCAATTGATTGTTGTAGTGGGACTTGTCTGAATAGTAATTTATTTAACCTTATTCATATTTGTAAAATTCTAAAATATTTTGTAAATCTACAATCAAAATAAGTTTAGCACAACATTGTTTTCCTATCTCAATTATTAGGTTAGCTGGCCAACGTTTAATATGAAAGGCTTACTCTTTGATTTTCTTTCTAGGGTTGATCATGATAGACCTTTTCTCTTGCGGAAGAAAGTGGAAGCGAAAAATCGACAGATCTAGTACAAATCTAAACTTGTAATACATTGTTTATGTGATAATTTGTGGCTCAGTTTGAAGTGAACATCTCGTGACATTTTGGATAGTTTCAACCTATGCATATATTCCACACATAATGATTTTCGCAAACCATGGCTCAACCCCAAAAGAATCACTTGATAATTATGCTCTTCATCACATTTTCACTCATTTATTCCTCCTCGTCCTATTCGAATAATGGTGGAACAAAGGTTGCTTATTGGCCATACCAGTCACTTACTCGCTTCCATCCTCCATCAACACACCTCTTCATGCATCTCTTCTATTCTTATGTATACTAGAATAACCACATAATCGTGGTTGAAGTGCTTGCCACTGAGGACCCACTAGAATTCACCTCAACTCTCCTTAATAAAAACCCCTCTCTCAAAACACTCATTTCTATAAGTGACGACACTAGTATCTTATCTTTAATGGGCAACAACACTTCCCACCGCAAGGTGTTCACAAATTCAGTGATCGTTGTGGCCCAAAAATATGACTTTCACAGCCTCAACCTCAACTTAGAGTTTCCCCAAGATGTAACAGAGAGTGGAGTTTCTTCCTACCACCACCTCCCTCACTGCTTCATCCCTTGCTCTCTCAATCTCCTCCTCCTCTCTCTCTCTACCTTTTCCTCTCTCGCTCTCACTCTTCTTTCCCTCTCCCTCTCCCCTCTCTCTATCACTTCACATATCTCATATGTGTTCTCTTTTCCCCACCCCCAATTTGTCCCTCTCTCACATGCCACCTTCCCTAATCACACTTTCTCCCCCTCTCACTTTGCTCTCACTTCTCCTTCTATCTATCTCTTTGTCCCTCTCTATATATAAAATAACCACCATTATTTACAATTTAAACAAAACATATATATTATATTAAAATATTTAATTATGGTACGCTCTGAGCTCTTAAACCCTAGAACGAGGGATCTGAATAATGGTGGTCATGGCAATCAGATCTAGCTCTGTGATAACCCACATTGGTTGCAAGAAGTCTTTTTTTGTCCCCAGTGCATCGTCTCCGGCTTGATCAGAGTTAGTTGGATTGCGGTGCCTGGATTTTGTGTTTAATAAGGGCACTAGACATTGCTTATACACCCAAAGGAATACACAAGCCGTTGGCTATGGCTGTCGCGGAGTTGCCACTATGACGGGCACAGGGAAGTGGTTGGTGATAGCACTGTGGAGGAGATCAAGGGTTTTCAGAATGCACTTTATGGCCTCACGTCTCGTCACCAATGGTATAGGCATGGTGAAAACTGCCAGGGGCATCAAAACCCAAGATCCAGAGCGAAAAACCATAGATGATTCCTTGGGTGAGATTGATTTTCCCAAATCAGAGATCCTCGTTGCAGATCTACACTTGAGGAGGTCATTACCACCGAATGGTCCATGCTTTTGGGGGTTTCCACAACAGGCAAAATGGGGTGCCATGAAGAAGATTCATGGAGCAATGGTAGTTGCAAGCCATGGGAGGAGGCCAGAGTAGCATACAAGGCCTGATGCTAAGGATTACCTTGGACCAGGACATGGCGATTATCGGTGGGTAACGTTGGTACATAAATGAAACAACCCAGATCAACAGAGAGCTACAATGATTGCACAGGAACACCACGAAGTGGAAAACACGCCAACATTCTTGAAGCATCTCCTCCTGAAATGCTCAAAGGTAAACAGAGTACCCACTTTATCAGATCTATGGAAGGGAACAAAGTATGCATCAAGATAGGGAGTTGGGAGGAGATAAAAACACTCAAACAGAGGATACAAGAAAGGATAGGTATCCCACCTTGTAAACAACTCCTGATCTACACAGGAAAAGTATTGCTAGAGGAGCACAAACTAAAAGAATATGACATAGGCAACGACTCAACTATCTACTTTAACACAAGACTTTGTGGAGGCTGCTCCAGTACAAGCTCAAAAGGACCTGTTTCCTTCAAAGACACAGTAAAAGGGAAGATGGAACCTCAAGCGCAAACAGAACAACAAGCTACGACCCTTGGTGCCTATATCATCGAGCAGACAACTCAGAACCCTACATTAACAATTGCCATACCTAAGGTAAATGAAATACATGATGATTATTTATCTAAAGCGCTAATATGCAGGTTTAATGGGTTTTGGCCCAAACCGAAAGCCATTTGTCAATGGATTTACTCCATATGGACAGAAAACTGTGATATCCACCTCTGTTCAAAAGGATTTTTTATTGTCAAATTCGACACAGTAAATGACAAGGAATATGCATTGAACAAGGGACCATGGTTTTGTGGTAATGCTGGCCTTTTTACGACATCTTGGTTCCCGAAATTTGACACAAACACCATGGTGGTTTCCAAAATGCTCGTGTGGGTAAAGTTATACAACCTACCTCTGCACTTTTGGCACATCAAAGTATTAGCAGGCATTGGCAACGCTTTGGGTAAATTCTTAAAAGTAGACAATGAGCGCCTTTCCAAGGATATCTATACATTTTCTAGGATCTGTGTGGTGGTTGATCTCAGTCAAGGATTACGAAACCACATCCTCTTACTCCAGAACAAAAAGCAATGGGCCCAGCCACTTGATTCTGAAAACACTACCTTCAGATGCCGCATTTGTCGTCAAACTGGTCATCTACAAAGCGCATGCCCAGAAAACAAAAAAGACAGGAAAAGAAGACAACCACCAAAGCTGAAAGGATGGCAGTTTTCAGCAACATTGGCAGATGACATAGAAGAGGAAGAAAACATAGAAACTACCACAAACAACATATTCCAAGAAGTAGAATATCCAGGAAATAATCCAGAACCCAATGAAAAAGGCACCCTACACAACCCACAAAATGATGAAAATCAGATTTGGTCTGCAATAGTTCCAAAGACAGCCAATCCATAGCATCAAAGTGAGAAACTCATCCTAGGGCAAGAAATTTGTGGCAACAAGCGAGCACACTCTACAGAAATCTCAGATTCATGAAAAAGAAACCCGGCTAGCACAAATGAAGCACAAATGTCTATTGTAACAGCCACACCCAACAATGAAGGTTGGTGGAAAGTGGAAGAAAAGAAAGGTAGGAAAACATAGATAGACAGTAAATTATTTTTTTATATCCTGTTCCATCAGGACAAGTTTTGATAAAGCATATGTTGTTTCAGCATCTACAACATGTAATTTTACTCAATATGAAAAAAATTACGATTTTTCCATTCGAAAAAAAAAAATTAAAATATTCTATTACATAAAAAAATACTTAAATTTTGAATTTTAAGTATGTAATCGATGATATTAACATTTAGCAGACCTTGTACGAACTTAGTGAGAGTGTAAGTTTTATCTAAGCCCATTCTAACAAGTAGCATACAATTGCAAATCTAAAACAATATAGTCATTGCCTAGTCAAGAATTATAGCCGTTGGAGGTTCCGCTGGGACTATTTAACATGCAATGCTTGATTTGATTCTTCAACTTGTCTTGATGATAAACCACATTGGTTGGTTCGAAACGCGTCAACAAATGAAATATCATGTGATTTATGCCGAAAAATCTCTCATAAATTTGATATGGATCACAGAAGCCTCAATTCAACAACTTTAGTTTTCACAAATAAGATAAAATGTGAACAGAATTGAAAAGAAGGAGATGTAGGTCACAGGTGTGTCCTTCACCTGGAGACTACACTCACAAAACATAGAGATCACTCTCGTACACTCTATTACCATCAATGAAAAGATTACATCATTAAAGACAACTCTAGAAATCAGGAAGTTGCAACCACACTCCTAAACTCTAGGAACAAATCCTAAACTAAGGAGATACGTTAAAATTATGTAACCATTTCTCCATTAATACAAAATAATATTAATTATTTTCAACTCCCCCCCTAATGGAGAAAGGGTTCTCCTGAACTCCTAACATCCCTCTAAACAATTCAAATTCACTCGTGTAAGGGGCTTTGTAAAAATATCAGCCATATTGTCACAAGTTTTACAATATTCAATAACAATTTCTTTTGACTGTACTTTCTCTCTGATAAAATGGAGCTGAGTGTCTATATGTTTGGTGTTTTTATGGAACACTAGATTGTGTGCCAATTTAATGGTGCTCTGGTTGTCGTTTTTTATGGAAGTAGAATTCTTCTGTTCTTTTCCTGCATCATTAAGAAGCCTTCTCAACCAGATTGCTTCACACGTCGCTGCACACAATGCTTGATACTCAGCTTCACACAATGACAAGGCTATAGTACTTTGCTTCTTACTTCTCCATGCTATGACCCCGAATCCTATGTTGAATGCGTAACCTGTGATGGACCTCCGATCATCCAAGTTACCTGCCCAGTCTGAGTCTGAAAAACTTGCTAGAGT
This sequence comes from Pinus tabuliformis, assembly GCA_031772625.1. Taxonomy (NCBI): domain Eukaryota; kingdom Viridiplantae; phylum Streptophyta; class Pinopsida; order Pinales; family Pinaceae; genus Pinus; species Pinus tabuliformis. The sequence continues at coordinate 317,580,931 of CM062812.1, forward strand.
AACATCAGATGCGTCAGTGTATAAAATACTATAATTAACAGTACCAAAAAGATACCTCAACACGCTTTTTGCTGCTACCCAGTGACATTCAAGTGGTTTCGACATGAATTGGCTCAACACACTAACAGAGTATGCAAAGTCAGGTCTGGTTGTTGTAAGATATATCAAGCTGCCAACCAGCTGTCTGTACACTGTAGCATCAACCTCTTTAGTGCCATCGTCACTACTCAACTTCATATTCTACTGAAAAGGTGTCGCTGCTGATCTACACTGATCCATACTAAACTTTTCCAACAGATTTCTGGCATACTTCCCTTGGGTAAGAAAAGTTTGCCCAATATCTCTGCATACTTCTAATCCCGACAGTAATGAAGGCTTCCAAGATCTTTCATCTCAAAAACTTGTGCCATAAGCCTTTTGATTCCTCTGATTAAATCATCTGCATCTCCTGTTATAATCATGTCATCCACATACAAAGAAATCAAAATAATCTGCCCCTGATTATTGTACTTGGTATACAAATTTGGGTCATTTAAACTTCTATGAAAGCCATGCTCTAAAAAGAAAGAATCAACCTTTTCATACCAAGACCTGGGTGCTTGCTTTAAACCATATAAATCCTTTTTCAATCTGCAAACAAGATGTTCCTGCCCCTGCTTTACAAATCCTTCTGGCTGTACTAAGTAAATTTCCTCTTTTAAATCACCATTTAAAAATGCAGATTTTACATCAAGCTGGTGTAATTCCCAATTACATTTAGTAGTTGAAGCAATAAGCATTCTGATTGTATTTAACTTTGCTACAGGTGCAAAAGTATCATCAAAATCTATACCTTCCTGCTGTGAATATCCTTTTGCAACCAGCCTAGCTTTTAATTTCTCTATACTCCCGTCTGCATTCATTTTTGGTTTAAACAACCATTTACATCCTATGGGTGTTTTATTTTTAGGCAGCTCAACTAAATCCCAAGTATCATTTCTAAGAATTGATTCCATCTCTTCATTCATTACAGCTCTCCATTCCTCAAATTGACTAGCTTCTTTGTAATTAGAGGGCTCTACAATGTTCAAAACATTTGACATCAAAGCATAGTTTCTCAATTTTAATGGTAATTGAGCCTTCTGACCCGATCTCCTTGGTAGGGGACTTACCTCAAATTTGTTTTCTTCTGCTATAACTGGGCTTGCATTATCACCTTCTTGTTGTTCTTCTTTTTTCTCTTCTTTTTGCTCCTGCTCTCTTTCATCCTCAGTGCTTTCCTCCAACAACAATGGAATGTGCCAATCATCACCAACATCATCTTTCCCTTCCTGTGCCTGTTCATGAAACACTACATCCCTGCTTGCAAATGTCTTACGAGACTTAGGATTGAATAATTTATATGCTTTAAATTCTGTGCCATAACCAACAAAGATGCATCTAACTACTTTAGGGTCTAATTTCTTCCTATCAGCTTTGGGTATATGGGAAAATGCTTTTGACCCAAATACTCTTAGATGGTTTACTGCTGGTTTAAATCCATATAGAGCTTCAAAAGGGGTTTTGAAGCCAAGATACCTGGTAGGACTTCTGTTCTTCAAATATACAGCAGTGTTAATAGCGTCTGCCCAAAAACTATTAGACAGACCCTTACCTTGTAACATGCTCCTTGCACACTCCACCAAGGTTCTGTTTTTACGCTCTGCAACTCCATTCTGTTGTGGTGTGTGTGGCACTGTATACTGCTAAACAATCGCGTGAGATTTGCAGAATTTCATGAATTCCCTTAGCTTGTATTCTCCCCCTTGATCAGATCGGAGAATTTTTATACTCTTACCAAACTTTTTTTCCACCAAGGTTTTAAATTCTATAAAGCACTGGAAAGTCTGACTTTTCTTATTCAAAAAATAAACCCATGAATATCTAGTGCAGTCATCAGTAAATAACAGAAAATAATATGCTCCTCCTAGCGACTTTGTCTGCATAGGTCTACATACATCATTATGCACTAGTTCTAAAATATCTGTTTCCTTCCTCCTATCATGCACAAGAAACTGTTCTCTATGCATTTTTCCTAAGGCACAACCATCACAATTTAACTGAATATTACGAAAGATAGGGAGCCCCTCAACCATACCTTTCTTATGCAATAACATGAGGTCCTGCAAATTCAAGTGATCGAACCTCTGATGCCAGAGTTGTTCGGCTGTCGATCCTCCTGCAACCATGGCTTGCTTTGGTATACTTTTTGCATCCAGTCTGTATAGGCTTCCAACTCGCATGCTTGTTGCAACTATTTCATTCCTGCAATCCTTTATCACACAATGAGTCTTGAAGAACTCGACTTGCATATCTTGATCAGCCATCATGGATACAGATATCAGATTTTTCTTAATTCCAGGTACATATAAAACATTTTTAAGGTGACTAATTTTTCCATTTGGTAACTTGACTGAAATCACCCCATAACCTTTAATCTCGTATCCACTATCATCTCCTAGGTATATTTTTGATCCATTTATATTTTCTTCAAGACTATCAAAAAATTCCTTTTCACCTGTCGTGTGAGAGGATGCTCCGGAATTGACATACCAAATATCGTTCTCATTAGATGCTAAAAGGGCTCGGTCGACTTTGAACAGTCGAAATTCATGACTAAAGTCTTTATCTTCTTTTTCAACAAAGTATCCTCTGTGCTTTGCATTTGCCTACTTCCTCTTTGCATCATCAGCCTGCTTCTTATAACATTCACTCTATGTATGACCCTTCTTTCCACAATAATAACATTTCTTTTCAGAATGATTTGCAAGCATACCTTTATGTGAATGCAAATTCTTATGTGATGTTCCTCCTTTTTGCTTTGATTGCTGTTGTGACTGCTTTCCTTTGAATGATTGTCGTTTCGCCATCAGCGCAAGATCATCATTCTGGGGGTTCTGGTTCTGTCGCCGCTCCTCCTCTTGCAGCAAGATCCCTGTCAGATCTTCAAATGTGGGCGCTTTCTCCCTTGCCGCCGATCCAGTGACAAACATTTGAAATTCATCACGCATCCCACTCAATGTAATTGAGACGAGATCAGAGTCAGACACTATCTCTCCGATGGCCCCCAATCTGTCTTTCCCATCTTTAATTCGCGCAATAAATGCAGTAGCAGTCTCCCTTTCGTCCACCCTCATTGAAAATAGCTTGCTTTTAAGCGCCATAATTCGACTGGTGTTTTGGGTCTGATACAGGCTTTTGATGGTCGTCCAGATCTCCACGGACGTTTTACAGTCTCTAATGTGCGGGATAACACTGTCCTTCACAGACATCTTCAACAAGACTTTGGCCTTGATCTCTCGTTTTTCCCAATCTTGCTCTTGTGGCCCTGCGTTCGACTTCTGCTCATCACCTGTAACTATGGACCAAGCATTCGCACCCTCAAGCAAGGTCTGGGTCTTAAACTTCCAATTCACGAAGTTAGATCCATCAAGTTTACCAGACTCGTGAAGGTAAGATTCCATCGTATTACTCATTCTGATCAGATCTACAAAATGAATCTACCCAACAACAAAAAACGATACCTGTCAAATCGATCTGTCACCTCTGCCACCGATCTATAGTGTCTGGCACTCCCGCTCCGATGAGCAAATTCGGCATTTTAAATACAGCCGAAGAATTGATCTGATCTGCCTCTCCTGGATAGATCTGCAACTTCGCTGATCTGCACCCCTCGCAAATTGCCAAACGAAGATGAGGCTTCCAGCAGATCCCCTTGAAGGTGAGTTGGCGCTTTCCCGAACGAAAATCTCGCGCCAAGATGAAATCGGTGCTTTCCCGAGCGAAAATCCCGCGCCAAGATATAATTGGTGCGAGTTAAATGTTTGGCGCGATTTCCCCCTTAAATTTCGCGCCAATCCAGTGTTTTGGTGCGGTGGCGCGCTTAATAACCGAACAGACGCGCCAATCTAGAATTCTAGCACGCTCCCGAGCCAGAAACCCGCGCCAACCCCCTTCTACTCAGGAAAAAAAAAATTTCGAGTCCGAGCCAGGTGTTCTGCAGTCCACCTGCTCAATTGAGCACAGAGCTCTTGTGTACACGCGGCCATAGAGGCACTTCAAGCCACACAAGCAATTCTATCACACAGGCAAGCTAGCTACAAAGGCACTTCAGCCACAAAGGTGATAAAAGATCAGGCTCACCCAATCTGAGCTCTGATACCAAGATAAAATGTGAACAGAATTGAAAAGAAGGAGATGTAGCTCACAGGTGTGGCCTGCACCTGGAGACTACATTCACAAAACAGAGAGATCACTCTCATACACTCTATTACCATCAATGAAAAGATTACATCATTAAATACAACTCTGGAAGTCAGAAAGTTGCAACCACACTCTTAAACTCTAGGAACAAATCCTAAACTAAGAAGATACATTACAACTATGTAACCATTTCTCCATTAATACAAAATAATATTAATTATTTTCAAAAACTTGACTGCATTGAATAAATAATAATAAATAAATATAAGTAGATGAGGTGGCACACCAAAAAACCCAAAAATAAATTTGGGTGATTCATTTCAATCCTGAAAAAATCTCATGAAAAATGTTTTAATGTTAAAGAAGCTATGGACAACATTGCACGATAAAAAACTGACACAAGCAAAAGGAATAAAAAAAATTGTGTAATAAGGGAAAAGAGATTAAATTTAGAGTATGCATATCATATCATATATAAATAAATAACAATACTTTTTATTAAATTAAAAACAATTAATTCAAAAATGCTTATATCCAAAAGAAAATAATGTGCAAAAGATGAAAAAAACAAATATTTGAGAGGATCCATACACAAACTTGTTATGCATATGAAAAGAGGATAATTAACATAATTCGTTTCTATTTTTCTTATCATTCTCAAAATCATATCAAGTAACCCATATGACAATATTCATTTAGCTTAATTTAAAAATATAAATTTTTAATTATATATCTATATTATATATACCGCATCACTCCACTCAAATCTGTGTGTGAAAACTAACCCTCAAATCTGTGTGTGAAAACTAACTTTGTTTTAGATTTGCAATTAATTATTTATATAATTTTTAATTATAAAAAAATCTAAATTGGCGGCGGGACAAATGTTTTAATGTTAAAGAAGTGATGGATAACCTTGCCCTGGTCAAGAAATGGTAAGTTTCATGGTAAGAAACTGACACTAACATTTTTTTGGGTAATAAAAGAAAAGAGATTGCATTCAGAGTATGCATATCATATCATATAAACATAAATAACAATAATTTTATTTAAATTAAAAGAATTTTATCAAAAATGTTCATAACTAAAGAAATAATATGCAAAAGATTAAAAAAAAATAAAAAAAATTGAGAGGATCCATATATATGAAAAAGATATTGAAACGAAAGTAACACTAAGAGGCAACGGAGAGGTTCGCCAAGTACTTAAGCACTGTCTTTACTGAGTGGAGGCATGCCATTGATTTGGAATCCACGGCTTCGGGTCGTCGTCGCTCCCTTTCAGTGCAGCCGTGTATTTTGCGCAGTATTTATTCCTATAAATACCCCCCGCTGTATTTCTCGTAAGTGTTAGAAAATTCTAATAAAAATACTATTAAGTATTAAAAGTTGTTATTACAGGTTAGAAAATTATGATAAAATATAGATGTAGTTTAATAGTTTATTTTTTGTTTTGTTTTTTAATTCGGTTAAATAATTTTTAAAGAGATTTTGATTTTTTATTATTTAAAATAGATTTTCAAGTGTATAAATAGATTTAATATTTTAAAATATTCTTTACACTTAAATTTATAAATTATATAATTCAAATTTATAATTTCTATTAAATTTTAAATAAAATCTACTTAAATATATACTAAAATAAAAATCAAAACATAGAAAAATTTAAGCAGCAATCATTTACAATATAACAACAGAAAGCCCTGAAAAGTAGCTAGTTCATGCTTCTATGACATGATTTCTAATTTTGTTTTAAAACTGGACATGAGAAAACAAAACTATGTTATAATTTGTTCAACTGATTATTGGATTTGGAAACTTCGTAGAAGAGTAAGACAATCCAAAAATTTACATTGTACAAAAAAACGATATATTATGATGAACTACCTAGAACGTGTTGTTTCCTTGTGACCTTAACTTTTAAAAGTGTGCCTTTATATAAGTCTCGTAACACAAGGAGAAGGTTTCCAACCACTGACATACACAATTCTTTTCTCCATATTTTTGTTCTATATCGTAAGAATTTCCTCTCTCGCTTCCAGTTAAATACGCCGCGCTTTCTTACTACTAAGACATAAATCCTTACATTTAGTCTTGCGGTGGGACATGCACCTTTCTGTTAAATGACATAGAAATCCATGTCTGCTAGGTCCTAGTAGTCTTCCGTCGTTAACAATTTTAAATGTTGCATTATGAGTTCATCCCATAGAATGTGCAAGGACAATTGCAAAATATAAATTATGAGGAGTACTACTTGTGCAAATAAAGTGTTGTGGGCAATGGATTTGTATGCAAAATGTGTTTGACGCCAAGAATGCATATCGTTGTGCAGAAGTGAGAATGTGTGTGGAAGAGGAAGTGTTGCGTGGGACAATGCCGCACAGAGGTTAGGGATGTGCAGAGTTAAAGAGTGTAACCACTAAATATAATTTATAAAGTATCCCTCTTGCAAAATTCTCACCATGTGTAAAACTAGTGGAGTAAAAGTATGTGCATAGATAACGTTTGCATTTTTGCCTTGACATTTAAAAATGTTCCTTTACATATTTCTTGAGGCAAGACAGGAAGTTTACAACAACTAACATACACAATTATTGTCTCTTGCTTGAGGAACACTATAAAACTCCCACGCGCGATGCTAAATTTTTTGTTTTATATCACAAGGCTTTCTCATCTCTCACCTTATGTTAACCGTGTTGCAATTTCTTAGTGATAAGGCATAAATCCTTGCATGCAGTCCCGCGGTAGGACAATGAAAATTTCTATTAAACGACATATAAATCCCCATCTCGTGGGTCCTGTTAGTTCGTGGTCGTTGGAAATTTTAAACGATCCATTAATGTTGTGCCAAAAGTGTTTGTTCTTGTTAAAGTCTACCTTTTGACCTTAACCTTTCAAACCATGCCTTCACTTAAGCCTCCTGGCATTAACATACACAATTTCCATCTTTGTAAACACAATAGGTAGTGTGCAATAAGTTAGTAGCGTTGAAAAAGAAACCATATAAGAACAATTCCGAAAAAGCAATTGTGTGGAGTAGTAAGTGTACATAAGAGGTGCTATGGGAAATGGACATCTGCACAACAAGTTTGTGGAGGCAAGAATGCATGCGGTTCTACATAAATGTGAATGTGTGCAGAAGAGAAAGTGTGTGGAACAAGGATGTATGGAGGTTAGGGATGTGTGGAGGTAAAGCATGTTCACAGGTAAAAGGGTAAGTACTTAGAAATATTTCCAATGGTAATTATATAAAAATTAAGTGTAAAATTAGTAATAATATTTAATATCTATAGGTCTAAGTCTTCCTACTTCAAAAATCCTACTAACTCTAAAATTGGTGGAAGTAATAGATTTATGGAATAAGACACATGTGGAGGTAATGCATGTGCAGAGTTAGAAAGGCAAGTTCCACTACTTTAAGCAAGGTGGGATCAAATCCAAATATTTAATTTATAATTGTGTTAACAAAGAGACTCAACTATTTACACTTGGGAGTAAATGTTACATAATGATGTTGTATTAAATAAATTAACAAATGCTACAATTTATACAAGAAGTCCATCTTTGCACAACCCTTAAAAAATTATGCATAAAATAACTTTAACAAGGAGATAAAACCAGACAGTAAAATTTGAGTCCATATTTTTTTTCAAAAAAAAAACACAATAAAAAACAACAACCAACAAAGCCACAAAGGTAACAACTCAACCCAGATTTAAAATCAATAATATACATGGAACGCACACGTGAGACTCAAAAATGTCGTTAAATGTTTATATTCCAATTGTTCAACAACAAAACATTAGATATAATATACAAGCTGAGAGCACTGCTTGGAAAAATCATGATCGATAAATACTTTTGGCTATTCTCATAGGATTCAAATCCATACAAGATTTCATTAAAAAAAAGTTATCTCAAGATTTTTCGTACCATTCGTGACTTCGAATATAAAAAAAAAAAACACTATAATGCAATAGAGTAATCAAAGATGTTAAAACTCTTTTTTATGTCGAAAATGATATTTTCCATTGAAATTATAAAGGTTCTAGTTATTGAGAATCCATGTAATAGGAAAATAATATTTAAGATGTTTTAATTTTCTTTTGCAAACGATATCTTCAAAATGTTTGGGAAAAAATCTCTAAAATTTTGTTCTAAATATTTAAAAAATCAATAGTATTTTGTTATCTTGATAAATATTAATAATTATTATAATTCTTATCAAAATTCAAATCTTAACAAGTATGATGCTTGTATGCGTGCATGTACATGTAAATGTATTAGCATGCACACAATAACATCACAATTGGGTGGTGATCTTATTTTACAAAATAAATCCCCTGTGGTAAAGATAATCATTTGTAACTTCTTATTCAAAGAAATCTAAATTTAATGATACTAATAATTAAATTAATAATATTAAATCTAAATAAATTAATACTATTATAAAAAATTACTAATTTAAAATAATATAAAAATTATTTATTGCTTAAAATTTAAAAAATAATTTAATATTATATTAATTATTTTTTTTGACGCTATAATTTTTAAAGAGAAAAAAAAACAAAATAACCTTAAAAAAATATTTATTACTTATAATTTAAAAAATACTTTAATGTTATATTAATTATTTTTTTTGATGTTACATTTTTTTGGAAAAAAACAAAATAACATTTATGAATAAAGGTTAGGCATCAAAACAAAGGCAAAGATAATGGAAAATATCCTAGAATAGGTACAGTTGGTTCACGTAATCTCAGGATAGGAATTAGTTTCTATTTCTTAGGATGTTGTTCTAACTTATTAGTTTCTATTTCTTAGGATATTGTTCTAACTTCCCTAAAACCATGTTTTATAATTAATGTGTAATGTGCATGAACAAGGTAGAGCTTTCTGCAGAGCCAGAATCTCCTAATTCAGAGTCTCTTTCGTAGAGCTGACCAGTGAGTTTTATTTTTTAATACAAATATTATCATATTTTATCAAAAACATAAAGATAAAATATATATACAAAGTATAAAAGATATAGAAGTGCACAAATATGAGTCATTGCGACACTGCGCCTAGGTAAAGGCATTTTGCAAATTCTAAACGAGAGGCACAAGGAGTAGTTAGATGAGATGCACAATCAGTATTTAGTGCAGAAGATGGTTTGATGTTTGAAGAAATAACAACGAAATATAGCAAAGATGAAAACATAAGCAAGTTAAGTTAGGTTATGAACTACATAATTATAAGAAATTTATTATAACTAATTACATCATTGTAGAATAAAAAATATTATTATAACTTATTTATATAGGCGTTAATTTAATGATATATAATTATGAAAATGTCACCCTCTCCCCCATATAAAAATATGTTTTTCTTAAACTCTAACCACGCTTGGTCGCTTGGTGTGGTAGGAAGAACTTGTTACACATTCCGTCCACCAGACCTCACCTAATGCCAAATGCATTATATATTTAAGAAATGTAAAATATTTTCGGGGTTTCAAAACACTTAACTAAAATGTTTTTATCTTTAGATGTCTAAATCTCTAACATGATAAATCTCACATGTCTCAATTGACACACCGTTATCTTATCTTTTCATATCAATTCCTCAACCAATTATAAGGTGTTGACATTCTTTCACACCATAAACTTTTCCACTTCACCTTTTCCTATCAATTGCAATAGCTAACTATGAATATACAGACAATCAACCAACAAAATTGGCCGTATCTCATTAAATGGTATTTCATTCCCTAAATTGATATCGTGGAAAGAGTGCAGCCAATGACTGGACACCAGTTGAATCTCACACAACAGTGGATGAGAAGCAGGTTAGTTATTATTAGTTTGGGATTTTTTTAATGTGGCGATTGAATTTTTAAGTAAAGGTATAAATTTTAATTATTATAAGATTGTGATTTTTTAATCTGATAATTTATTTTTTAATAAAATAATAAATTTATATTATTTAAAATGTTTTTTTATGTAATTTTTTTTTTTTTTAAATTTATATTTAAATTATATCAATACAATTTAGTTTTTTAAAAAGGAATCCTGGATTTTAATATTTGCAAAAAGACTCTACCAATTTTAAATATAATTGACCTAATCATATTTCCAAAAAATAAAAGCATTTAACAATGGAAGTACAACCGAGTAGATATCTGTAGATTAATAATTTAGTGACCCCTTTTTCCCAGTTTATAAGCCCATTATAAGGTTGTGCTGTATAATTATCTAATAAGTGAGCATATATTGACCGTTAAATATTGGTTGCAGAATAATTTATTCAAAAAGATCAAAAACATTTAACAATTAAAGTACAACCAGTGAATAATTTAGCAAAGATCTGCAAATAAATAACTTATCCATTAAACTGATACTGATACATAAATAAACAACCCAGAGAAGAAACAGAGAAAATTCTCATCCTAAAAGTAGAGATCGATGCATATTCCTTCCAACTGTGAACCAAACTTGGTGACTGAGAATCAGTGCCTGCTTGCGCTCGATCAGACTCGATTCAACAAAATGTACAGTCACTTCGTACGGGAATTTATGATTACAATCCACCTGATCAATTCAGCTACCTTTCAACGGCCTTGCTAGTTTGATTGTTTCAGTCTGTATTACAGAACGGTGGGGTCGGAATGTATGGAAAATCATTTCATCTACCATTCCAGACCACAGCTACAAGACTTCAGAACTCATGGGCGTTCAGTACTTTCAACGGTGGCGTGGGAATGTAATTGGCTTGCATATGTAATGGGAATGTAATTACACGGTAACAAGTTTGTTACTAAATGAATACTTTGCGACAGAGCCAATATTTTATAAATTAATGAAGACTTTCCGACAGACCACTTTGTGAGAAACCAGTATCTGATCAAGGATTCGCATCCATGTGTAGCAGGTTTCGAGTTAATTTTCCCTCAGGCTTTCCCTTTCTGTAACTCATGTACAGAATCCGCTGAGAAGCTCCCAGGCCAAAGCCGATTCCATTTGGGATCTGCATATTGCATCACTCAGACGTTATTTGGTTTAACCATCAGTGGAACCTAATCTCAATGAAAAACTTGATCACTAACCCCAACAAACACGTCTTGAGTAAGCACTGCCCAGGCTGCCCAGATTCCTCCGTTGAGGAACAGAAAGAATGATAGGAAAAATGGCATGAATTCCACGCTCTTTGTTACTATGACGCTTCTCTGTAACCAACCACATACACATAAAAATTCAAACCTTCTCTGTAACCAACCACATACACATCTGGTTTACTGTATCAATCTGGTGTTAGCTACGTCCAGGGAACAACATTTACATATTATCTCTGAGCCATGAAATTTAAATCCAGGGAAGAAGACAACTAACCATCCGGACAACACGACGTTCACTCCCTTGACAATTTATGCTGAATAAATATCCTATCCTATGCTGTGTCTGGATGATGGTGCTTTAAATAAAGGTGGTAATTTATTTATATGCAATCAAGTTGATTATTTAAAACAAAGTTGGTAATCTGTGTCCCTGCAATAAAATATGTCATTTATTTTATAAATTTAATTTTTTTGTTTTATAAAATAGTTTTTTTAACAGTTTTTTTTCTATTTTACATGGTTGTTTATTATCAAATAGAGTTTTGAGAAGTGGTTTATTTTGTTATAAGTTTTCAGAATTTTTATTTTTAAAAGATAGAGTTAATTTAGATTTAATAATATGGAAAAAATAATTTTGTTACATATATTTTAATAAACGAAATTAAGGATTTTCAAATGGATTGTTCCATTTCAAAACTTATGCAATGTATTTGTGACCTCCTCTGTCACGACATTACAGAATTTTAGTTTTATATAAATTAAAGTTGATAAACATTACAGCATTTTAGTTCTATATAAATTGAAGTTGATAAACTAAATAGATAATGAAGATTTTGATGGTTATCTAAGTTAGTTTATCAATAATTTAATTTATATGATTGCGCAAGCTAATTATGCATTGATAAACAAAAAAAATTTAAAACTCACAATTTTATTTTTATTTAAACTTTTGTCTATATTTAAATTAAATGAAAAATAATGTTTATTTTTATAATAGAACAAAATAAAATAATTGTAAAATTTATATATTTTAATTAAATGAAAAATAATGATTATTTTTATAATAAAAGATAATAAACAAATTGTAAAATTTATAATACAATTATTTTCAAATAATATAATATTTTTGAACTTCATGAAAAATTGTTATCTCATATTTTTAAAAAGTATTTTCAATAATAATAACATCATGGCAAGCTAGCAATACCTTCACATACATTAGCATGAGAATACAAAAGTCATAACAACTATTGGGTAGAATTTCTATGTATTTGGGTGATTTTGTTGCAAGCATAAATTCAGTGAGTCATAACAACTATTGGGTAGAATCTCTAAGTATTTGGGTGGTTGGTCTACCCTTGTCCGAGTTGATCTCTTGGCTAGAATGAACAACATGTGGTCTATAGTGTCAAATTCTTCCAATCTGATGGAATTCTCGTGTTGAGTCCTCCTTTATCTCACTATTCTGCGTGGAATATTCAAATGAATTTTAACCATCTGCCTACTTCGTGACATGATTGATGAAGTGACACTAGCACATGCAACGAGCCAAGTATAATGAGATTTGCCCCCTTTCGTGTCAATTGACATCATATCAACACAACAGACAAAATGCCCACTCCACCCTCATTGGGATCACAAAGCACAGATTACCACTCCTAGACACCCTCCTTTGGATACCTAATTCAACCATAATCTTAAAATTAAATAATAAATAAATAAATATTATTTAATTTATTTAATATTTTAAAATTTATAAAAGCTTACCAATTTAAAAGTAATATATCAATGATAAATAAACTACATATCTTTAAAAAATTAACTTTTTAACTTCTTTTTTTCATTATATCGCCTTAAAGTTCATAACAATTCACAAATTTAAATAATTAGCAATTGCACCACCAATATCATAAGAAACAATAACATAGAAAAAATAAGTAATTTTGTTTTTTCACTGGCATTTCTTTTTTTTATCATATGTTATGTTTCAGGGAGATATGAAGGTAATGCACAATGACATAGGTGGCTTATCAATTATAGTTTGTATGAGTCTCTATAAGGAAAAAGAAAAAAAATGGTTTCTTTAAAAAGAATAAATCCCAAAATTCAAATTCAATTTTGCATACTAAATTTGAAGAGGCGAAGGTGGTCCTAAATCTTTGTATGTTCATCATAGACATTAAGAATTTTAGTTAGTAAGTCTAAAGACATGTATATCAAAAACCTCATCTTCAAGAATAGGTGTATGTTGAATAGAATATACCCAACCCCACTAATTAGAATATTATTAATAAAGAGAAGAGTAAGGGAATGGAAAATAAATGACAAAAATCTAATCTAAGGGAATGAATTTTGCATAAATCAACCTTGGTCTATTTGTGGAATCCATGGAAATTAGGCACAAATCATACTTCTCTATTTGTGGTGTCCATGGAAATTACACACATGATTATCCACTTTTACTTGAGTTTCTTTGCTAAAAAGAAGTTGAGAAAATTCATGATATGGCTAATCAACCTAATAAACCTTTATCATTTTAACCAACAATGTTTCGAAACCATTTTCAGACACAAGGATTTGTATCCACACTAGCACTTAATTCTCTTGTTCTATTGGGTATGCAAAATGGGCAACAAGGCTCTCAGAATCCTTTGAGCTTCGAGAGATGCCACATAAAATAAAATAAAATAAAATAAAAAATTCTCATAAAACTATATCATAAAAAATACACTTGATTGCTCATAAAACTATATCATACAATGATCTTGGAACGCCAACTGCACAAATTCTTCTTAGGATTCTTGTCGCCTTACAAATGAGGCAAAGACAAAAAGAATGTGATGAAAAAGGTTTGCAATATGAAACGAGGCCTCTTAGCAACCTAATCTATGGAGTTAATAGCCAATGTGGAGCCCTCTCGCTCACATAGATAAATGGGGCCTGCTGCACTATTTCGTCTTCAGCTACAACTGCTTCTCATCTAGTGAGAAAATAGAACACTGGGTAATGGTTATTGCATGCATCCTTCTCAAGCTTGTAGGGGTTGTCATTGTAGCTTATCATGAACAATGGCTACCATATCATGAGGCAACTAAATTTATGTTCAATATGAAATCCTGGTGGATTTTTAATAATAGCCACTAGTCTGTTAGTAATGAAAATCCTTTTCACCTTCAGTTTGAATGTTTCTTTATATTTTCAAGGAACCCATAATGTCACTAGAGAAAATTCATTCAAAACACAACACAACAAATTCTATGTGTCTAAGTTCTTAACTGTATGAAGTTTTATTTTTCATGATAATGATAATTGTTCTATTTCCCCACCCCCATTGGACTAGATTCTCATGCCAAAAAAACTTATGTCAGTTTCTTTTTGAACTATTGTGAGTGCATGGGATAGTTGGTCGCACTCATTTTTTTTTAGACTGTTAGTGTTAAACTGGTGATGGCAATTTTATATTGATCTATAACAAATTTTATTTTTAGACTCCAAGAAACTCAACTTGTAGGGGTTGTCATTGCATCTCACCTTCTTTAATTATATAAAATATTGTGTATATATACTGATATACATGTTGATCATTCCTGAAAATTAGCCTTTTCTTCACCATGGTGAGAAGCCCCCACAGTCTTGTAGCAAGCTAAGCAAGCTACAATGCAATGCAATGAGTCTTAAGAAGAAACACTCTTTGTCCATTAACACAAGATCATATGTTTTACCTTGCTTCAAGTAGTCAACTTCAACCTTCTTAACATCTTCATAGTGAAGGTTATGGCTTTGAATCACTTGTTATTTTCTATAGAGATGGTCTTGTATCAAATGTCAAGATTTTGGAAAGTCGATTACGCTAAATATAAGCTGTAAAAACATATCTCACTCAGAAAGTGCAATTTAAATGCATATATAAGTATCATAGAATTCTACAACAGATGAATCAACACCTAAATTAACTCACTACGTGGAAACATACATACAAAAATTGTATAAACAATATCAGTTATATATATATATATATAGATATATATATTGGATCTACCTCTGTAAAGGAAACAAGTGTTCTCAACAATCCTGTATCCAGCGCTTTGTCATATGCAGAAGAGAAAGTGTGTGGAAAATGGATGCATGGAGGTTAGGGATGTGCAGACGTAAAGCATGTGCGCAGGTAAAAGAGTAACTACTTAGAAATATTTCTAATGGTATTTATATAAAAATTAAGTGTAAAATTAGAAATAATATTTAATGTTTACAGGTTTGTGTTATAAGTCTTCCTACTTCAAAAATCCTACTATTTAATGTTTACAAGTTTGTGTTATAAGTCTTCCTACTTCAAAAATCCTTGATGCAGGAGCATCTGGTTAACAGGGCGGAGATAGAAAGAAGGTTGACATGGTTTCTGAGAAGGACAGAGAACACAGCTCACTGGACGAACAGCATGTCTGTTTTTATTTTATTTATCTGTTGTTTTTATTTTACTTTTCTGTTTAAAATGCCTAGAATAATGTAATGAGTTCTAATTAGGAACAGTAGTATTAGTTAGAATCATTCGTTGCTGAACAGTTATATACTGTTGTAAATACAAGAAAAGGAAAACATGCTAGTTATGAATAAGTTTCAAATATGAAATAACTAATGTAACTGACAACAAAACAACTAACAACAGTTATCCAACTGTTTGGAAATAGTGATACAAAAAGGAGAAAAACAAGCCCAATACAGGTTCGAGAGTGAAAAAGATAAATAACAAAAAGAAATATATTCATTTGTTTTTCAGTGCACAAACAGTTCCTACGTGCGTCCTCAAAAACTGTACAATTCAACGCTGTGTTCCTATTTTATTTTATGTTGCAAACACTATTACACTGTCATGACAGATTTCGAACCCGAGCGGGAAGACAATTAAACAAACGAAAGGTGACACCAACTGGTACAGGACACGCAGTTACAGTGTCTCAGGCAAATACATATTCAACAGGTATGCAAACGAAACCATAAGGGCGATTCAAGATTTCTTTTCATATAATTCACGGGGTAAACATAACTATTAAAAGTCTGTCTCAGCATTACAAATTATTGTTCAATGTAACTTCAAACCCTACCCAGTTCGCAGGCATGGGGATTGACAGGGTTATGAACAAAAGCCCGTAGTAAGAAATTACCCAACCTAGTACCCAACAAACAAACCAACAGTCCATACAAGAATCCAACCGAGTACAGCCGAAGTAAAGAACAATTCTACCTGTTTACTATCCAGATTGGCCGGAAGTCCAAAGCGTTTAGCCCAACGAACGGCTCCACCTGCATAGGGACGAATAGAGAAAGGGTCAGTTACCATCCACCGAAGAAAACCAAGAAGCAGAGAAATTGAAAGGGATTATTGAGAAAGTTAACATTACCTGAAGGTGAACCGTAGCTGTAGAACAAACCCCTCAAACGGACGAACCCCTGCTCACAGAGGAGTCGGGCCATTAGTCCCAAAACAAACAGCGAAAACAAAGTCCAACAAAGAACGAGAGCTTACTGGCTAAGATAGCAGAGGGACGAACAGAGTAAGCCGCACAACCCATCGATCTGGGAAGCTGACGAACCGGGACTGTAACCAATGTTCCATTAACTTTACAGTTCTCGAATAACCATGGACTCTTGAGAGGAACGAACAGACAGTGAACTAAAAGCACCGTGACAAACATCAAAGCCGGAAAATACACCACAACAACAGAGGAAACATATATATAAACAGTACCATAGCTCAAACCTTACCAAAGCGACACCAGACAGTCGAAAACATACAGGCCCAGACTTGGAACAACAGAAACCACGACCGCAACCAAACGCTTGCTACACAGTCGACCGGGCAGGCCAGGTTCACATATTTCACCGCGGACATTACAGTAGTCACAAAAAAATCGCCAGAGACTGCAGAGCTAAACGACTAGGGTAACAATGACTACCCAAAGGGCGCGAACAGGGTAAAACCCAAACCGAGGCAACTTTCCAAGATCTCGAGGAGGGACAGTTGTCCGCCTGATAGACCATCACAGTACCCATGTCGTAACCCAAGGTGATTGTAAATCAAACCATATTTATTACCAAATCAATTGTAATACTGTCCGGTTCATAAGAGTGTTACACGTCCGCTTTGGAACGGCAGGACCACGTGGGCTGGCCCCATCAAGTGGTATCAGAGCAGCATTTTGAGGAAGTAGAGGAAGATGGAAGTACAAAGACGAGGATGTGGGAAAGGTGCACGGAGAGGAGCAGACGAAGGATTGAGAGAACATCTAAGAATCCTTACAGCTCGCTTGGAAGCAGTAGAGGCGGGTAGGCGAAGAGACCCGGAACTTGGGGATGACAGTGAAGATGAGGCAACAACTGTTACAGATGGGTCAGAGGAAGAAGCCCCAGAGTTGAGGCTATTGCGATCAGTTATGTTGGCCAGCAGCAAACCCAAACCGGAGATCCCTAACTATGATGGTAGTCTGTCCGCAGATGTCTTGCTGGATTGGGTAAGTGAATTAGACAAATATTTTGAAAATAAGGAGATCAGTGAGGACAAAAGAGTTAGATTTGCTACGACCAAGCTAAAAGGACACGCTGCCCTATGGTGGGATAGTGTCCAAGCGGACAGAAGGCGAATGAACAAACTGCCGATAAGAAAGTGGCCAAGGATGGTGGCAAAACTGAAGGGTAGATTTTTGTCTAAAGACTACCAGGTTGAACTTTATCGACGAGTACAGAATTTAAGGCAGAAAGGTATGACTGTACAAGAGTACACAGAAGAGTTTTATCGTGTAAATTTACGTGCTGGTTATACAGATGATACTCCCGAAAAAACAACGAGGTACGTGAATGGCTTAAGGATGGAAATATTGGACGAGATCAGCATTCTCTCTCCCCGAAGTGTTGAAGAAGCCTTTCAGAGTGCTGTAAAGGCGGAGGAAAAAATCAACAGGAAACAGAACAACAGGAGAGGGAGAGGAAATGGCAGAGGACGAGGACAGTCCTACGGCAGAGGGAGAACTGCCGCAAACAGCGAAGAAGGCAGCAGTTCCAGAGCTTTAGGGACAGCAGAGAAGGGAGAAAGCACCAGAGGAGGTTGGCCATATCAGTGGGGACGAGGAAATGGCCGCGGAAGAGGGACCAATGTCCAGTGCTACAGGTGCCATAAGTGGGGGCACAGATCCTTCGAATGCCCGGAAGCTGAGCATGCAGGCCAGAGGGGAACATTTGTTACACAGCCTGAGGAAGCTGAAGCACAACCCCGGGAGGTAGAAAACATGGCAGAAATAGGGGAAGCTTTAATTTTGAATAAAGTGCTGTTGAAACCAGCCAAGGAGGTGGCTGAACAGACCCAGCGAAAGGCGTTGTTCCGAATAGTTTGCAAATCACTTGGGAAGTGTTGTAAATTGATAATAGACAGCGGAAGTACAGACAATTTGGTTGCCACCGAAATGGTGGAAAAGCTGGGACTGAAGTGGCTTAAACACCCCACGCCTTACAAGGTGTCGTGGCTACAGAAAGGCCACCAGCTACTAGTTGATGAACAGTGTGAGGTTGAATTTCACATTGGCAAATATCACGACACTGTGGTTTGTGATATTATGCCAATGGACGTGTGCCATATACTGCTTGGGAGACCGTGGCAGTATGATTGGAAGGTGACACACGATGGGAAGACAAATTGTTATAAATTTGTGAAAGATGGGATCAAACATACGCTTGTACCCATCAAGGAAGAGGATGCAGCGGAACCGAGTGGAACAAAGGCACTGTTAATTGGAGGGAAACAGTTTGTGAAGCAGATTGAGGAAAATGAGGTCAATTATGCAATTGCAAGGAGGACAAGACCGATGTTGCTGAACACAGAAAAATCAGAACTGCCTATAGAAATTCAGGAGTTGTTGAACGAATTCCAAGACATTGTAGTCGACGATCTGCCAGATAAGTTGCCTCCCAAGAGGAGTATCAGCCATCATATTGATTTTATACCTGGAGCAAGCTTGCCAAACAAGGCAGCGTATAGGATGAGTCCGAAAGACAATGAAGAAATTTGTAAACAAGTGCAGGAGTTGCTGGATAAGGGACTGATCAGAGAAAGTTTGAGCCCTTGTGCAGTACCAATAGTACTTGCACCTAAGAAGGGTGGAGAATGGCGAATGTGTACAGATTCGCGGGCTATTAATAAAATCACGATTTGATACAGATTTCCCTTACCCAGGATGGACGACATGATGGACTGTCTTAGTGGGGCAGCTTATTTTACAAAAATAGATCTGAAGAGTGGTTATCATCAGATCAGGATTAGGGAAGGAGATGAGTGGAAGACAGCATTTAAAACCAATGAAGGACTGTACGAATAGCTGGTCATGCCATTTGGAATAAGCAACGCTCCTAGTACCTTCATGAGATTGATGAACAAGATGTTAAAGGAATTTATTGGCAAGTTCGTGATAGTTTATCTTGATGATATCTTGATTTTCAGCAAAACGAAGGGAGAACATCTTCAACATGTTTGAAAGGTGTTAGAGAAGTTACAGCAGAACAAACTGCTGATAAACTTAAAGAAATGCACCTTCCTGCAGAAGGAGCTGGTCTATTTGGGGTTTGTAGTTGCAGAAAATGAATTGAAGATGGACCCAGAAAAGATTGCAGCAATTATAAATTGGCCGTCACCAAAGAGCTTATTTGAGGTACGTAGTTTTCACGGACTGGCAAGTTTTTATCGGAAATTTATTAGAAATTTCAGTGAAATCTGCGCACCAATGTTAGAGACCATCAAAAAGGCGAGTCAACCTTTTTGTTGGACCAAGGCGGCAGAAGACAGTTTTCAGCTTTTGAAGCGGAAGATCACGAAGAGGCCAATCTTGAGGCTGCCCGATTTTAATAAACTTTTTCAGGTTCGATGTGACGCAAGTGGGACAGCTATTGGCGCTGTGCTCAGTCAGGAAGACAGACCAGTGGCATTTTTTAGTGAAAAACTAAATGAGAGTCGGCAGAAATATTCCTCATATGACAAGGAATTTTATGCAGTGATCCAAGCTTTAAAACATTGGAGACACTACCTGCTGGGCAATGAGTTCGTTTTGTTTTCTGATAATTCGGCATTACAATATGTAATGCAGCAGCACAAGTTAAACCATAAGCACGCCAAGTGGGTAGAATACTTGCAGAGTTTTACTTTTGTGTTAAAACACATAAGTGGGCAAGCCAACAAAGTGGCAGATGCTTTGAGCAGAAGAGCCTTGCTCTTACAGGAAAGTAGCATACAGGTGATGGGATTCGAACATCTGAAGGATTTGTACCAGACGGACACAGATTTCAAGGAAGCTTTTGAAGCCTGCCAAAATCCCGTATTGAGGAATGCAAGCCCATGGTTAGACTATAATTTACAGGAAGGATTATTGTCCGAGGTGGGCAGTTATGTATCCCGGACTGTTCAATGAGGGAGAATATAGTACGGGAGAAGCATAGTGGTGGATTAGCGGGACATTTTGGCATCAACAAAACTTTGGAGCAACTCGGACATTTTTATTATTGGCCTAAAATGAGCAGGGATGTACAAAGATTTGTAAACAGGTGTAAAGTCTGCCAACTGTCAAAAGGACACAGTCAGAATACTGGACTTTACACACCACTACCTGTTCCAAGCAGGCCATGGGACTCGGTCAGCATTGACTTTGTTCTCGGACTGCCTAGAACACAGCGGGGGTATGATTCGGTAATGGTGGTGGTAGACAGACTTTCGAAAATGGCTCATTTTATACCTTGCCGAAAAACTAGTGACGCCACGTATGTGGCACACCTGTTTTTCACAGAGGTTGTTAGATTACATGGCCTACCCAGAACTATCATTTCAGACAGGGATGTAAAATTCACGGAACACTTTTGGCGCACCCTGTGGAAAAAGTTGGGCACTCAATTGAATTTCAGCTCTGTGTATCATCCGCAGACTGATGGACAAACAGAAGTGGTGAACAGGAGCTTGGGCAATTTATTACGGAGTTTGACTGGAGAAAATTCACGATTATGGGATCGAGCTCTTGCCCAGGCAGAATTCGCTTATAACGATTCACCCAATCGTAGCACCGGACTTAGCCCATTTCAGATTTTGTATGGCATACATCCTCGGGGAATACATGAACTGCGAGATTTGGGAAAGCTGGAACAGAGGAGCGCAGATGGGGAAGATTTTGCAGAAGCGATGAGCGAGCTTCATGAAAAAGTCAAACTAAGGTTGCAGGACAGCGTACAGAAATACAAGCAGCAAGCAGACTCAAAGCGACGAGAGGTGCATTTTAATGTTGGAGACGAGGTCCTTGCGCATCTGCGTCGGGAAAGGTTTCCTAAGGGCACATATAATAAGTTAAAATATAAGAAAATTGGTCCATGCAAGATCCTACGAAAATTTTCAGCCAACGCTTACGAGATTCAGCTGCCACCGGACATAGGCATATCACCTATTTTTAATGTGGCGGATCTGTTCCCATATAATGCCCAAGCAGAGGATGATAGTGCGGTACAGCCAGAACGGGACACCAAATTTGGAGGCAGTTCTTGGAAGAAACAGTTACCTTCGGCCCGGACCCATGAGATTGAAGGGATCCTCAGCACCCAGGTAGCCAAGAAGACGTGCAGGAAGGAATATCTGCATTACCTCGTCAAGTGGAGAGATCGTCCAATGGAGGACAGCTCATGGCTCGACGCAGCACAGATACAGAAGGCTGGTTATTCGGTGGAGGAACTCATGGAATGGAGCCATGAAATTCTTTACCCCGGGAGCCTGATGTAGGAGCATCTGGTTAACAGGGCGGAGATAGAAAGAAGGTTGACATGGTTTCTGAGAAGGACAGAGAACACAGCTCACTGGACGAACAACATGTCTGTTTTTATTTTATTTATCTGTTGTTTTTATTTTACTTTTCTGTTTAAAATGCCTAGAATAATGTAATGAGTTCTAATTAGGAACAGTAGTATTAGTTAGAATCGTTCGTTGCCGAAAAGTTATATACTGTTGTAAATACAAGCAAAGGAAAACATGCTAGTTATGAATAAGTTTCAAATATGAAATAACTGATGTAACTGACAACAGAACAACTAACAGCAGTTATCCAACTGTTTGGAAACAGTGATACAAAAAGGAGAAAAGCAAGCCCAATACGGGTTCGACAGTGAAAAGATAAATAACAGAAAGAAATATATTCATTTGTTTTTCAGTGCACAAACAGTTCCTACGTGCGTCCTCAAAAACTGTACAATTCAACGCTGTGTTCCTATTTTATTTTATGTTGCAAACACTGTTACATTGTCATGAGAGATTTCGAACCCCAGCAGGAAGACAATTAAACAAACGAAAGGTGACACCAACCGGTACAGGACACGCAGTTACAGTGTCTCAGGCAAATACATATTCAACAGGTATGCAAACGAAACCATAAGGGCGATTCAAGATTTCTTTTCATATAATTCACGGGGTAAACATAACTATTAAAAGTCTGTCTCAGCATTACAAATTATTGTTCAACGTAACTTCAAACCCTACCTAGTTCGCAGGCATGGGGATTGACAGGGTTATGAATAAAAGCCCGTAGTAAGAAATTACCTAACCTAGTACCCAACAAACAAACCAACAGCCCATACAAGAATCCAACCGAGTACAGTCGAAGTAAAGAACAATTCTACCCGTTTACTATCCAGATTGGCCGGAAGCCCAAAGCGTTCAGCCCAACGAATGACTCCACCTGCATAGGGACGAATAGAGAAAGGGTAAGTTACCATCCACCGAAGAAAACCAAGAAGCAGAGAAATTGAAAGGGATTATTGAGAAAGTTAACATTACCTGAAGGTGAACTGTAGCTGTAGAACAAACCCCTCAAACGGACGAACCCTTGCTCACAGAGGAGCCGGGCCATTAGTCCCAAAATAAACAGCGAAAACAAAGTCCAGCAAAGAACGGGAGCTTACCGGCTAAGATAGTAGAGGGACGAACAGAGTAAGCCGCACGACCCATCGATCTTGGAAGCTGACGAACCGGGACTGTAACCAATGTTCCATTAACTTTACAGTTCTCGAATAACCATGGACTCTTGAGAGGAACAAACAGACAGTGAACTAAAAGCACCGTGACAAACATCAAAGCCAGAAAATACACCACAACGACAGAGGAAACATATATATAAACAGTACCATAGCTCGAACCTTACCAAAGCGACACCAGACAGTCGAAAACATACAGGCCCAGACTTGGAACAACAGAAACCACGACCGCAACCAAACGCTTGCTACACAGTCGACCGGGCAGGCCAGGTTCACATATTTCACCGCGGACATTACAGTAGTCACAAAAAAAATCGCCAGAGACTGCAGAGCTAAACGACTAGGGTAACAATGACTACCCAAAGGGCGCAAACAGGGTAAAACCCAAACCGAGGCAACTTTCCAAGATCTCAAGGAGGGACAATTGTCCACCCGATAGACCATCACAATACCCATGCCGTAACCCAAGGTGATTGTAAATCAAACCATATTTATTACCAAATCAATTGTAATACTGTCCGGTTCATAAGAGTGTTACACGTCCACTTTGGAACGGCGGGACCACGTGGGCTGGCCCCATCAATCCTACTAACTCTAAAACGAGTGAAAGTAAGGGATCTGGAATAAGGCACATGTGGTGGTAAGGCATGCGCAGAGGTAGAAGTGTAAGTTCACCTGCTTCACCCAAGGTGGGATCAAATTCCAAATATTTAATTTATAATTGTGTTGACAAAGAGACTCAACTATTTATAATTGGGTGTAAATGGTACATAATGATGTTGTGATAAATAAATTAAGAACAGGTAATGCTAATGCTACAATTTATACAAGGAGTCCATCTTTGCACAACACTTCAAAAATTATGCATAAAATAACTTTAACAAGAAATAATAAAGGCTGAGTCCATTCTGTATATATTAGCACAATTAGACATAATCAAACATAGTAAAATTTGAGTCCATTTCTTTTTGAAAAAAAACAGACACAACAACCAACAAAGCCACAGAATGAAGAAGTCAATTGAAATTTAAAATCAATACTATACATTGAACGCACATCTCAAAGTCAAAAATATTTTTGAATGTTTATATTAATATTGATCAAAAACAAAACATTAGATATAATATACAAACTGAAAGCAATGCTTGGAAAAAATCATGGTCAATTATACTTTTGCCTATTCTCATAGGTTTCAAAGCCATATAAGATTTCATTAAAAAACGTTATCTCTGGATTTTTCATAGAATCCATGAGTAGACTCAGAATATACAAAATAAACCACACTATAATGTAATAAAGTAATAAAAGATGTCAAATCTTTTCGATGTCAACAATGATATTTTCCATTGAAATCGTAAATGTTCCAGTTATTGATAATCCATGTAATAGGAAAATAATATTTAAGATGTTTTGTTTGTATTCTACTATCTTAAAAAATTTTGACAAAAAATCTTTATTTATTTATTTACTTTTACAAATTATACATATAAAACTTAATACTTTTTAAACAAGTCTTCACATCTTACTTTTATTCACTCCATTGATCACTAAATTTTACTTTTCTATATATATAAAATTGGCTTGATCCACCATAGAATTGAACTTTAAATCTTATGATTTTCACACTACTTTATAACACAAAAATCACGAGTTAAGCTACCCCTTTCTCAATATTTATATTACTCCTATCATATCATAGATTTTCATTAATGGTATATTCTCAATATCTGCAATACTCCTATCTTATCATAGATTTTCTTTAATTTTATAAAGGAAAGTGAATTTTGGAGAATAACTATATGAAACTGTGGTAGCCTTTATATATATATATATATATATAATAAATAAACTATTTAATAAAATAAATTATTTTGTAGTGGTTAAATATTTGGAATTTTATAATGTTTATATTTATTATTTATGTTGAAAGTTTTATTCAATATCTTTATTGAATTAAATCCTGTGTCATATAGTAACTATTATCTACTACATGGCTATTTTGTTTGTAATTGTAAAAATATTAATTGATAATTAAAAATATAAACTTACACATCCAAAACTTTATCAACTAATTAATCACACATTATTTTCAATACTTAATTTTAATTAGATATATTTATAATATATTTAAGTCTTAAATTTGACAATATGCACTCAATACAATTTCACATGTTATAATAACATCTACATAGAGTCTCATTGTTTTACTTCCCAAATTGCATATTGTTATTGTTTTTCTTCTCAATTGCATCTTATCATTTTTTTCTTTTCAACTTGTATCTTGATTTATCTTGATTTCTATATCATCACCAATAGTAATAATTTATTTTAGTTTATTATACTTTCTTTAACTTCATTTTTTTTTAGCATTTTCTTTATGTTTTTTTATTCTAACACTTTTCTTAATTTTATATGCATCAATTTTTCTTTTCGTTTTAAATAACTTGTTATATTTCCATATAAATTCATAAACATGATAATAAGCATATTAAAATTTAATACAATATATTATAAATAATAAATAAAGTATAAATGTTTTTTTAAAAACAAATATTTAAAAAATTAATGGTCTTTTGTTATGTTGAGAAATATGGATAATTATTATAATTCCTATCAAAATTCAAATCCTAACAAGTGAGATGCTTGCGTGTGGGCGTGTATTTTTAAATGTGTTAACATGCACACACTAACATTGTAGTTGAGTGGTGATCTAGTTTGACAAAGGAAGATACACATTCAGTCCAGGGTTTGAATTTCAAAACGGACTCAGCAAATAAATTTTCTGGTTTTTACACTTCCCCACTTATT
Organism: Pinus tabuliformis; assembly: GCA_031772625.1. NCBI lineage: Eukaryota > Viridiplantae > Streptophyta > Pinopsida > Pinales > Pinaceae > Pinus > Pinus tabuliformis. The sequence goes on from CM062812.1 coordinate 317,607,088, forward strand.
TTTACAATTTCAACCAAAAAATAATTACAATTTTACAAGAAAAAAATTAAGCATATTTAAAAAACAAATCACCCTATAACTAACAATTTATCAGTCAAATTCCATCCCTGATTTCTGTCCACCAAACCAACCTTAATGCCCTATGCAATATATACTTAAAAAATGTAAAATCTTTTCAGTGGTTTCAAAACACTTAACTAAAATGTTTTTTTCTTTAGATGTCTAAATCTCTAATATGATAAATCTCACGTCTCAATTGACACACCGTTATCTTATATTTTCAATCAATTACCCAACCAATTATAAGGGGTTGACATTCTTTCGCCACAATAGCTAACTATAAATATACATACAATCCAACCAACAAAATTGGCCATATCTCATTAAATGGTATTTTTTTCCTAAATTGATATCCTATAAATGTTAGTTGAATTTTATATAATAGTGGATAAGTAGTTCAGGTTTTTTTATAGGTGGGAAAATTTATCATAATTCAATTGTCAATGTACTAGTAAAGACAACTATCTCTATCTAGTCTAAAAAATTGTGCTAGTGAAGACAGCTATCTCTATCTAGTGTAAAAAATTACAGATATCTCTATCGTGGAAATGTTAGTTGACTTTCATATAATAGTGGATAAGTAGTTTAAGTTTTCTTATAGGTGGGAAAATTTATCATAATTATGTTTTCAAAGTAATGGTGAGGACAACTATCTCTAGCAGTAAAAGCCTCTCTCCCTTAGCAAATGAAATTTAAATGCATAAAGAAGCATCATAAAATTCTACAACAAATGAATCTACGTTGGCAACATACATACAAACAATCTATAAACAATATCAATCATATATATATATATATATACACACACACACATTGAGTTTTCCCCTATAAAAAAAACAAGTAAGCTCAGCAATCCTCTATCCATCGCTTTGTCACATGCACAACCTCTAACTATTATCTTCACTCTTTCAATGCTCTCCACACACAACAAAACATAACTATATCATTGTATGAACATAAGGTACTTGGAACTCCAAGGGTTATGCACTCTCTACACATAATTTTTATCATTTGAAGCAAACTATACCTCTCGCTCTATATCTCAACCCAAACCCTAATAAAGATCATGAGTTATCACTTGAGTTTGAAATTAGTGGAGGAAATGACAATGTTCTCCTCATATTATGTTCTTATTAGTTGTCAATATTTCTCCAGATAGATTATCGATGAATTGAGTAAATGAGAATCAAAATAGGACTATAATTTTGATGTGGCTAACATTAGAATGTTCTAAAATAAGCTTCTATTCTTAATCCCTTTCTTAACTCTAAGTTTGCAAATAAAAATGATTCCATATGCTTTGTTGAGGCTGACAGAAACATATGTGTGTTTATGTGCTATTAAATTTTGATTCATACCAACCTACATATGTTGAGCATTGGAAATCAATTGCATCACTATATTCCCATCATGTGCCAAAATTATACCTAGCTTCAAAATGCAATTATATATTCAAACAATCCATTCTCAAGTTGACAATTAAGGTTTTGTGTAATGTAAAATGTCTTCAAATTTTGGATGTGAAGATGATATCAAATTCTATTTTATATACTAATTAGTTTTTATATTGGTTGCTTAAGTAAAATTCTCTTGGATCTGTAAGCATTGTGTTGTTTTCAAAAAACATTTCCATAACTGCAAGTAGATGAAATAGTCGAGGAACGTTGATCTGTATCACTTAAATAAATGAACTTGTATAAGAGGCACCAAATTTCCGTAAGTACAGACACATTTAAAAAAACGATTTGCAAAGAAGAGATTAACTAAAACAACAAATTTTGGATGCTAGTCATTCAATGGGAAAATGAAGCTCAATTATGGAATAGAAGAGACTAATAAATTAAATTAACTTAGGCAAGAAACATCCTTTATGTCAATATTGCATATTGAAAAACCATCTCTGATATACATTACAAACTTCAATGTTATTAACATTTAGCATACCTTGTAAGAACTTAGTGACAATGCAAGTTCTATCCCAAACCATTTTAATAGCTATCATAAAATTGAAAATCTAAAACAACATTAGTTTCACAAACAAATTTTACTAGAGTGGATAGAAAATAAATGAATAGAGACAGAAAAGGTGACACACAAGGAACCCAAATATAAATTTGGGTGGTTCATTTCAATCCTAAAAATATCACAGGACAAATGTTTTAATGTTAAAGAAGTGATGGACAACCTTTCCCTAATCAAGAAATGATAATAAATTGGCACAAACAAAGGGAATAAAATAAATTGTGTGATGAGTGAATATAGATTGATTCGCTTTACTATCTTTTCTTGCAACTATAGAGTCTTCCACCTAATTGCTCTTTACTTAGGTAGTTTTTGGGAAATCAAATTTCTTTTAAATACAAGCCTGAATTCCTTCAAATTTAGCTCATGCAACCCCCAGTTCTAAAGGAACACTCATTGTACCATTGCCAAAATATTAAAGATTATATAAAATTTATTCTAAGTTATGATAGATTTTTCCACTGTTTAAAAAATATGAAGAATAATTTTTTTATTTTTATTTTTTTCAACTTGTCTCTGATCCTCCAAGCTTGATTTGTGGCTTGAGGAGCCACAACCTAAGGGCATCTAGTTGAAGAATGTGTAACTAGGTTCAGCCCTAATAAGTATGAAATGTATTCTTGTAAATAATAAAATGAAAAGAAATTATTATTGGAGAATGGGTTTCATGCTTCTAAGGTTTTTCCTAGGATAAAGACTCAGTTTCATATGTTGAAGACACTATGGGCATATTATATCGTGTAAATAAAAATGTATTTTGTCTTTAAAGTGTCAAAATATGTCCAAGATCGATTCGGCCTAAGGAGTTGTCATGTCAGCCTACATGAAGAACCAAGTCCACCCTTGGAAGAGCCTATATATAGAGAGGAACTTGTCCTCCATTACACGCACCCACTCAACTCATTCTATGCGAAGATGAGGAAGAATAAAGGTCGAAGAAGAAGGGTAGGAAGAGGAAGTCGAACAAGTCAAAGTGCTTGGGCTAGTTCTCTCTCTCTTGTGAAAGTTGAAGTTAGGGTTTCTGCGCTACAACTATCTCTAGTTCGATATTGAAGGGAAGGAAAAGGCAAACGAAGGGAAGAGAAATTTATTCAATGGAGATCGAAGTCTCTAAGAGGACAAGCAGATGTTGGAGGAGTTGTTGGGAGATAAAATTTTGGTTCTACAATGGGAGGTCAAAGTCATTTCAACGGGAGGGCGAATTGATCTTGATCTTGGAGGGTATTTGTCTGATTCACTAGGTCATGGTATTCATCAGTTGAAAAATATATAAGAAGAGAGGAGATTTAAGGGTTTTCCCCTCAAGAGGGGGGGTTTTCCCCCTATCTTGCAGCCTATATACTGTGTCATTGTTCTTATTGTTTGGGTAGTTGTTTGATGTATCTCACATTGTAATACTAAGGAACAAATATAATAAGGAAAAAGGTAGCACAAACAATTATTAAGTTAAGAGAATTAACATACTTACTGCCCTATTGAATTCTCAACACATCTAAGCCGTCAAAGTTACTCGGGGATTGCACCCGACCTGGGCCACACTAGCCCTTAGCTAACATGATTTTTTAACATGTATTTTCCTGTAGCAAAGAACACAAACACCTCCCCCATGAGGTTTGATGGAGATTCCCGCGATATTTGGAGCACTGCTAACCAACTCTAGAATGCCAAAAAAAATGAACCGACAGACATATAAACAAAAGTTTAGACATAATCCGCCATATTGACTACGCACCGAGTTTCTGTTGTCCATGATTTTGGAGCATTTATAACATTGTCCATGGGTTTGGCGGGGCCTCTAAGTTGGCAGGGCTCCGCCAACCCTTACCGCCATTAGCATTATAACAAAACTTTAAATAAGACTTGTGTTCATTTGGAAATATAACAAAGTCATAGCCCGATGATAAGATTTTGTAATGTGATGATGGAGGTCATGGGTTCAAGCCCGATCTTGGAGGTTAAATTGCTGCTGAGCTTACTTTGACTATGACCACCACGTGTCATGTTGTTTGACTGCCACGTGTCTTACTGAGAGACTTCCACTTAGCCTGATCTGACCCCTTTTTTACTTGTTGGGGAAAAACTTCAGAATTCATTTTCTCCCTCATACAGAGGCCATTGTTGAAACCGAACATACCACCAAAATCAGTGTGATGAGCTATTTGACTTGGTGTTGGTCTCGTGAGCATCTGAGATTGTAATATTTTGCGCATGTCAGGAACTGTTGCTATTTATGACCATATTTGTCTCAAACATTACATAGGAAACATGACTAGACTCAGTCAAGATCCATCATGGATCATTCCTCCCAACTAAAAGACTTTTGGTTCGCCAAATTTCTATTACAATAAGAAATTTATTACATCATTCATAAGTACATATACTGTCTAGACCTTTTTACAGACTCAACTAGACTTACTGATGTGATGACAAATCACAGACACATAATTTACATGTAAGGGATGAAATCTGCCCAATTCTAAGTAAGAAACTTTTCTGGAGACTTACATTGTTCCTTGCCAGTTCTCGTTGCTTCCCCTTGGCCTAATTGTGCTATTGTCGATTCATGTGGGAGCATTGGACATATGTTGTCTGTGTGTCCTTTCAGCTTACACTGTGAACAAACTCTCTCTCCTAGGTTTGTAATGATCATCTTCTGGCTCAATTTCTCTTAGCTCTATTTTGACGGTGCCGAGTCCTTCCCTGACTTTACCAATGTATTTCCCATAATTTCCTTTACCTGTAGAGTCGCGTCATCCTTTCACAAAATACTCCTTGTAGCATGCACCTTCTTGTTGTAAACCTTATGCTTCTAACATTTAGCTACACAATGGTTGTTACTTCCACAAAAAGTACATAGATAAATCTGTTTAACAATCTTCATAATAAAATTTTGATTGAAAGACTCTGATCCAAATTTAAATAGAAACACAACAAATTACAAAGATAAACATAAACACAAAGATGTAGCAGAAATAATACTTCATTTCATTAATGTAAAATACTGAAATATGCTTACAAACAGAAATGGAAATAAACCAACTAAGGTGATGGTAGCTTATCTCTGAGAAGAGATGTGGTGGCTACATGCCTCTAAACTATGTTACAGTGAGGTTCAAAGGCCTATTTATTGTTGAGAAACAATGGAAAACCCTAAGCATCCAAAAACCTAACCCTAGAAGATGAAACACCAAACCGTGGGCCCCGTTTGGATAAATTGGTACATCAACTTCCCGGGGTCATAACTTTGGCATACGAGCTCCGTTTGACGCGAACAATATTTTGTTAGAAATATCTATCTGAGAACTACAACTTTGGGAGAGCAACATCGGTCCATCGACCCAAGTTGCTCCCATTTTTCCCAAAAAACGTCATTTAGGGACTCAAAACGACTGCGGAAGTTCAGGACCTGAAAAACTGCTAAAAATAGTAAACTATGCTACAATTAAGGAAACTGAAAAGCTGAAAGAAATAATGGTGGGGGTGAAAGTGGACTTGGTGGGTGGGCACCGATATCCACCTGGATCAGACTCACCTTCTCAATCACTGTTAGAATGACTCATTTTCTTACCTTTACAATCCTATAGCTTTTTTGGCATTTACTTAGGATTTAATAAGCAACACTACTTTTCTATGTGACCTTTCTTCCAACAGTAGTCACATGTTGATTTGTCAAATCTCAATCCTTCGTATTGAGGTCTTTCCTGAATAGATATTGGCTGGAGGCTACCTTAGCCATGCTTGCCGAGACCTTTACCTTACTGATATCCCATTCTATTCATCAACTTCATACCAATTCCTTTCGTATGTTTTTGAAAGATCTAATCTTGAGTTCGCTTGAAACATCTTCCTAATCTGTGTTTGAAGCAATTTCCTGAGATGCCAGTACATAAGAAAGTTCCTCAAAAGGTGAGGAAAAGGTACCAATCGCTTCTTCCACTGACTGTGATTTTGGAGAAGCAGATGGATATGAGATTTCTTCATCCCACTCATGAAGTGGATATGCTTCATTTTCTGCAATTATGGATGGGCTTCGTTCTCAGAGACTTCCCCTCTGTCTATTTCTCTACATGGCTTCAATCCTCACTTGAAGTCTTTATTTTTCTTCCTGCAATGCTTTCACCATCCGCCACAAGGCAACATTCTCCTGCCGATATTATTGATTGAATTCTTCCAATTCTTGCATCTGTATTTGCTTCATGTGTCTACTCATCCTTCAATTTGTTTAGAACCTGTGCTTTGATAATAAAAAATGATATAAAAACGTGTCATCACCCTCTCACACTTTGAAATATTTTAGAATTATGTCTTTAGTTCATAATTTATCGAGATATGAATAATCGAATTTTAATGAACTTAAAGATGGAAAATACTCAAAGCATATAAAAGACAATAAAGCAAGAGCAACAACCAATTGATGACGAAGTTCACCCCTCTTGGGATAGGTCTCCGAGCCTTGGTCAAAGATCAGGTCACTTTATTGATCTCACATGGAAAGTGAGTACATCATTAAGCTTTGTCTCTTTAGAGTCAAACTGATGCCAGAGTGACAATGTTTCACTTCACGAATTGTCGTCCTACAAAGAACTCTCACGCTTGAACTGACTCAATTCTACAAAGAGGCGATTGCGCCTTTATAAGGAGGACTAAGAAGCAATGGTCCTCGTACTCAACTCGAGATCAACAAGCAATATATCGGCTTCAAAAAATCTCTTACATCAACTTCACCATTTTGGAATGTGTTGTTAGGCATCAATGGCTACTATTCTGCAAGTATCAACTGCTGTAAATAATAAATGAATTCTTCCTCTGTGTCTGGAGCACCTCAAAACCCCTATTTTGGTTTTAAAAATTCTCAATTTGGCTTTCGTAAGACCTCGAAATCTCAAATGCAATGTGTGCTCCAAAGCTAGCTCACAATCCACTTTTGCCTCGCTCTAGTGCATTGGAAATACATTTATAATATTTTGAATCTCTAACTTTAAATTTCATTGCAACAATATTGCAAACATAGTAATAGTTGAAATGCATCTGTGTCATGTGTTATTTGGAGCATCTCCAAAGTTTGCAAGAAGATATATCAACAAATCTGCACCATATTAAAATCCGGTTCTAACAACATTCACACCATATAATATATGGTTGAAACTTTTGAATCGTCGCTAATAAATACTACTCCACATATCATGGCACAAAACCATAATGCAATGTATATTGCCTACCTTTTGTCATCGCATATAACCGTTGCCGATGAGTTTGGCGGATATACGAATTTCAATGGAAAATTTTGGTTATAAAACCAAAGTTTGCACTTAGAACTTTGCTCTAGCGCAACCATATACCACATATGGTCTAACAAAGACCCAATGATGACAAGACCTCGTGTAATCAGATATGAGATAGTTGTAACGATAGGATAAACATAAGCTCGGTTGAACCAGTAGATGATATGTTTGGGTTCCGCGTGGCATATATTTGATAACTTTGGTATATGCATTATAACCAAAGACCGACGGTGTGCCATCCATGATTGGATACGGCGGTTATAATAAATGTAACCTTGGAATATGAGCGCATGAACTCCGACAGTTATGTAACTCCCCTCGACGGCGTGGAAAACATTGACGGTGGAATATTATTCCGACCCGTGGCATATATCAAATATAAACAAAGTTTGACATGGCTCCCTGTGGAACATTCATGATATACGATTTGACTTTGGAATATGGCGTTGTCATAAGATTTCTCCGTGCCGAGTTTGGTGGAGGTACCGCGATATTTGGAGCGTTGTTAACTAATTAAATGGTTTTTTAATTGTATGTTTGGATTCAGTATTCTAAAAAAATTTTGGGATGTTTTGATTGTGTAAACTTGCGATTTCAATAAATTATTATTTGGATTTTGGGGAAACGCTTTCAAAAAATCTCTTTAAAGACAACTCCAAACGGACGAATGTATAACTTCCAAAGTTTAGACATACTCCACTATATTGATTGTGCGTTGAGTTTCACCTATCCATGAGTTTGGAGCATTCATAACATTGTCCACGGGTTTGGTGGGGCCTTCAGGTTTCTCCGGCTCTGCCAACCCTTGTTGCCATTAGCATTATAACAAAACTTTAAATAAGACTTGTCCATTGTAAATAAAACAAAGCCATAGTCTAATGCTACGATTTTGTAATGCGATGATGGAGGTCGTGGTTTCGAGCCTGATCTGGGAGTTTGACCTGTTGAGTTGAATTTGACTATTACCGCCACATGCCTTGGTGTTTTACTGCTATGTGTCTTGCTGAGAGACTTTTACTTGCTCTGCTGTGGAGGCCATTTTCGAAACTGAATATACAACTGGAATCAATGTGATGAGCTCTTCGACTTAGCAGTCTCATGAGATAGCCAATATGACTAGACTCAATCAAGATCCATCCTGGATCAGTCAGTTATGCCAAACATAAGCAGTAAAAGCCTCTTTCCCTTAGCAAATGAAAATTAAATGCATAAATAAGTATCATAGAATTCTACAACACAGAAATCAACACTTAAATTAACTCACTACATGGAAACATACATACAAATACTTTATTTAATTCAAAAATGCTTATATCTAAATTGTGGAGGCCATTTTCGAAACTGTATATACAACTAGAATCAATGTGATGAGCTCTTCGACTTAGCAGTCTCATGAGATAGCCAATATGACTAGACTCAATCAAGATCCATCCTGGATCAGTCAGTTATGCCAAACATAAGCAGTAAAAACCTCTTTCCCTTAGCAAATGAAAATTAAATGCATAAATAAGTATCATAAAATTCTACAACAGAGAAATCAACACTTAAATTAACTCACTACATAAAAACATACATACAAATACTTTATTTAATTCAAAAATGCTTATATCTAAATAAATAATGTGCAAAAGATAAATAAAAGTAAATATTTGAGAGGATCTATACAAACTTGCCATACATATGAAAAGGATAATGAACATAATCCATTTCCTTTTTTCTTATTATTTTCAAAATAATATCAGATAACCCATATGACAATATTAGTTTAACTTAATTTAAAACATAATTTTTTAAGCATATATCTATAATATATATTAACAAAAGTAGTCTAAATTTAAATCATTTTTTAATTATTGGAAATGATATAAATAATTAATTGCAAATTGAAAACAATGTTAGTTTTCACATTTTTGACTTGAGTGAATATAAATGAATACACACCCAAAAATAACTTTGAGTGGTTCATTTCAATCCTAAAAGATATTTTAGGACCGAAGTTTTAATGTTAAACAATAAATGAATCAAAAGGTGACACACCACAAAATAAATTTGGGTGGTTCATTTCAATCTTAAAAATCCTTAAGACAAATATTTTAATGTTAAAGAAGCCGTGATAACAACATCACAAAAACAAAGAGAACAAAAAATATCTTTTAGGACCGAAGTTTTAATGTTAAACAATAAATGAATCAAGAGGTGACACACCACAAAATAAATTTGGGTGGTTCATTTCAATCTTAAAAATTCTTAAGACAAATATTTTAATGTTAAAGAAGCCTTGATAACAACATCACACAAACAAAGTGAACAAAAAAAATTAATATGACGAAGGAAAAGAAATTAAAATTATTATATACATATCATATATAAATAAATAATAATAATTTTATTTAAATTAAAAACATTTAATTCAAAAATCCTTATATCTCGAAAAATAATGCACAAAAGATAAATAAATAAAAATATTTAAAAAATCCATATGCAAATTTGCCATACATATATTAAAAAAGATAATAAAGATAATCCAGTTCATTTTTTTTTATCATTTTCAGAATCATATCAAATAAATAACCAATATATGAAAATATTCTTTTATATATATATACACAAAAATAATCTAAATTTAAATAATTTTTTAAATCATTTTTTAATTATTACAAATTATATGAATCATCAATTTGTTTTGAATTTTATATTTAAAAAATACCATAAAATATCTTATAACCTAACCTACAACTCATGGGTTCTGCTAAACTAAACTTACAAAATAATAATTAAATGACCATTTAACCAAATAGTTTTTTTTGTTTTTCAGGATGAAAAAGCTCTATTGTATTTATATAAGATATATAAAAAAGCCACATATACATATTGAAAAAACATAGCATATGACCCCGGAAGGATTTTCAGGATCAACATATAAAACCATAGTCAAAATACTGGGGATACAGGGCCAAAAAGACCGAGCTCCCACCATTTGAAGAAGACTGTAGCCAGGAAGCAAAATAAAGAAACAGCCAATTACAATCGGCCACAAAACAGCCACATAAAGATAAAAAACATTGAGATAAGTTCCTGTGGGGATAAGCCGCATCATAAGACTTTGAGATCAGCCACAGCAATAACGCCACACACAAAAAAAATACTACGTTGAGATATGTTCCTATGGAGATAAACCACATCAAAAGATTACGGAGCTGTGGATATATAAAGCTGGAAAAAACAAAAACTGGAAGGACCAAAAGATCTGCAAGCAAGATAATTTAATAGTCAGAAGGATAAAAATCCTGTATGAAGAAGATATCCCTTTCAACAGAGATCTGAAGATGCCAAAAACCAGGAGCCTCAAGAAGACCTTTTCTCGACAGAGCATCTGCCTGCCCATTTTTATCCCTGTAGATGTGTTGGATTGAGCCATCCTTTAGAAGATTCCAGTAGAACTTTATCCTGTCTAGCCAACCAATGAGGTGAGGACTGGAGATGGTATTTTTTCCTTTGACATATTCCACCATGATTTTTGAATCTCCGTAGATAGAAACACCCTGAAGATTAAGGAAGAGACAGAAGTATAAAAGGCCAGCGAGGGCCATTGCCTCGGCCATATTGTTGGTGCCTCTTCCCCCGTTCCATGACATTAAATATTTTGTGTCCTTATCTACTATAATATGAAAACCACAGCCACATGATCCATTTTGCTCGGCGCCATCAAAACACGCCCTCGGCATAGATGAGATTTCCATAGCAGGATCGATGCCAACCTGTTTCTTATGCTTGGGGGCGGAGAGAGGGACAACTTCATAAAGAGAATAAATGTTAAGAAGGATATCCAGGAGGGGGGGGCTTTTACCTTTGAATATGAAGTTATTGTGCCATTTCCAAATGCACCATACAGAGATGATGAATATTGTCCTCCATGACTCTATTTGCTCACTGTACCAGATGAAAGCTTCCTTTATAGAAGCATGAGACAAATGCTGAATGCCGAAGCAATTCTCCAGAGATGACCATAGTTTCTGAGTACCCAAACAACTTATGAATAAGTGATAGTTATCTTCCTCTGCAGACCTGCAGATGGGGCAGTAGCCCGGACCCTGCCATCCCCTCTTTCTTAAGTTCCCCCACGACAGGTTTTTGTTGTGAAATAGCAACCATGAGAAAAAAACCATTTTGGATGGGCACCTCACTTTCCATAAAACAGGAGGGAAAATAAAACTGCGTGAAGACTGTTTTTGCTTGATCAAGCTCTGATAAACATCCTTTACCCGGATGGATTGCATCCCTTTTGCATTTTTCCAAATTAAAGCATCATGTTCCGACGTGCGGAAAATGCCACTGTTCCTGAGCTTTATCCTGAGATGGTCCCATTGAGCAGCAATGTCATCCGGCATTTGCAAAGTCTCCGCTTCGCACCACAGTGGAATAGGACCCCGCCACCCCGAGATTAAACCGTCCCAGAAAAAAATACCTCTTCTGTGGAGGAAAGCGAGAAAGGATTCCGGGACAATGATCTCCTCCGTGCCACTTAGAAATGAATCTTTTCCAATAAGGATCTTTTTTCCCGATTGAAAATGCCATATCAAATTCTTCAGAAAGAAGTTTTCCATTTTACGGAGACTTAACCAGATTGACGATCCATAGGATGGACCAATCCTTTCTTTCCTGAACCAGAAAGATAAATCCTTTCTGCCTAGATACTTCATTTGAATAGCTTTGCTCTAGGGCCCTTCATCGAAAACACCCCTCCATAACGATTTGCATAAGAGAGCCTTACCAAAAGATCGCATATCCAGAAGACCCCATCCCCCCATATCCTTCGGCAATGAAATATGGGACAGTTTCGTGAGATGATATTTGCTTCTTCTTGCCTGACCTCCCCAAATGAAATTAGTAGTGAGCTTATTCATTGATTTTATTATGCTTGAGGGAAGGAAGAACAAATGAGCCCAGTAGACAGCCAACTGGTTTAAAACAGACTGTGCCAATACTACTCTTCCTGCCAGACAGAGACATCTATATTCCCATAAAGATATTTTCTTGTAATATCGCTCTGGGATCCATTGCCAGTCCGCAGATGAGTAAGCATTTGCTTTCAGTAAAAACCCCAGATATTTGATTCCCCCACTGATGGATCGAGTCTCAATACCGAAAAGAGCAAATAACCAGTCTATATCTTCCTGTTGAATGTCATTATGATAAATAATAGACTTCGAACAGTTTATCAGCAGCCCCGTTGCCCTCTGGAAATTTTTGAGAATTTCATAGTATGAAAGCCATGTGATTCTGCATAAAATCCCAAACAAAATGATATCATCCACGAACAAATTATGAGAGATCGCAACATTTCTGCAGATGTGCAACGGCCGGCATCTATTTTCCTGTACAACCTTGTTTATATGTAAACTGAGGGAGTTCATAGCTAATATAAATAGCA